>CAXITT010000022.1:933704-950771 GCA_964033795.1 Lymnaea stagnalis | reverse complement strand
GGGGGGGGGGGGGGGGGGGGGGAGGGGCAAGTAATTCCTGCTCCCCCACCAACAGGGAAACTGGGAATTTCACATCCAAAAAATTGATCCAATCTTTTACTATTCATTAACAATATGTAAGCATGATGCCTCTATAAGAGTGAGTTTCCTAGAAACGTGGGGCCCCTACAAGCGAGGGGCCCTGGGCCAGTGCCAACTGGGCGCATGCCTTAAGAAGGCATTGGTGGAGGCAGGGAGGTGACCAAATATGCTGCAACATTGGTCATAGTGTCCAGGAGGGATGTTTGATTTTAAGTCTCTTCCCCAAATCGCCCTCTCTCGTAAGTGTTCACCTCTTGCCACATCCTGAAGGTCAGCGGTTCTCGACCTGTGGGTCGCGACCCCCATTGGGGGGTTCAAACGACCCTAAAATAGGGGTCGCCTAAGAGCATAGGAAAACCCATATTTATGAAGTAGCAACGAAATTAATTTTATGGTTGGGGGTCGCCACAACATGAGGAACTGAATTATAGGGTCGCGGCATTAGGAAGGTTGAGAACCACTGCTTTAGGTCAAAGTGTACACCTTGATCGCAACTCTTTGGACTTCAACGACATCCATGAATGAGAACTCGCTAAGATTTAACTTTCTTCAGTTACCTCCGTCATGGAGTCACTGTTGTTTGTAACACATCATTCAATTACCTCTGTCATGGTGTCAGTGTTGTTTGTAACACATGATTCAATTACCTGCGTCATGGTGTCAGTGTTGTTTGTAACACATGATTCAATTACCTGCGTCATGGTGTCAGTGTTGTTTGTAGCACATGATTCAATTACCTGCGTCATGGCGTCAGTTTTGTTTGTAGCACATGATTCAATTACCTGCGTCATGGTGTCAGTGTTGTTTGTAGCACATGATTCAATTACCTGCGTCATGGTGTCAGTGTTGTTTGTAGCACATGATTCAATTACCTGCGTCATGGTGTCAGTGTTGTTTGTAGCACATGATTCAATTACCTGCGTCATGGTGTCAGTGTTGTTTGTAGCACATGATTCAATTACCTGCGTCATGGTGTCAGTGTTGTTTGTAGCACATGATTCAATTACCTGCGTCATGGTGTCAGTGTTGTTTGTAGCACATGATTCAATTACCTGCGTCATGGTGTCAGTGTTGTTTGTAGCACATGATTCAATTACCTGCGTCATGGTGTCAGTGTTGTTTGTAGCACATGATTCAATTACCTGCGTCATGGTGTCAGTGTTGTTTGTAGCACATGATTCAATTACCTGCGTCATGGTGTCAGTGTTGTTTGTAGCACATGATTCAATTACCTGCGTCATGGTGTCAGTGTTGTTTGTAGCACATGATTCAATTACCTGCGTCATGGTGTCAGTGTTGTTTGTAGCACATGATTCAATTACCTGCGTCATGGTGTCAGTGTTGTTTGTAGCACATGATTCAATTACCTGCGTCATGGTGTCAGTGTTGTTTGTAGCACATGATTCAATTACCTGCGTCATGGTGTCAGTGTTGTTTGTAGCACATGATTCAATTACCTGCGTCATGGTGTCAGTGTTGTTTGTAGCACATGATTCAATTACCTGCGTCATGGTGTCAGTGTTGTTTGTAGCACATGATTCAATTACCTGCGTCATGGTGTCAGTGTTGTTTGTAGCACATGATTCAATTACCTGCGTCATGGTGTCAGTGTTGTTTGTAGCACATGATTCAATTACCTGCGTCATGGTGTCAGTGTTGTTTGTAGCACATGATTCAATTACCTGCGTCATGGCGTCAGTTTTGTTTGTAGCACATGATTCAATTACCTCCGTCATGGTGTCAGTGTTGTTTGTAACACATGATTCAATTACCTGCGCAATGGTGTCAGTGTTGTTTGTAGCACATGATTCAATTACCTGCGTCATGGCGTCACTGTATGCATCACATGACCTCACAACCACAATGGTTATTTTACTACTATTTAATAAATAACTCTGATGACGTCTAAAAAAAATTTAGAATTCAATAATTTTTTTTTTGTAAATGTTCGTCCAGAAGTCTGTACAGATTTTTATGTCAGACTCTGTATGTGTGTTTACGCGTGTGTGCAGGGGTGTGTGTGTGTGTGTGTGTGTGCAGGTGTGTGTGTGTGTGCGCGTATGTTTCTATGTTTATTTATGGAGACGACCTAACTTGACATGTCAGTGTTTATCTTAAATCGAACTAGAAAATTCTTTTTCAAACATACCCGGACATCACAACCAACTTCTATTTATTGCCAGGGTGTTGAGTGTATCCGAGGCAACACCGAGAACTACATTTTCCAGATTGAACCTGTTCCGTAATGTCGTAGGAAGCGGAGTGCTGGGATTTGACCAGGGGTCACCAAACTTTGTTCACGGCGGGCCCGATAACGGACAAACTTACGAGCGCCGGCCGGATAATCATTCTGTACAATACTTGCAAGCCAGAACGAAAGCTCTGGGGGGAAAAAGACGACAAACTAAGTTTAGTAATTCCATGTTAATCATGGGTGAGTGGCGTGCAATGCACACAAAACAAAGACAAACGACATATTTATTGACTTTAAAAGTTATCAAAGAAGGCGACGTCAGCAAAAAGATGGTTACATCAGACCTAGTGCGCACATATCCGAATCTCACAAACTAAACAGCACAAAAGGTTAGCGAGATTTGTGAAACTGACGTTTGCCTTTCAAGATATCCTCAATGTCTGGCTCGGAATAGCTGCATCCCATCAAAAGAATTGTTTTCAAATGTTCATCAAACCCTCTCGTTCGATGTGTTGACGTCACATTGGACATAAGTTGTTCCATGCATGCCCACTCTTCCGTTAACTGAAAGTCCACATAAAGACGAGAAGTTGTGAGAGATCACTAGACTCACCCAGTGCGAGAGAATACCACAGCAAGTTCCCAGCTTTCTCACACATCTGTAGCCCTATGTTCTCTCCAGGTTCTTCTGTTCTCCGCACAAATGAACTTGCTGAAGGGCTGTTAGTTACAACTGCGGCGACTACGATTTTAAATGTCCCCTTATGTTTCCATCACTCCTCTTCCTTTCACCCATTTACAGTTTCTTGTAGTTATCAGAACATAATAAATTAGCGGGAATTATGGAAATCGATTCTTATTTTATTTTTTTTTGTATCCATAAAAACAACTACCTCAAGTTACTTGGTAGGTTTTTTTAAATGATGTCATCATTTGTTCATTACTTCTTATCTAAATACATCTTGTTTTAGGCTGATCTGAGTTCGAGTTTGACCCACGTTAAATTTCAGCTGTAACTTTATGTTTAACAGTGATAGACTGCGATAGTGGGATATGTGCCTCCAATCATTATTAATTAATATCCAAAGCAAAAACAAGTCTGCAAAATAAAGTGACCGCAGATTGTATTATAATTATAAACGTCGGTCATCTACTTTTAGAAGGGAACTTTTTTTTACGCCAGCTTAAGTCGATCCCGCTAGGCACTGCGATCCGAGGAGTTAGTGTATTCGTATTTCACACTGTATATATATTTATTAACTATTAAGATACTGTATTGTACGATTTCGAGACGATACTATACGATTTTAGGAGTTCGAGTGTAAACAGATCTGCAATAAACAATAAAATCTAGATACAATAATTTAAAATGTAAAATGGTAAATTAAGGCCCATAGACGCCAGGAGGTCTCCGCGCGGGTGAAGATCTCCTGATATTCTAAACATAAAATTTATATTTTATTGCAACGTCTCGTGTTCCATACGTTTTATCAAGCAAGTTCAAGTACCGTCGGCGGGTTGGATGAACTAGCCTCGCGGGCCATAGTTTGGTGACCCGTGGATTAGACGGAATGAAATATGGAAGACGCCTCTGATCCGGACTTTGACCCTTGACCCGGATTACGGTGAACTTTACTTCTCATTTCCTTCTTACCCTCTTCTCTTCTCATGTTCATTCTCTCTTTCTTCTCCGTCACTGTTTTTAGATTCTATTACGCTTTACTCGTTTTCTTCTGATGTGTATCTTCTAATGTGTATCTTCTAATGTCTATCTTCTGATGTCTATCTTCTGATGTCTATCTTCTAATGTCTATCTTCTAATGTGTATCTTCTAATGTGTATCTTCTAATGTCTATCTTCTAATGTGTATCTTCTAATGTGTATCTTCTAATGTGTATCTTCTAATGTCTATCTTCTAATGTCTATCTTCTAATGTCTATCTTCTAATGTCTATCTTCTAATGTCTATCTTCTAATGTCTATCTTCTAATGTCTATCTTCTAATGTCTATCTTCTAATGTCTATCTTCTAATGTGTATCTTCTAATGTGTATCTTCTAATGTGTATCTTCTAATGTGTATCTTCTAATGTCAATCTTCTAATGTGTATCTTCTGATGTCTATCTTCTAATGTCTATCTTCTAATGTCTATCTTCTAATGTCTATCTTCTAATGTGTATCTTCTAATGTCTATCTTCTAATGTCTATCTTCTAATGTGTATCTTCTAATGTCTATCTTCTAATGTGTATCTTCTAATGTGTATCTTCTAATGTCTATCTTCTAATGTGTATCTTCTAATGTGTATCTTCTGATGTCTATCTTCTAATGTGTATCTTCTAATGTCTATCTTCTGATGTCTATCTTCTAATGTGTATCTTCTAATGTCTATCTTCTAATGTCTATCTTCTAATGTGTATCTTCTAATGTCTATCTTCTAATGTGTATCTTCTAATGTGTATCTTCTAATGTCTATCTTCTAATGTGTATCTTCTAATGTGTATCTTCTGATGTCTATCTTCTAATGTGTATCTTCTAATGTCTATCTTCTGATGTCTATCTTCTAATGTGTATCTTCTAATGTCTATCTTCTAATGTCTATCTTCTAATGTGTATCTTCTAATGTCTATCTTCTAATGTCTATCTTCTAATGTGTATCTTCTAATGTCTATCTTCTAATGTCTATCTTCTAATGTGTATCTTCTAATGTCTATCTTCTAATGTCTATCTTCTAATGTGTATCTTCTAATGTCTATCTTCTAATGTCTATCTTCTAATGTGTATCTTCTAATGTCTATCTTCTAATGTCTATCTTCTAATGTGTATCTTCTAATGTCTATCTTCTAATGTCTATCTTCTAATGTGTATCTTCTAATGTCTATCTTCTAATGTCTATCTTCTAATGTGTATCTTCTAATGTCTATCTTCTAATGTGTATCTTCTAATGTGTATCTTCTAATGTCTATCTTCTAATGTGTATCTTCTAATGTCTATCTTCTAATGTCTATCTTCTAATGTGTATCTTCTAATGTCTATCTTCTAATGTGTATCTTCTAATGTGTATCTTCTGATGTCTATCTTCTAATGTGTATCTTCTAATGTGTATCTTCTAATGTCAATCTTCTAATGTCTATCTTCTAATGTGTATCTTCTAATGTCTATCTTCTAATGTCTATCTTCTAATGTGTATCTTCTAATGTGTATCTTCTAATGTGTATCTTCTGATGTCTATCTTCTAATGTGTATCTTCTAATGTCTATCTTCTAATGTCTATCTTCTAATGTGTATCTTCTAATGTCTATCTTCTAATGTGTATCTTCTGATGTCTATCTTCTGATGTCTATCTTCTGATGTCTATCTTCTAATGTCTATCTTCTAATGTCTATCTTCTAATGTCTATTTTCTAATGTGAATCTTCTAATGTCTATCTTCTAATGTGTATCTTCTAATGTGTATCTTCTAATGTGTATCTTCTAATGTGTATCTTCTAATGTCTATCCTCTAATGTGTATCTTCTAATGTGTATCTTCTGATGTCTATCTTCTAATGTGTATCTTCTAATGTCTATCTTCTGATGTCTAGCCTGTTATCTCTATCTTCTTATATCTATCCTCTGATATCTATCTTCCGCCCCGTTTCCTTAGTCTTCCCCACTCTTAACTCTTCCTCCCTAACAACCGTTTTATTAAATACATTTTTCTCTCCGTCTCTCCCTCTCTTGTCCACAATCACTGTCCACTATCCCTGTCTCATAAAGTAGTACGGCCCGCCTTGCACTTTGAGTTGTGCATGCCTGTCTTATCCGATGGACAGCTTATAAAATTATTTTGTTAGCTTGTATGAATTTAATATGTTAAACGACACATCAACCTGAAGGCTGAGATAAAACCAGAAAAAAGGGGCGGGGAGAGGGGAGGGGAGCAGGAGTTGGGGGGGGGGGAAGGGGGGGGGGGGGGGCGGGGGAGGGGGTTGACGGGTTTAATATGTTAAACGACACATCAACCTGAAGGCTGAGATAAAACCAGAAAAAAGGGGCGGGGAGAGGGGAGGGGAGCAGGAGTTGGGGGGGGGGGCAGGAGTTGGGGGGGGGCAGTGGATGGGGTTGACAGGATATCCCCAAATCAAAACAACTTCTATTAATAGCTTTTCATTGTGACGGAGATTAGATCAATGAGAAGTGAGGCAACAAATGACACAATGTGAATCAAAAAGGTGGGGGTGGGGGGGGGCTTGTCTATAATTTAAGTAAATTGCGTACAGAATGAAGGCTTATTTTCATAGCCCACCCCTTCTGTTGCACCCGTAAACTTTCGGACCCCCGACCCATGCGAACGTATGAATGAGATTCTCACCCCTCGATCCACCAACATGAATAAAAAAAAATATAATTTTAAATTTTCAAAACACAACCTTTATTCAAACACCACCCTTATGCAAACACAACCCTGTATTGAAACACCACCTTTATTCAAACACCACCTTTATTCAAATACCACCCTTTATTCAAACACCACCCTTATGCAAACATCACCATTTATTCAAACACCACCTTTATTCAAACACAACCTTTATTCAAACACCATCCTTATTCAAACGCCACCCTTTATTCAAACACCACCATGTACTCAAACACCACCCTGTATTCAAACACCACCTTTATTCAAACACGACCTTTATTAAAAAACCACATTTATTCAAACACCACCTTTATTCAAACACCACCCTGTATTCAAACACCACCCTTATTCAAACACCACCTTTTATTCAAACACCACCCTTATTCAAACACCACCTTTATTCAAACACCACCCTTATTCAAACGCCACCCTTTATTCAAACACCACCATTTATTAAAAAACCACCTTTTATTCAAACACCACCTTTATTCAAACACAACCCTGTATTCAAACACCACCCTTATTCAAACACCACCCTTTATTAAAACACCACCCTTTATTCAAACACCACCTTTTATTCAAACACCACCCTTTATACAAACACCACCCTGTATTCAAACACCACCTTTATTCAAACACCACCCTCTATTCAAACACCACCCTCTATTCAAACACCACCCTTAATTCAAACACCACCTTTTATTCAAACACCACCCTTTATTCAAACATCACCTTTATATAAACACCACCCTTTATTCAAACACCACCCTGTATTCAAACTCCACCCTTTATTCAAACACCACATTTTATACAAACACTACCCTGTACTCAAACACCACCCTTTATCCAAAAACCACCCTTTATTCAAACACCACCCTTTATTCAAAAACCACCCTTATTCAAACACCACCTTTTATAAAAACGCCACCCTTTATCCAAACACCACCCTTTATCCAAACACCACCCTTTATTCAAACACCACCCTTTATTGAAACACCACCCTTATTCAAACACCACTCTGTATTCAAACACCATCCTTTATTCAAACACCACCCTTTATTCAAACACCACCCTTATTCAAACACCACTCTGTATTCAAATACCACCCTTATTCAAACACCACCTTTTATTCGAACACCACCCTTTATTCAAACACCCCCCTTATTCAAACGCCACCCTTTATTTAAACACCACCCTTTATTCAAACACCACCCTTTATTGAAACACCCCCTTATTCAAACACCGCCCTTTATTGAAACACCATCCTTTATTCAAAAACTACCTTTTATTTGAACACCACCCTTTATTCAAACACAACCCTGTATTCAAACACTACCCTTATTCAAACACCACCCTTATTCAAACACCACCCTTATTCAAACACCACCTTTTATTCAAACACCACCCTTTATTCAAACACCACCCTTATTCAAACGCCACCCTTTATTCAAACACTACCCTTAGTCAAGCACCACCTTTTATTCAATCACCACCCTTTATTCAAACACCACCCTTTATTCAAACACCACCCTTTATTCAAACACCACCCTTATTCAAACACCACCCTTTATTCAAACACCACCCTTTATTCAAACACCACCCTTATTCAAACGCCACCCTTTATTCAAACACTACCCTTATTCAAACACCACCCTTTATTCAAACACCACCCTTATTCAAACATCACCTTTTATTCAAACACCACCCTTTATTCAAACACCACCCTTATTCAAACGCCACCCTTTATTCAAACACTACCCTTAGTCAAGCACCACCTTTTATTCAAACACCACCCTTTATTCAAACACCACCCTTTATTCAAACACCACCCTTTATTCAAACACCACCCTTATTCAAACACCACCCTTTATTCAAACACCACCCTTTATTGAAACACCCCCTTATTCAAACACCGCCTTTTATTGAAACACCACCCTTTATTCAAAAAACACCTTTTATTCGAACACCACCTTTATTCAAACACAACCCTGTATTCAAACACTACCCTTATTCAAACACCACCCTTTATTCAAACACCACCCTTATTCAAACACCACCTTTTATTCAAACACCACCCTTTATTCAAACACCACCCTTATTCAAATGCCACCCTTTATTCAAACACTACCCTTAGTCAAGCACCACCTTTTATTCAAACACCACCCTTTATTCAAACACCACCCTTTATTGAAACACCCCCCTTATTCAAACACCACCCTTTATTCAAACACCACTCTGTATTCAAACACCACTCTGTATTCAAACACCACTCTGTATTCAAACACCACTCTGTATTCAAACACCACTCTGTATTCAAACACCACTCTGTATTCAAACACCACCCCTTATTCAAACACCACCCCTTATTCAAACACCACTCTGTATTCAAACACCACTCTGTATTCAAACACCACTCTGTATCCAAACACCACCCCTTATTCAAACACCACCCCTTATTCAAACACCACTCTGTATTCAAACACCACTCCGTATTCAAACACCACTCTGTATTCAAACACCACCCTGTATTCAAACACCACCCCTTATTCAATGTTATTCAGAGACAGTTATGATGTGCAAGACACAACCGTGTTAAGACAATTAAGTACGGCTAAAAAATATTTGCTTGGTTCAACCTCCCCCCCACCCCAGCCCCACCGCCATCCTTTTTAAGGTCAGAATTGTTTTGTTTTTTTGTCCTTCCTTGTTGAAAGGGACGCTTCCACGCTGCTATCAGAAAGATTGAATGTCCACTTATCCGAAAGATTGAATGTCCACTTATCCGAAAGATTGAATGTCCACTTCTCAGAAAGATTGAATGTCCACTTCTCTTCCCATTTACACCACGTGTTTAAACGTTTCTGGACAAAGCTTCCGATACGTCATGTGTATTTGAACTGAAATAACAAATGGAAAAAAAAAATATTGATGAACTTTTGAAAAGTGTCTTGTCTAATGGTGAACTCTAACCTTCTATAAATAGAGTCCACCACTGCAGAGCAGTATTGATTTGTCACACCGTCCGTCCTGGCGATCAATACATTTTTATGACCACACTCTCAAGTCAAGTGCGAAGTTTTAGCTAATTTGTTTCGTCTTATTGGGTTCAGAATTTTTATTTTTCAAATTCCTAATTTTATATGTGGATAGAGTCGCGGCAAATTCTTCTCTACAATACAATGGTTAAATTTCCCGATTTTTTCTTACCTTAACCCAATGAAAATGCACATTTAAGACACATCATTTTTAACAAACCCCCAACGAAAATCTAACCCTGGCTAGGCGAGTCCAGCTAATCACGGGTGTTTTCCAACCTAATGGGGCAAGAGACCCAGTCAGGACCGGTCCCCGTAAAGCCGCACTAAAAAATGCTTGCATTCGTGCCGTAGATAACTCACACACATTTAAACTGCTTTTTTTCTTTTAGACACATTAACTGCAAGTTATCCTTGTCTTTATCATGAACTTTTCTTACAAAATAATCTCAAAAAAAAACAACAACACCAAAAAAAACAACGTTTAACTATTGTTAATGTAAACTCTCCCGCATCATCCTTTAAACACAACCCATCCCCAAAAACCTACACATCTTCTCAGCTAACCCTTTTCAATTCAATAATATACCCCAAGCAATAATTTTACAAAAATATATGAACAATTAAAAACAATCTCCACTTTCCGAATAACACAACTTATCGTTTCGCTTGCCAGATGGACGCAGGGCTTCGCTTAGAGACTAGGCTGCAAGTCAAACTCTACCCGGAAACGGAAACGACGCACTGCAAATGGGGAGATGAGTTCCACTTGCTCGACATGGACTGCGCAGTCAACGCCGAAAAATCTGTGGTGGAGATTAAGAAAATGCAATATATTTAGATGCAATTGTTCATATATCTATTTTTAAATGTATGTTTACAAATTGCTGAAAGCTTATTAAGGCTGTAGAATTGTATATTATTTGAAATTTTTGAACAAAATATTTATGTTTACATTCCACAATGGAACTTTGAATGCGTGTTTTGAAATATATAAATAAGCAATTTAATGCAGGTTAGCAACTTTCTATGGGTTTGAGTAGCCGTAGGCCATCGTGATGTAGGTCATCGTGCTGTAGGTCATCGTGATGTAGGTCATCGTGCTGTAGGTCACCGTGATGTAGGACATCGTGTTGTAGGTCATTGTGATGCAGGTCATCGTGCTTTAGGTCATCGCGATGTAGGGCATCGTGCTGTAGGTCACCGTGATGTAGGTCATCGTGATGTAGGTCATCGTGATGTAGGCCATCGTACTGTAGGTCATCGAGGTGTAGGTCATCATGATGTAGCTAACCATGGTGTAGCTCTATCATAAGGATAAGGTGGACAAGGTTACATAAGGTTATTTTCTAATGATTTATCCTTGATCCTTATCCTAGCCTAGTCCCGATGACCATTCTATCCTCTAAATAAGATTTAGAACTTCAGGAAGATTAATTAATGACCACCGCTGGCGCTGGATTACCTGGATTACCTGGATTACCTGGATTACCTGGATTACCTGGATTACCTGGATTACCTGGATTACCTAAGCGTTATTTAGATACAATTCTGACGGCTGCCATTTTGTAAATATGCTTTATAATGGTATCCACGCTCTTTTCATTTTTCCCCACTTTTTTTCTCTTCTCACCTTTTCCTTTTCTTTCCTTTCTCTTAATTTTTTTCATCAAGAAAAAAATAAGGGGGGGGGGTTTGGAGGGTGGTGGCCCAACACCCCCTTTCCCTTGCTGCCTATGTCACGGGGGTCCTCGTGATTTGTTCCAGGCTATTGATTTTCGTGAAAGCCTCACGAAACCTCTGATGTCATGGTTGATGGATCTCCACGCTAGGTCATGCTAACATGCATCCTAGTTGGATTGAGTTCAAGATGGCATGTGCACAAGGTAACCCAAATATAGAATTTTTGACGAAATATAGACTTTTTGACGTGACGACATGTAGACTTTTTGACATAAAATAGACATAGATGAAGAAAAGACTTATTTGCGAAATATAATATTCTTGGCGTTGTTTTTCAAAAAAAATATTTTTTTATTGGGCAATGACTCCCTACACTGGAGTCGAAGTAGGGCTTCACTTGGACTGTCTAGCTCTTGTTTAGACCATGAACTGTTAGTATGTACGTGTGTTTGCTGTAATATTGAAGCTTGTGTACGTGTACATCGTTTGAGGCTTGTGTACAATATACATGTTAACAATGTATGTAACCAAGCAAACAAGACCCTAGGGTTCTTAAGGCGAAATCTAAAGATTGGCAACTCCTGTGTGAAAGAAAGAGCATATAAAGCCTTTATCCGTCCGATTTTAGATTATGCATCTTCAGTCTGGGACCCATTTACCCAGAAGAGCATTGACAGGTTGGAGGCGGTCCAGCGACGAGCAGCACGCTTTGTCCTAAACCGCTACAGGAATACCTCAAGTGTTGGCAGCATGCTAGAAACACTAGGCTGGTCACCATTGGAGAAACGACGACGACAATCCAGGCTCTCCATGATGTACAAGATAAATAATGGGCTGGTCCACTGTTCCAGTATTAAACAGAAACTCGTACCTCTCCCCCATAGACAGCGACGAGGCCATGACAGGCAATTCAGGCTCATACCAGCAAGAAGCCAGTATAGGAGCTGCTCATTCCTGCCCAAGACAATCAGGGACTGGAACAATCTTTCAAAAGGAACGGTTGAGGCGACAACACTAGACACATTTGTGTCTATTGCCTCAAGCCTTCAAACCCCCAGTGCATGATTCCCTCACAAAGTGGCACTGGAAATCTGTGAAATTTCCTCATCAACACCAGGAACAGAAACATTGCAAATCCCATCTACATGCATAGGAGCCAAAATGATCAATAAATTGATCGTGGGCCCTTCAGATATAGAAGAAGAAGAAGAAGACATCGTTTGATGCTTGTGTACAGTGTACATCTATATGGATTAATCTTTTGGTTTTAATGTTTTGGCAAGTCAATATTAGGAATGTTTTGTCAAGTCAATATTAGGAATGCTATGTCAAGTCAATATTCAGAGCACCGCCTGTGATCACTAAGGGCCAGAACTTTGTTCCTGGTATTTATAATCTCGCATGCCATTAAAAGCCAAATAATCAGTTCCTATTCTTGTAAATAATACATTCCATTATTGGAACACAAGTTCATTATTAGAATACATGCAGGGCCGGCGCTAGGAGGGTGCGGGGCCTTTGGGAAATGGAATTATGCGGGGCCGTTGACGTTATATATTCCGCCGATAGGATATTAAGACACGTTATAGTCTTACTGGGGGCATTGCTGGTCATAATGGGACGCCTCATAACGGATATTTGTTCACTCGCTTAGTTTCCGAAATTTCCATTTTTTCCTATAACAGTTAATTGCCTTGCCCAAATTACTCATCGCAGATTCATTTTTACCAATGTCAAGGTTGTCAAAAACAAATAACGACGGCAAGGGGCCTCGCTCGCCACCCCCTAGCGCCGGCCCTGTTAAATGCTCAAGCCAATTCAGACTTTAATTCAGACTTTAATTCAGACTTTAATTCAGACTTTGATTCAGACTTTAATTCAGACTTTAATTCAGACTTTGATTCAGACTTTAATTCAGACTTTAATTCAGACTTTGATTTAGACTTTAATTCAGACTTTGATTCAGACTTTTATTCAGACTTTCATTCAGACTTTCATTCAGACTTTCATTCAGACTTTCATTCAGACTTTATTTGGACTGTTATTGGTCATCGGGCTCTACGATTAGTCCCTGCACTGTATTGAGAAAACTTGGAGGAAAAAACATCAATACCGACTGACTTAATCAAAGCCAAAGTTTAACCATAAAATGGCGAATCGTATGCACCGATTTATTAAAACGCATGAGGCTGCCCAAAATAAAAAAATTAATCAATCAATTAATCAATCAATCAATCAATCAATAAAGATCTCTATGTATCAATGAAAGTATGGAGAAATGGTAAGCTCAATAGGGTGCCAAATAAAATGCTCGATAGCTGCTCTAAATGAGATTCTTAAAAATACCGCATCTGCTTTTGATGCGTAATATTTTCTTTTGTTGTACGGAAATATTCTCAATTTAAATAAGATGTAATAAATTATGGGGGGGGGGGGTAAAATGGGTTGGGCATTAGAAGATTAAAATAGTTTAGGGGGGGTGGGGTATGGGGGGGGGGGAAGGGGAGGGGGAGTACTAATTGGGATTCTTATGAAGTGCGTTACTTGAATCCATGGTTTGTCATGTAACACTGAGTTTAACAGCACACAATACGAACATGCCACGTCACTGATCCGAAGATCGTCAAAATGTGTGTTCAAGATTAAGATGCCTCTATCTGCTTGGGATTTGTACAAACTATGAACACTGTGAGTGTGCGATCGCAATAGTTTTTGCTTTTCGGAAATCGAAACGAGTTTGGTTATTAGAAATACATTTAATATAACAAAGAAATATTTGAAGCATTTATCTGAATTTAAGATTTAAGATAGTGTATAAAAGGAGATTGACAATCTTTTTATTAATAGTCGCCACTGATTATTTCTGAAATTTTCCCCCTGGAAAAGGGGAGGGGGGCACTTCAGATTTTTAGGGGGGGGAGGGGGAGTGCCATCAGTGCAAGTTGATTTATTGTTGGACATAGTTTTGCTCGGGGGGGGGGGCACTTGGCTTTCCCTGGGGGGGGGCCAGTGCCCCCCCGTACTTGGCTTTCCCTGGGGGGGGGTCAGTGCCTCCCCGGAGATATAGCTGAAAGAAACCCTGTTAGTCACTGATTATTTATGTGTTACAATTATTAATTTGCATGCACATTTGTACAGAAGCTCCGAAAATATAATTTTGCTTTAACTGCGTTGTCAATATTGCGAAATTAAATTGAAGTGTTTTTTACTTTGTGTCTAAACTCCAAACAATATCAAATTTAAATTTGCGCTTGAACTCCGTGAACCAAAAATAAGAATATCTTACAAGAACTTAATTTATATTGCTAACTAAGTGTTTGAACACACCGCACAAAATGTAAACACTGTAATGTATACCTAGCTTAGTAAAATGGGGCGGGGTGACACAATTTGAATCTCGTTTTGTGACACTTTGTGACAGGAGGGATGTAGGGGGTCAAAAATTTGTGACGTCACGTTTAAAAAAAAAATTTTAAATATTTTTTTTAATCTAAAATTTTGAAAAGTCTTTAATTAATTTTAAAAAAATTAATTTGATTAATATAGATACAAAAAAAGCAACAAAAATAAACGTGATCACGTCACACCACTACTTCATTGGCTCCCTGTACAAGCACGGATTGACTACAAACTCTCTGTTCTCTGCCACAACTTTTTCTCGAATTCCTCCCCTTCCTATCTAACCGAACTTCTTTCTGTCTATTCACCCCTTCGACAGCTTCGCTCCTCCGCAGACGTGCGTATTCTTTCTATCCCACAAGACTCGCACAAAAACATACGGTGAACTATCGTTCTCTTTCTGTGCCCCCAAACAATGGAATTCTCTTCCATTACACATCCGCAATATACCGACCACCACAGCCTTCAAAACTGCTCTCAAAACACATCGTTTTAAACTCTACTCTCCTGGCTGATTCCCACCTCTGACCAAAAACACGAAGCTGCTCGGTGTACATTTGTTTTTTTTAATTAATGTATGTTAATTATTTTTTTAAAAGTTTTTGATTATGTTTGTTAAATTGTATGTACAGCATGGTGAGCCCAGCCCTAGGTTGGCGTACCACGCTATATAAAACCACTTATAATAATAATAAATACTTTGAACTCAGTCGCTCATAACTTTTGCGCATATCGAAAAATGGCGCAAAAACTGTTAACATTCGGCTTGTGGATGTCTTCGTTGTTACGTGTCATAGTTTTCTAATAATACTGCATCTTAATCCATTATGGAAATTTATTAAAAAAAATAATACAATCTTAGTTTATTTATGAAAAATTTATGTATGTTTTGATTTTATGTGGTGTGATGTGACACGGGTGGGGGGGGGGGAGAATTTGTGACACTTCGTGACAGAAGGGGGGGGGTCTAAAATGGTCATTATTTTGCGTGACGTAATTTATGAAAGACCCCAAAGCCAAAGTATGTTACACACAGGAATTTAATATTTAGATTAAAAGCAATGAAAAATGTATTTAAACTTTTTTTCAGAAATTACATTTCGGGGAGAGGAAAGATGATAATTCTTTAAAAATAAGAGAAGTCTGATTTACAATTTTTTCTAAATATACATTTCAATGGCTTGGAATTTATTAATTTTTTAAATTATTCTTTTGAGATTACAATTCATCAAAATCCAAGTCTGTTATATGCGTAATATATATATTTTTTGTAAATTTTAGCAATAGGTTGTAAAAAGCGGGATCTGCCTTCCATTATAACCCCGGTAACACGGGGTCATACCGTCTAGTAAATAATAAAATGAAAATTCACCAAGAATGATAAGGACGAAGTTTAAAAAATATTGATGACAATAGAATTTGAAAAATGATGATGAAAATTGTGTTGAAATTCAGGTCTAGATTGGCAAACGAACGGGCAGAAAGCCATGGATCGATCCGTATGGAAGGGTGCGATGGAGCAGGCTAGGGCCGTTGCGCCACCGATGATGATGATTAAAAAATCGTTATGTGATACTATTATTCTCTCATTGCTTAAACAATGATAATTTTGTAATATCGCAGCATAATTGTATTGTGTATAATGCGAGGCAATTTATTGTTGATTTTTTTCCATGTCTTTTAATGTGCCATATTTTTTTTTTAAATTGAAAACGGTATTTTAAGTTACCGGGTGATATATTCATATATTTTTTTCTTCTTGTTGATAACTTAGATTTTTAGATGTGTGTAGGCAAACGCAGCGCTGAAGGCTTTCCGGATCTGCCTGCCAAAGGTGCAAGTCATTGTGTGAAAACATGCAAAATAAAAAGTGCCAATCAACTTTGTGTCAGTTCATTTCTTATGTGTCTAAAGTCTTTCATTGTAACTGTGTGTGTTTGTATCAGTTCATTTCTTACGTGTCTAAAGTCTTTCATTGTAGCTGTGTGTGTTTGTATCAGTTCATTTCTTACGTGTCTAAAGTCTTTCATTGTAGCTGTGTGTGTTTGTATCAGTTCATTTCTTATGTGTCTAAAAGTCTTTCATTGTAGCTGTGTGTGTTTGTATCAGTTCATTTCTTATGTGTCTAAAGTCTTTCATTGTAACTGTGTGTGTTTGTATCAGTTCATTTCTTACGTGTCTAAAGTCTTTCATTGTAGCTGTGTGTGTTTGTATCAGTTCATTTCTTACGTGTCTAAAGTCTTTCATTGTAGCTGTGTGTGTTTGTATCAGTTCATTTCTTA
>CAXITT010000022.1:890041-931253 GCA_964033795.1 Lymnaea stagnalis | reverse complement strand
GGGGGGGGGGGGGGGTCCAAGGCCACTACCATGTCTAACATCATTTAAATATTAAGTAGGTCATCATTTCACGAGGGTTCCCCAAAAATAATTTACACCCTACTTACTCCACAGCCGTCGTGAGACTTTTTTTTTTATCCCCCCCCCTCCTCCACCAAACCCTTTTCAGCTATATTTCGTGCCCCTTGCATTATAAAACTTTTCCCACTGTGGGCCACTTAAATCATAAATATTTGAGGACCCTGCAGCCGCATATGTTAATGGGCCCACGTGACGACTCTGCTACTACTGCAGACTTTGGGGGTTGGGAAAAGGGGGGGGGGGTGGATAAGTTATTACTCATGTTGAGCTTTCCGCCTTTCACCTGCATTCGGCGAATTTAATTCAAACCGTCGTCTTCAATCTCTCTAAACATACACAAATGAGTTCCGTGTTCGACTCTCGGGCAGAGAGATCCAATAAAAGCTTTGTAAAGTGTGTTGTTAAATCAGTAGACTCGTCGGCTTGTGGTGCTCTTTACACAGCACAGAGCTGTTGTAGTTGTAGCACACAGTTCCATGGCTTTCTTGGAGTGTTCTTTACACAGCACAGGGCTGTTGTAGCACATATTTCCATGGCTTTCTTGGAGTGTTCTTTACACAGCACAGAGCTGTTGTAACACACAGTTCCGTGGCGTTCTTGGAGTGTTCTTTACACAGCACAGAGCTGTTGTAGCACACAGTTCCGTGGCTTTCTTGGAGTGTTCTTTACACAGCACAGGGCTGTTGTAGCACACAGTTCCGTGGCTTTCTTGGAGTGTTCATCACACAGCACAGAGCTGAAAAAAGGGGGGGGGGGCACTAGTGTTAGGTAGTATTTTCATACAACTCTTTTTAATCGTAGCAACAAAAAAAAAATAAGCAAGTCGGATAATACAGAGATCGGTGAAATATCAACGGTTGAAAAAGAAAAAAAAGAGAGTCCACTTTCTGTTGTATATTTCCAATTGAAAAATATGGATGTCAATATCCTTTGTTGTTTTGGGGGGAGGGGAACCGGTAATCGGTTGTAGGAATCCGGTTTTAAATCGGTTATCAGGTTTTAAAATGCGTTCCCAATCCCAACTGCTCTGCACAAGAACTTCTGATTGACATATTTCATAAGATCCAAGGAACCCTTCGAAATCTATTATTAGAATAGACAGAGCAACTATCAGCATTGTGATAATTAGGTACCTGCATATGAAATCTATTATGTTTTCATTTCCAACACATGCCACTCAAACAAACAAGACCTGTTTGCATGATTAAAAAATTTTCTATCAAACGTTTTCATCATTTATTTTTGCATCAACTCTATAATACAAGACCAAATAAGAATTACACGAACTGAAAAATACAATGAACGCTCCCATCAAATACAGACTTAAAACATTAACTTAGTCTTTGATTATTCATCAAGGCACAAAGGTCAATAAAGCAAACAAATACACAACACTTAGACTTATATAAAATTGATCACGTGCAATGTTTTGATTAAGCTCAAACTTCAAACAAGTGTATAGATTATATCACCAGAGCACAATTAAACAGAGGCCCAACTGGACTAGAGTGGACAGTGTTTGGGGAAAATGCTGTAAAGGAAAGGAAAAGGGGGGAGGGGATGTCCCTAGTTTATCTACCTTGACTGACAATGATGTACTAGGTCTAGTTTATCTACCTTGACTGACAATGATGTACTAGGTCTAGTTTATCTACCTTGACTGACAATGATGTACCAGGTCTAGTTTATCTACCGTGTGGCCACAAGTCAAAAATGTTGAGACATTGTACACAAGTCAGCCATGAACAAAAATCCCCGAAGTGCACAGGTCAAACAAATACAAGTAAAAAATTACCATCACTCGATATAATTAAAATAAGAAATTGTTCAAATAATACACAAAAATAATCAATCAAACCATTAGATAGTTGAACATTTAAAAATCAAACCATTAGATAGTTGAACATTTAAAAATCAAACCATTAGATAGTTGAACATTTAAAAATCAAACCATTAGATAGTTGAACATTTAAAAATCAAACCATTAGATAGTTGAACATTTAAAAATCAAACCATTAGATAGTTGAACATTTAAAAATCAAACCATTAGATAGTTGAACATTTAAAAATCAAACCATTAGATAGTTGAACATTTAAAAATCAAACCATTAGATAGTTGAACATTTAAAAATCAAACCATTAGATAGTTGAACATTTAAAAATCAAACCATTAGATAGTTGAACAGTTGAAAATCAAACCATTAGATAGTTGAACATTTAAAAATCAAACCATTAGATAGTTGAACATTTAAAAATCAAACCATTAGATAGTTGAACATTTAAAAATCAAACCATTATAAAATAACGATAATCAAAAAAAGTCAACATAGATTGCATGTACTTTATAATAAAATATGATTTTTCAACGAAATCAATTCAGGAGTAAATAAAAAGAACAATTTTTTTTTATCTACAGCATGCACCAAAGGTAACAGTACTGAAACTGCTTCATCTTGAACATATAACTGAGTTTGTCAACTGAGCATAGCTCCAGCCACCAGTGTGTTTGTCAACTGAGCATAACTCCAGCCACCAGTGTGTTTGTCAACTGAGCATAGCTCCAGCCACCATGTGCTCCCTGAGGTGTGAGGAAAGTTGTATTAGGCAGTTGTTGGAAATACATTTCATATTTGACCGTCACTTTCGCTTGTACGGTACCTGTACATCAGTGATTGCTAATGGGGATCCATTTCCAACAAAAGCTACCAAATATATAATTCTGATCATTTCCAACCCAACGGAAGTTGCGCGCTAACATGATTACGTGTCGCCGATAATGGATATGAGGCCTGGGTGGAAGCATAACCCTTCCGGAAGATTAAAAACATGCGGCCCTGAGAAACCCGCTCCTAGGTGACCGTTTGGTCCAAGCATACGTCCCGACCGAACTACTCCCCAGACCCAAGCGAACAACTCCCTGGACGGTGAGGGGAGGTAACGCAACGCCTTTCCCCCGAGAGGAAGTAAAGCTTCTCGACCCAAAGCCAAATAACTCCCTGGGTGGTGGGAGAGCTGCGCAACATCTCATCCTGGAGAGGAAGCAAAGCTGTCCCATACCACATAGGGAGAGTGTACTGTCCACATTCGGAGAGGGGTGTGCACGGTCGACCGGACCGGTGAGGAGACCCGGCGTTGCACCGTGTGGGGGTGTGCCGGACGGGGTCTAAGAGCTCACGCTCGACCCACTGGCGCCATCTCCTAATGAAACGTGGCAGCAGGACCTAGGCACCATTGACAAATACAAGTATGCATTCAAGATGTTAGAGTTTCAATACGTCTAGTTTTTGGCACATGATGTCATATGTGCTCGGTTATCTGTCCATTGCACAGCTGCCTGACAAACGATATTTTTAAACAGGATGCTGTCAAAATCTTTCTGTAATATTTTTTAAACCAATCTAATGAAAAATTAATTTTAAAAATGTATATGATGAAAATTAGAATGATATAACTTTATGATATAACTTTACGCATTTTAAATACAACTACCTGAGCAAAAAGACAACAATATTTTGTTTAAAAACAACAATAACAGAATCTTCATTGGAAGAGTCTTGTTTTTTTAAAGACACATTAGGAGATTAACATGCATGTCTCCAAAAAATATTTTAGACTTATTTAATACTCACAAAAATTCTTTTATTTAGACAAAAAAAAAGTTATTATATTTTTTATCTTTATTTAATTATTAAATAAATTATTCCTGAGTGAAACTGAAAGCTTTCACTGGCATCTGGTGTTGTAATTAGCAGGCCCACATTCAAACTGTCCACAAAAAAAAATTTTCAGGATGTTGGGAAAAAAATAGTTTAAAAAGTGAAGAAATTTAAATTGGCTGACTTGATTACAATTACAAGTAATGAAAGGCATTCAGCTAGTTCAAGTACTGGTCCAGAGTTTTGATTAGTTCAATTTTAAATGATGCATAACGCTTTGTAACAAACTTGCAGCTTGAAATGAAACAAAGTTGAAATTAAATAGAATTATTTGATAACATATATTCTGTCCGCGGAAGTGGAGCGTTTTCGAGGAAACTTGGAGGTGTCACATGGGGTTTTGCCTCTTCGTGGCGTGGCCCACTAGTGGGGAGGCTCTGTCCTCCCGAAGCTAAAAAACCCCGGCCACTTGCATGACTTCCAACGCAACAGGAGGAACGCAATAACATCATTACTTGTTGCCGTTAATGGATATGAGGTCTGGATATGTCTGGATAGGAGGTCTGGATGTGAGGTCTGGATATGAGGTCTGGCTGGCGGTCAAAACCCACACTGATGATTTTGGCTTTGCTGCCATGAGAAAGCCGCTCCTAAGCGACCATTTTGTCCCGACCGGACGGTGGGGGGAGGTAACGCAAACCTTTCCCCCCGAGAGGAGCCAAAGCCGTTCAGACCAAAGGAGAGTGGACCGCTATCGCTTTAAAGGCAGTGTTTTCAGTCGACCGGACTTCCCCCAGGTTTTCACTGGTAAGGACCGCCCACAGGCAGCACAAACTCCAGCTGGGCCACTCATCTCAACTTCTTATTCTGTTGGAGGAATACACATGTACATTAACTTTAACCTCAAGCCGACCTCAGGGTGTAGATGATTGCCTTTACGCCAGGTCACGTAACCAATAGCATTATTGGTTTCTTGGCCAGGTACGGCCTATCTAGTATTCCAGACCGACCTAACGCCAACTTTGTGTTGTTTTTTTTTTATATTTGATCCGGCCTAATTGAATTGTCATCGCTTTCTTCCCCTTCGTTATCCCAGCTGGCAACTCAAGCTGTGGTGGCTGTTTATTTTTAGAACTGACTCAGGAGCTTGTATGAAACAGAAGAACCTGTCAGGGGAGGGATGATGAATGTGTCAAGGTGTATGTTGTGCACAGGTGTATGCACTATGCCATGCCAAGCAATTCCAAAAATGAAGAATGAGAGCCAGTTAAAAAACTCTACAATTTATTTTCATGAATGTATTATTGACATCGAGTTCCTCCCCAGTATCCACCACAATCAGTATCAATTCCTCCACAGCAACCACAATCAATATCAGTTCTTCCACAGCAACCACAATCAGTATCCCTAAAGAGAAGAAGCAGTGCCCAGCTACACGTCTCCAGAAGGTTGACATCCAACGGGGCATCTTCATGCTTCAACCCCAAATGGACGGACGAATTATTCTTCATCAAACACGGCAACATGGCCCTGTGTTTAGTGTATCAACAGCACTTTGAAGCAGTCAAATCTCAAGGGGCCATTCGATGCAAAGCACGTGCCAATGTACAGAGACTACACAGCCGATTCGATACAAAGCATGTGCCAATGTACAGAGACTACACAGGGGATCAGGAGTTTCTGAACTCATCATTAATTAAGCTGATATTGTACCTGTCTCTGTGAACATGCTACATCATGTTTGACATACAGCATACCAAAATTTTTTAATAAAACTCTTTGTTTCTTCTGGCCTAGTCTGGCTTCTTGACCGCTGAAATGGCCTAATAGTCAGAGAGTTTGCCCATCTCTGGTGTAAAGTTACAAAATTGGTGGGTTGCGAACAGTTCGCCAAGGGCAATAAATGAAGAACTGCGTTCAAGCTGTGTGAAATAAGGTGTGGTGGATTAGAATGAGTTTGGTTTGATATTCATTTTGTTTGGACAATGCTTGATAGCATCATTCTGTGCGATAGTGCTGAGATGATTCGTTGCTCAGACAAGAGTAGTTTCAGGATAAGATCTGGAGTGGGAGAAGTCCATCATTTCAACAGCCCTATGTTTTAACAGTCTTCATCGAACTGGTAGAGGCCACATAGTCTGAGAGGCTGACGGAAAGTCTGAGAGGCTGACGGAAAGTCTGAGAGGCTCACAGAAAGTCTGAGAGGCTGACAGAAAGTCTGGGGGCTTTGTATGGTTTGGGCTGGGAAGATGGTGATAATTTCTGTTTGAACAAAAATTTCTGCAGCAAATCTCTAGGTAAGCCATTTCCTGCTCACAATGTCATTTCATTATAGAGATATGGATATTTGAAGTTTCTCATGAGGTGATATGATATTTAAAATAACAGTGTATCTCTGGTTATTTTAGCCATGTAAAATTCTAGGGTTATTCCGGATTAAATTATGGTTCTTCCTGATCATACATCCTTATTATACTATAGTAAATATTATATTTCTCATGGTGATTATTTCATAAGGCATCTGATAAATATTTCATACATGGTATAAAGAAATAATTAAAAATGAAAAGAATGAGATGCTCAGATCTCCGTGATGTCTTCCATTGTTACCTCCTATGTGATTTGATGAGTTTCTCTTGAGCAGCTTTATACACGAGCTTAAGATGAGCAAGGGAAGGCCACGAGTGCTGGAAACGAGGGGTGAAAAATCAGAATTAATCAACTGAAAAAAGAAAAGGCTTTTAAGTTGACCTTCAGCTTGCGCTTTTAACCTGTTAGTGTTTAAATATTTAAGAGATTAGTTTGTTTTAGTTTAGTTTAGTTTCATTAACTTTTCCAAGATAACTGTAAAAATGATTTGTTGCATTGCATGCTTCGTAAAAGAAAGAACTCACGGAAAACACAGGTTGCAGTGCCTTAACTTGATCACTCTGTTTGCCTTTCAACAACACTAGTAAATAGTGCATGATGGAATGCTGCCAAGGAAAGATATCGGAAATCCTTGTTTTTATTTGATTACAAAGTGAGCAAAAATCAGTGAAACGAATGCTTAACATAAACAGTGTGGTTATATTTTACAGTTTGGTGTTCATTTCTTGAAAGATCTTCAAAAAGATTTACTTTACCATTGCAACAGCTGCATTGACAATAACATCTTTTATATGCGTCAGATATTTAATTTACCATTGCAACAGCTGCATTGACAATAACATCTTTTATATGCGTCAGATATTTAATTTACCATTGCAACAGTTGCATTAACAATAACATCTTTTATATGCGTCAGATATTTAATTTACCATTGCAACAGCTGCATTGACAATAGCATCTTTTATATGCGTCAGATATTTAATTTACCATTGCAACAGCTGCATTGACAATAACATCTTTTATATGCGTCAGATATTTAATTTACCATTGCAACAGCTGCATTGACAATAACATCTTTTATATGCGTCAGATATTTAATTTACCATTGTAACAGTTGCATTGACAATAACATCTTTTATATGCGTCAGATATTTAATTTACCATTGCAACAGCTGCATTGACAATAACATCTTTTATATGCGTCAGATATTTAATTTACCATTGTAACAGCTTCATTGATAATAACATCTTTTATATGTGTCAGATGAATAAAGTGTGTGTGTTTGTGGCCGAGATAATATTGTGTTTCCAACTGAAGACCAAGAGATGGCAGAATGAGAAGATTTTCTGTCAAAACAAAAGAAGAACGTTTTTCATTAGAAATTCACATAAATATAGTGCCTACATAAGTCATACTTTTGTTAAATTTTCTATCTGAATATTTTGTAACAGTTTTTGACACCTTTTATAATTCAATAATATGCTTTTAACTGTCAATATTAATAATAGAAAGGAAGAACCCTCCTACCTGAGTGAATTTTCAAATACAGCTTCACCATTAGGGTAACACCTAAAACTAGGCACAAAGTTGCAAGAAGACCTTTGTCCTGTGACCATAAATAAAGAAATATGTTAATTCAAAAGATTGTTAAGGTGTGTTATGAAGTGGAGAAAAAAAAACACCTTTGACAAGTGGTGTCCAAACCATCAAAGTTGGATGAAACAGAGAGGTGAGCATTGTCAGTTAACGACTGTGCCTTGTATGATGATAATATATGAAAGGCAAGTCTTTGGGTCAGAGTAATCGAAACGGGTGATGGGGTACTAAAGGTGTCACAGATGAATACGGTTTGGCAGTGTGAATCAATTATGATACCATGTTGTTTAAACAGGTAGTCTAGTCAGGTATGTGAGAGCATGTGTCCATCTAGTATTGTTGTGAAATTGGGGACAAGTATCTGGTATTCATAGATCCAAGTATGAGGCGTTTTAAGAGTAGAAAGCTGGATACAAGCTTTGTTTTTGTTTTTTTGTAGTAAGTGCAATTCAGTCAGGGAGAAATGTGAGAAACAGTAGGAACGATTCTTGAAATTATTTTTTTTACAAAGAAACATAAGAATGTGGCCAAATGAATTCTGGAAGAGATAAGTTTCTTCTGATGAATTTTCACAACTTAATGTTGTAACAAAATTTAGACCATATTTTTGGAAGCACCTACGTCAGTGAAGCTGGATTCTCAGTAATGACCAACATCAACTATTGTAAAAAATGCAAAACTTTCTCTTTGACATTTAAAAAATCTAATGTGGAAGAGGCTATAGAAAAAATTCAGCAAGCGAAACTAAAACATAGCATGACAGATGTTTTTATTCACTTCATTTAAATACTTATAATAAGCTGATAAATTTTGCAAAAGATAAGAAATATTAATAATTGTGAATAATCAATCGATTTTTTTTTTTAAACTTGTTAAAAAAGACTTTTTATCAAAGATGATTTTTTAAAGGCACTAAAAAGTAGAACAAAAAATTTTTAATTTCTTAATAAATGCATTATGTAAAGAAAGACAGTGCAAAAGTGTAGACGTAGAGCACACTATGCAAAGAAACTTAAATATGTTTTATTTCTATCATTTTTGAAAATATATTCTGCAGACTTTCTATGAGTAATGCATTTTAAGAATTAAACAATTATTTTCAACTATTTGGTGTGCTTAAACTTGTATTTTGATAGAAAATATTTTTTCTTCTCTAAATTTTATATATTTTTATTATCTACTTGTTAGTATTAAAAATTTAATCTTAAAATTATCACCAAAAGTACAATTACAATTATTAACATCTGCAGCTTTCTATAACCCTGGTCCAAACCATTCGTTGTTCAAAGTCTAATTGCCAAAATTTCCTGCCCAAAAACTTTTCCCTATCCTATGCCAAAATCCTACAGCTAGGACTGATGGTTATTATAAGCAAAGTGGTAGGGTTGTTTTTTTTAATCTTCTTTTCTTATTTCTGCACCACTTACCTCTCCAACCACATCCCCCCTCCCCCCCTCAACAAACCAACATACAAGAGCTGTAACATTCACTCTTTGTCATTATCTCAGATGTGGCCTTACAGGTCAGCATGAGGAAGACTGCATTGACCATAAGAGAGTGTCACATGTGACAACACAAAATTATGCTACAAACCCCATGGATTTGCAAGTAGAAAGGAAGTCTTTAAAAAAAATCTTTCTTCTTGAGATATCATTATCATGTGCTGCCCTGGGCTTTGTGAAAAAATAATAACTTATTAGCACAGCACTGCCTTTGACCATACAATTAGAAATTCAATTCCCTTACACTTACACCCAAAATAAATAAAAAAGACATAAATAATGGTACTCAACTCTTAACAAATTATATTTATTTTATTTTTTTTGCAAAAGGTATATTATATTATGGTATTTTTCTATAAATTTAAAATAGCTCTAAAATTAATGATACCAAATAGTCTAAAATAATTTTTAAAATGAAGAAAATTGTTAAAGTTACAATTTATTTTATTATTTAATATTAAAAAAAGGATGATAATTCTCTAGACTCTTGTCTTAGTTCTTTTTCTACTTATATTGACTGATATTTTTTCTTTTAAATAATGGGGCAATTAAAATAATTGAAAATTGTGATTTCGTTTCTGCATTTGGCTTAGTTTACTCCAGCAGCAAATTAATTGAAAACCCACTCTCCCTGTTGGATTCCCATTTTCACAGCAGTTTGCCAGTCAGAACAATCTCAGCCAGTCTTTGGTGATGACTCTCACTCTGGCTTATTTCGATGTAGGCTGCCTTCATGTTTCATCTACACTGCAGTCACTGCTGTCCAAAATATCTTTGCCCCTCTGCTGATACTGATTTTCATTACAAAGACATTAGGGGCTAAATCTGAGGACGGTGTTTATTATAGATGCAGTGAATAGGGTTTAGGTTAGGTTGAGGGATCGATTTAGGGTTCAGGTAAGGCATAGGGATCGATTTAGGGTTCAGGTTAGGCATATGGATCGATTTAGGGTTCGGGTTAGGCATAGGGATCGATTTAGGGTTCAGGTTAGGCATAGGGATCGATTTAGGGATACATTCATTCGTGAAATTCGATAAAATAGTGGCAGTCGTCCCCGTAAATTACCACATTAGGCACAAGGTCCTTCGGTATACACCCTGGATCCATGACCATGGCCAACTAACCAGAGGCGAGGAGTGGGAGAAGGCGACCCTAGCAGTGAGTAGTTAGCTTTTTTAACATTAAAATTAAAATGTATAGAATTGATTCTTACCAACAAATGAAGTCCAGATAAAAATGCCAAAAGCATTGTAATTATAAGCAGCAAGACGAAAAGGAAACGATTTTTCAATGGTGGGTGTACGAATGTGAACTCACTTCCCCTGTCGCCCAGGTCCCTATGTTTCATCTCCAAAACCATGGTGGTATTACTTAGACTTAGACTAGTATTTTAGCACCAAGTCACCAAGCCAAGCCCAAGGTATATATTAGTAGGGCTAATACTAATAGTAACAGGCATTAGGGCTAGGCCAAATTATAATCTAATTCATACAAAACATTTCTAATAGGTCAACAAAGCTGCAATTCATCTAAGGAATATTATTTTAAAATGACTGAAATTAATAAAACACATCATAAGCCCCTTTTAAAAACTGACCAAAAATTCGACACTTAAAGAAAATACATTTATTTGGCCGGCACTACGTTTCTATCGGCGGTAAACTCAACACACTGAAGGCTGCGTTTACCACTGCAGTATAAGTAGCAAACTTGTGAACTTTTTGCCTGCGTTTACCGTAGTTGTTAAATTACCTTTTACTTAGAGATGTCAAATGAATATTGAATGTCTAAGGAAGCGGTTCTCAACCTGTAAGTCGCGACTGCATTGGGGGTCGAACGATCCTTTCCCAGGGATCGCCTAGGACCATCGGAAAACACATGTACTTTACAGTTATGAAGTAGCAACGGAAATAATTTGTTGGTTGGGGGTCGCCATAACAGAGGAAGTGTATTTAAAGGGTCGCGGCATTAGGAAGGTTGAGAACCACTGTTCTAGGGCATCCTAAGCTAGAATTTCACACTTTGTCTTTATCATATATATTGTGCTATAATAATAAAAATGTACTTTCTAGTAATTTCAAAATGTTATTATTTGAAATTCCTACCAGTAACAGAAATAACAAATTATTATTATTTTTTTAAATGGTTAACAATAGACATAAATTATTATTATATTAGTAAGCATATTTACTTGTGTTCTCTGCTCCTTATATCGTAGCGGTTTCAATAGGCTAGGAGAGTATAATATATATTATATAGCAGCTAAATACTTCTCAAAACTTAATGACGGAAATATCATTACATTTTTAAAGTTATGAATTGTGATGAGTTTTTGCAATTTGGAGATTATCGCAAAGGACCTACCACTATTATCCCGATAACATCGGGTCATTTATTCTACTTTTTGGCTAAATCCGAGGACGGCGTCTTTTGTGTGTTTTTATAGATGCAGTGAATAGGGTTTAGGTTAGGTTGAGGGATCGATTTAGGGTTCAGGTAAGGCATAGGGATCGATTTAGGGTTCAGGTTAGGCATATGGATCGATTTAGGGTTCAAGTTAGGCATAGGGATCGATTTAGGGATACATTCATTCGTGAAATTCGATAAAATAGTGGCAGTCGTCCCCATTTTTTACCTAGTTTTTAAATTACGTAATAATATTATGATATTATTATTTTTATATTTCAACGGAAAGGTAAATTGAAGCATTTTTAAAAAAAAGAAATAGATTCGAAGTCTGTAACTATATTTGCAATGTATGTACGATATATTAAATCTTGGTTCTATTTTACCAATTTTGAATGAATTGAATGGTCCAAAAATACCAATGATTTCTGATGACATGCCCATGCCATGCGCAATCGAGGTTGTTTACGTTCTGTATGTAGCATGACCAAAATTTGCAAACGAAAGCATCAACATGTTTTGATTTCAAAATATACATTTAGTATACATCCTTGCCGCAATGGTAACATACATAAATAAATAATCTCGAGGAAAGCATGCAGTGGCACTTAGACTTAGAAAACGTCTAAATTCAAAGTAAGTATACTTTAAATAGTTATCTGACATAATTTAGTGACACACCTGTTAAAGTAGTTCGGATTACTCAGCTGACTGCTGAATAGAAGAGGCCTAAATAGTCACTTTGATGAAAATTTCAAAAAAAAATTTTTTTTAAATACTACAGCTGTACATAGCATATAGAATGGAGCCAGAATGGATTACAAAACCGCCAAGCTCAACTTTCAATGTCAAGTAGTTCAAAAGTTTTACATTCTTTTCTTTAGTTTAGTAAGGACCTCAAAACCACTTTTCCACCACTTTTTAATTAAAGTAATTAGTAAAGAAACTTTAGAAAGTCAGTTGATTTTGCAATCTAGTGCCATACATAATGTACTTTCTCCAGCATCATACTTAGCCTAATGAATAATGGGAGTACACATTTTTTAAGCTAATTTCACACCCAATTAATCCCCAAAGAGGCCCCGTTAAAAGTACTTTTACAGGCGGAAATAGTAAGCAAATTTATTTCTATAGAGTTTATTCCCATTACAATTAGGCCTACATATTAATTTATTTGCATTTTAAATTATTATATTTCAAGTGGCTGCGACAACACAGAGGTTGCTGTTATAATAGTTGTAGTTAAATCTGCACCAAGTTCAGAATTTATAACATACCTGTATTTAAGTTCAGTCAAAAGGTACAAGTACTAATTTTTTGCTCAGAAATATGCCTCGATTGTCATCAAATATCCCATTGCCCCTTTTAGTATTAGTGGGAAGGGATAAAAAGCAGTCTGAATCATACTTAATGCTAAATACAGAAATTGAATTTCTGTTTTACTGCCATCTAGGCCTTCAGACTTCAGATACACAATTTTGGGATAAAAATGACAAAAAAATAAATGAAATATAATTATTTAGCAATTGCGAAAAACATAATCATCCAGGTGGTTAACTTTTGAAATGTTTAAAAATGTACACCCCCCCCTCCCCAACTCACACACCCACCTTTTGAAACAAATGTTTTTCTTATATCCCAGAGCTTTGTCATACCAAGGGTTAAAGCCCACCCCCCCCCCCCCCCAGTAGTCCATAATTTAGCCGCCCACTATCGCAAAATGTTGACCAAAATGCTGCCTCTCCATATTGTGCTGCCCTGTGCAGATTGCTTCTCCTAACCCTACCCCTTCCTTCACCATCGCTTTAGAGACTATTATAATAATATGTGGTCACTATAATATTCAAATTGCCTCCCTGTGGGTGGGGGTATGCCACAAGTTAGGAAACACTGGACTTTGTTGACTTTGCTTCATTTAATTGTCTTTCATATCAGGGGGGCAGGGAGAGCCTACCACTCATTGTACCTATGTTAATAAGGGGGGGGGGGGGGGTCAGATGACTTACATAGGGGAGACTGGATGCTGTCTCTCTGACAGGTGCACCGAACACCTCCATAACATTACACAAGATAAACAGTGTCCTTCTCCAAACACTTCAATAGTAGCAACCACCAGGGCAAGACAGACTTTTCAATAAGTGCGATTGTGGCTAGCATGAACACACCCAGCCGGGTCAATTTGGAACACAGGCTTATCCTGACTTATGGTACTTTGATGCCACATAGGATGAATGTCATGTCCCCTTTCACAGCGTGACCCTAGCTCCACCCTCCACGTCCTGACCTATCGCAGTGGACTTTTTTCTCCTCTTTTCTTTCGCTCTTCCCTATTTAATCTCTCACTCACTTACTTTCTGTCACATTTCTTTTGCTGCCCACAGATACTACTCCCAAGCTAAGTGCTATTTCTTTTATACCATTTTTTTTCTGTTTTGTTCGCTGACGAAGGCCTTTTGCCGACACGTTCGTTGTTTTGTTGTGTTTCTTTTTTTTCAGGTTTAACCCTACTCTGTTTTACTCATTTTATATTATGCCAACATGATTGCAGTCTCTCCCCTTATTACCCCAGAAAGAGGATGGGTGCTTCAAGGGGAGGGGAATAATATTTTACTTTTTTGCGTACTTAATATTTCATCCCCTTAGAATAACAATGGTCTAAGTCGATTTTTTGAAAAAATGAGTTATTGCCCCTGTGTAACAGTTTATCAACCCATCTATCATGGTACAAAAGATGGAAGCTTTATAATGAGCCGATTTTGCAGGAAATACAAAATAACAAGCTTCTAACTCGAGGTTTGCCTTTCACTTTAGAATAACAAAGTTCTAATGTATATTTTTACTTTTAACGAGATACTATTTATGGTGAACCAATAAAAATTCAGCTTGTAAAATGAGTTCGGTATCTTCAGCCAATTATAATTCTTGTTATGTACTGTTACCTCAATGCAGTGGCGTAGCTAGGGTCATCTGCGCCCGGGGACATGACACAAAGTCTGCGCCCCTTCTCGGACCGACAGAGTCTGGGGGCTCAGACTGAGCCCCCAAGAAAATTTTGAAATTTTATGGTTTATATGGCTCGTTTTCAAAGCATCTGGTATTTTAATGAAATAGAATACAGACTAATAATTCTCTATACGATTGTAAACAATTAATTTGAAAAAAAAAAATACTCTACTAATTATACATGACTGGAATAGACGTAGTCTACAACAAATTGATCCTCCTTGATTTGACTGTTGCAAACTGGTCAATCACCTTGTCAAAATTAATATTCTCAAGTGTTTCTCTTTCGATGCTAAAAAGTGCAAGATCTTGTCCCATTGAAGCACGTCAATAAGACAAAATAATCTTCAGTTTGCTGAAGGAACGTTCACAGCTTGCAGTTGAAACAGCAATTGTTAGAAGTATTTGCAGTGCAATGTGCAGATTCGGAAATACGTCATCTCCATATGAAACAATAAAACCAAGAAGATCCAAAGGAGTTTCCGGTAGAACTTCAGTCCGGGTACTCAGCAGCATTTTGCAGTCTCCGATTTCTGTGCACAATTCGTGACCATTGACGTCAGTGTCGTAGAAATTTCCAAAATCTCAGCAATTTTTACGAAGTGTATCGACATTTGTCTCAGCAAGAACAGTTTTGACGTCTAGTAAAAATCCAAATTTGGTGTTTAGCTTTTTTAAACATAAAAACCGTATTGCTATCTCCTGTTGGAGTCTATCAATTACGCTGTTCATAACACGTGCAATTTCTTCTTCTCCAGAAAGTCCTGCATCTCTTGCTAATTCTCCAGGCATCCTCCGATGTCGTCTAATCCTTCTGTCAATCTTGATTCCCCAAGTTGTGCATCTTGTTTTTCCATTGTCTACCGCAAATTGGCTCAAATAATCACAAATGTTGACAAGTTCTTGCTCCAGCGATTCAAGATCAGATGCTGCTTCCTTGAAATTCTTAGTAGCATCCTGCAACCGTTTCTGGACACGATCAATTTTCCCAAGTATGATGTTCCAGAAATGTAGCAAAACTAAGAAGTTAAAGTTTAATATACCTGCCAGCAAAGTTTCTGGATCACTTCTGGTTTCAAGCGTCTTAGTTGCATCTTCTGATAATTATTCCAACAGCCCTACTAGTTGATCTAGTCCTTCATAAATAGCTTTAACAGCTTCTGATTGTGCACTCCAGCGTGTTTCAGACTCCCTCTTCACTGTCATTGGCAAAACTCTTTTTAATTCTTCCCAACGAGTTGTTGAACGAGAGAAAAACAAATATATACTTTCAACTGTTCCAAAAATGTGATAACAACTGGATCCTGTTTAGCTGAATGTACTCCTGCTAAGTTTAAGCTGTGGTTGTCACAGTTGACGAACAATGCTCTGTGATTTCTTGCACATATTCGCTGTTGAAGGTTGGATATATGCCAAGTCATTACAGCAGCATTGTCATAACATTGTGACCGACAGTATTCTAGAGGTATGTTATCAGACTCCAGTTTCTCTACGATAACTCTTTCAAGGCTTACTGCATCTTTGGAATGTATCTGAACAAAACCTAAAAATGATTCTTTGATGGTTACTTTTTTAGTTTGAAAATCCACATCCCCAAATCTGATGACTTGAGAAAGCTGTTCCCGGTGTCCTAGATCGTGTGTTGAGCCAAGTAAGATATCACAGTACTTGTTTTTTCTGATTTCACTCAACAGCTGATTCCTTAGAGTCGATGCAAGTAGGTGGATACATTCATTTTGGATTTCCGGTGATAAATAAGATACTGAACCTGGATTTTCTCTGGCAAGTTGTAGGTGCTTTTCTAACAGTGGATCATACTGAGCAACGAGGTTGATCACAGAGAGAAAGTTTCCGACATTTTTATCCTCATCCTTATGCAGATGTTCCTCATAGCCACGCAGTGCCAAGCCAAATTTTGTGAAATTAGAAACTTAATACAGGTAAGTATTCTTTCAAAATATCGCACCAACATTGTTTTTCCAATTGAATTTGAGCTTGGACCTGGATATCAATTCCAGTTTTATCAATTATCCTCCGCTCGGCTTCCTTCCATGTAGTAAAAGCTCTGTGGTGGCCGAGACTGTTTTCATGAGACTGTAGTTTTTCTAGCTTTCTCCCTTTGTTAAAACCATTGGTTAACTCAAATAAAGATCGTGAGTTTGAACTTGATGTAAACACTAGACAGCAGAAACAGTAAGCAGCTTTATCAATTGGTGAATATAATAGCCACGAGCGATTTACTTCCTCTCCATTTGCTAGTCGGTGTTTAAACCATAACACAGTAATCGAACGTTCTCCTGCTACTTACGATAGACTGCCTCTATGCTGAAAGGGTATAGACCCGAGAGTTATCAATTCATCACGAAGAGGCTGTGGTATTATCGATAACTTTGTCGTTTGATCAAATTCTAAGTAGCCAACATCATGAAATCTTAGGACAGCAGGAACAAGAACAACACCATCTTTAGCTTCTTCATCAAAAGAAAATTCTTCAATCTCATTGTCCTCGTCACTGTCAGAAAGTTCATCGTCTTGTTGAATCTGTTGAACAACGACGTCTCTGGTGTTTTCCTCAGCATAAACAGTAGCATCTGTCTGAATCATATCTTCTTGTATGTTGTAATCTTGGCGGTATGGTTCAACCTTCTCGCTTTCGTGTTCTAAGACTGGCGTTGCAGGCGGTTGATAACTTCCATCAAGTGAGATAAAGCTACAGATTATATTCAACGAGACGAATACTTGTTATCTATCTTTCTCTTTTCAACTTATTTGAACTATTATTCTATCTTTCTTGTACTCACATAAAATCCTATATTCAACTCCAAATTATCCAACCTGTATAATTGTTAAAACCAGATGCCATTTTCAGTATATGAAGAATAATATTTGAAGCCGAACTGATCTTTGTTTTTAAAAAGCGCCATCAGCAATCCTACATTGTGGATGTGTCATTTGTTTATGTGTAAATTGGCGCCCCTTAATGCTCAATGGGGGCACATAAATCATGCTTGCCAACTGGTTTGAAATGAAGATATTGTGGAGCTCCAAAATTAAATCTTGCCAACGTATTTGGGATACATTAGTTTACATCAAAATAAAATTAAATAATTAGTTTTAATACTCATTTTGGCGCCCCCTAACGTGGCGCCCGGGGACATATGTCCCCCCCTGCGCCCCCCCCCCCCAGCTACGCCACTGCCTCAATGGTCACGGATTGTTTACATTCAAAATGGCGGACGCCTCAAAAGAAAATCGGGTATTTGAGGAAAGAGACTGCAATCAGTTTAGCACAATATAAAATGAGTAAAACAAAGTAAGGTTAAACTGAAAAAACGGAACGCAAAGAAACAACAAAACAACAACTTTGGTTTGTTGCGATCCTTTTTTTTTTTCTTCTTCAGGTTTAACACTACTTTGTTTTACTTATTTTATATTATCACTAGCAAATAGTTTTTTGAGCTCCTCATCAAGCAAATATGATACTGATAGCAGTGACTAATATTATCCATTGCCATGTGAAGTGTTTTCACCACTAAGTCTAATAAGAGTCCTTAAATCTGCTAACAGGAGAAACCTTATACAATCATACAGATGAAGCATTGAGGCCAAATGAATTCAAAGATTTTAAAACATGTTCTAAAGTAATGATTAATGGTTTCAATACCAGAGTGTAAAATATTCCAAAGTATGTGTACCGAGTAATGAAATTTACAAATGAGCCATTGGTTGGGTGCAGCAGATTTAGCTATAAGGACGTAGCATTTGAAAACATCAATGTAAGAAAACCTAAAAGCACTAGAAGTTGTGTCCCATTTAAATCAACGCATGTATTTTTGCCTCAACCAAAGATAGAAATGACAGCTAATAAACTGTCTGAAGCTAAGAAAACAGATTTTAGAGACTGATCAAGTTCATGCCTGAGTTAGACAGGCAATACGATAGCAACATAATTATGTAGTATGGTAGTTGGTTTTGAATGAAAACAATGCAGAAGCTTCACGTTTGTGTGTAAACCATGTTATTGTCTAATTAATGTTTAATTTTGAGTTTGTAATAATAAATTAATACAAAGAAACTACATACACGGAAATATTTTCTGTCTTTACTTTAAATATAATTATTAATTTATTTTGTCTTGTTATTATTTGTCATCTAAATAATGAATATGTATTTATTCTTGAAAGGAACTGCTTAAATCATAGAGTTAAATAAATAGAACCTTGTTATTCTGAAGTGAAATAGCATTTTCAAAATTACAAGGCTCCATCGAAAATTTCAAAAATTCATATAAAATCAAAATCAATCCCTAGAACCTTCATTGTAATGATCAAACCTTGTATTGATAATATCAACATAAAACAACAACAATTTCTATAAAAACGTTTTTAGTTTATCCATACCAAACATCAAATTTTCAAATGCGAATATTTCGGTTTGACAAAAAGGTCATTTAGAACATTGTTATTCTAAGGGCACGATTTGTATAGCCCCTTATATGAATCATTAGATTAATGTCAACTAAAGAAAAAACTTGCATAATTTACATTTACGGGTGAATAGCAACTAAATATAAGAATCATCTACACTGTGGATTTTTTTCTAAAACAGTTGTATACGTACTTTTTTGAATACTCAGCTTATTTAAATGGAACCAATCAAAATAATGATTTAAATCAAAATTTATATTTATTTATATATTCTATTTATAGATAAATGCACTTTCTAAAAAGAACTCCTGTTTTTAGGTGTCATTAGTCACATAATGTATTATTTGTTAATAAATAATATACATGATAGGAACATTTTTATAACTTTTAAATTGAGGAATTTCATTTTTATTCAATGAAACCATTCAATTTTTAGAAACAGAATCAACATAAGGTTGAGAAAGCTGGGAAATTATTTTTTTTATTCAAATTATTTTATCAGAAGATTTGGGTGGGATTGGATGTAATTTGTTTTGTAATTGTCAAATGACAATATAATGACATTGATAATTTGGAATATTGAAACTGAATAGACATTCTTATTATTGTATATTAAATAGAGACTACAATATCAAGAATTTGACATTTTTTATTGGAAGTTTTTTTTTAAACTTTATTATTTGATTTTATTTTTATTAGAAAATAAATAGCATTTCAATTTTGGAGAACAGAAATGAAAATCCTTTCCAATGTTCAATGAATTTGATTTAGATTTGATTAACTTTCCAACATTATTATTCTTCTTAAATATATTAAAATCCAATTTATATCCAAAAAAATTGATTTAAATAATATTAACTACATTATGCTTAATTTTATAAAAATTAATATGCTTCAAAATCTAAAGAAATCCTAAAATAGAACCAGAAAATCAATTAACATTTTAAAATCGTTGATTATCAACCCTGGTTTTTGTTGTTAGTAATAAAATTATTCCAATTAAAATAAGGAATGTATAAAAATCTTGTGCTTTAATTGCATGTGAATTATTTTAAGTTTAAGTCACATTGCTTTTGATAAAAATAAAATTAATGATCTATTTGGACCAATCATTAGCTCCGGTTTATTGGAATATTTGTTTGGTTCCATTCGTGGATCACGCAAGATATTCAATTTTGGGGCAAAATCAAGACATCATGTCTGATGATTTGGTAGGAAGCATACTACACTAAATGCCTGTTAGCTCAACCAAACATTGTAAAAGCTTTTGAAAGATAGATGTTATTTTTAATAAAAACTTTTTTAATATATATTCTTTCATTTTTTCTGGTCTCAGTATTCCTAGAATTTAAAGGAATGCTACATGTAAGCAGATATCTATTTCTAAATTGGGTTGTTAGCTCGTCATGGACCAGAATAGTTCATGTATTTTTTTTTTTTATTTATGACTTTTATAGATTTCAATTCAAACAACATCTTTAAATAGGCGCAAGATATTTTAAAATTTGTTTTCTTATATATCTTGAGGGCCTGCAATCAATGTATTGATCATTCTGGCTACTATTTATGTAGATGTTTCTGTGCCTGGTATTGAAGAGAATATTTCACTGGTTGCATGGGCAACTAAGCGAGGGTATCAGGAACTGAGAAGGCAGGTGGCCACAGACACATCCACAGACACAAATGTGTCAAGTGTAAGTGTTGCTGCCTCAACTCTTCTTTTTGGAAGCTTGTTCCAGTCCCTGATTGTCTTTGGTGGGAATGAGCAGTTCCTCCACTGTGTTCTTGACATATTCAAATTTAATTTCTTTTAAATGTATTTCTAGCTTCAACAATATATGACATGATTAACAACTATGGGCAGCTATACCAATGGATGACCCAGCAACAACTGTGGACCCAGCAACAACTGTGGACCCAGCAACAAGTGTGGACCCAGCAACAACTGTGGACCCAGCAACAACTGGACCCAGCAACAAGACACCTGGGTCGTTGTTGACACCTGGGTCGTTGTTGACACCTGGGTCGTACAACTGTGGACCCAGCAACAACTGTGGACCCAGCAACAACTGTGGACCCAGCAACAACTGTGGACCCAGCAACAACCAGTGGATGATTCCTCACAATCTGCTGTGAGCTCCAATTTTTTATTTTAATTCTTTTGGCTTTTTAAGAAATATGCTTTTTTTCTTTTTTTTTAAAATAATTTTTATTCAGTTCAATTAAAATCTAAAAAAGATTATTGCAAGGCTAAACATTGATTCCTGCATGATAAGAACTAAATAGTTAAATATAATTTCAGGCAAATATTTTTATAAACCTTGTCATGGCTGTATGTTAATGTCTGGTTGCTTGTCCCCATTCTTCCAGGGTTGAGAGTATCCGAAAAAAACCATGATGGCAGTTCAACTCAAGACGTTGCTGTGCTATATGGAATACTTTCTCATGTGGGTACTTGTTATTTTATGGGCACAATTCTCAAGTAATATTATATTATACAATTTATTCAATAATCCAATTTTCTTATTTGACTCAGCTGATTAAGTTACTCAAAATTTAGCTGTTTTATTGTTATGCAGTAAAAGCAATTTGTACAATTTTGTTATCATGAATGGTTCCAGCAGAAATGCAAGATATTGCTCTCATTTTAAAGACATAGAATCTAAAAGAAAAAAAATAAAGTATAATACAATGTTTTTACGCAATGTACAATATTTGAGGGACTGCATTCAAACTGTGTAAAGTAAAAAAAATTAAACAGGACATTTAAAAGGACGATTCTGCTAAATGTCCTCTTCAGCAGACTAGACAAAACAAGACACAAAAAATAGCTAGAAATTAAAACTTATTGTGACTTAAAAATACTAACACATTGGTTTTTATTCTGCTATATTTCCATGAAATTTTTTATATTTTCACATCATGGATTTTGATAGAGAACAAATTCCTTTAAGAATAAGGGAAGGGTGGTTAAAAATAACTCTCACTTAACATTTTGAAACTTGAAATTTTTTAATAATTTACTTACATTAAAAAAAAAAGTTACATATTTAATCCAATGCTGGATTTAATTTTATATATGAAACAGAGATTTTAATTTTATTTTCATCAGTAAAATTTGTTTTTTGGAATGTAGGAAAATTGCCAACCATGTACCAAAGAGTTTTCAAATGTCTCTCTCAAATTATTGACATAAAAGGAGGTAATAAAAATAATGAGATTACTAATCAGTTTGTTGTGGTAGTTTTAATTATCTTTGTTCTCAACAGTCTTTGTAGTGTCTTGGATGCATCAACAATCAAAACTTTGCTGGTCTTAAGGAAAAACAAGGATATTATTACCTGATTCGACAATTCCTTAACAGTTTGAAGTTATCCCTCACTTTAATTATTTTTTATGGTGCTCTAGCTGTTGTGTGTATTCAAGAACTTTTAGCACCTATTTATGGTGCTTTAGTCGCTGTGTGTATATTCAAGAACTTTTAAGACTTATTTATGAATCAATCAAAGTCAAGTACGTTCAACACTAAACTAAGAAACATCAAATTGATTTTTTTAAAATAAAAATAATTTAGAGAGATAAGTTTTTACTAGCTTTTAATCACACTGTAAATACAGAGATGCTTCACCCCAAAAATAATGATAATTTTACTGTAGATTTAACAAGCTCATAACTATATACGATCACAAAATTAAAGCTGATGTTTTAAGACTAAACTCTACCAGTGATTCTCAAACAATATCTTATGATGGCTCAAGTCAGTTGTAATTAATTTTTATTTTAAGACATTACTATTAGTAGTAGTTTTATATAGCACTGTTCCCCAGCCCAGGGTTAGGCTCACCAATCTGTACATACAATTTAACAAACATAATCATGAACTTAAAAATTAAAATACATCATATATATATATAAAAGTGAAAGTTTGTGGTCTGTTTGTTCCACAAAGGCTTTTACATGGATTGATGGATCTTGACCAAACTTTGCGCATATAGGCTTTTACATGGATTGATGGATCTTGACCAAACTTTGCGCATATATCCATCATGATCCAGAAGGAACTCTTAAGGGGTTATGAACTTTTTATAACATTCCGTTTGGGGCCGGGGCCCCAAATTCGTTTTTTTCTGTATATGAGCTATATAAATAAAATTAATTACAAATACTCCTACATGAATGGATGGATCTTGACCAAACTAAGTACACATATAATTTATTATCCATATTCAAATACCGAAGGGTACTGAACTAATAATATCCATTCTTTTGGGGTCGGGGGCCCCATTTCATTTTTCCTAATATAAGCTATATAAATATCAATACGCTTAATACTCTTACATGAATGGATGGACTTTTACCAAAATTATTACACATACACATGATCATCCTTATTCAAATACCGAAGGGTACTGTACCCATAATATCCATTTCTCTGGGGCCTCTCTGGGGGCCCAGTTCAGTTTTCCTTATATAAGCTATATGAATATCAATAGGGTTAGACAACGGTATAGGTTCTATGTGAATTTATGTATCTAAGCCTAACTTTGTTCATTAGGCCTCTTAGTCTGTATTGAAATATCGGTGGATTTAAAACTAACAATATCCAATCCAGAATTTTCCAGAAAGTTCGATAATTTTAAAAAGCTTTATCTACGGCATTTTTAAGTAGATTTTAATGGGACAAATTTTACATTTTAACTTTATTATTTATCCGTCTAATATTTATAGGGCCCCTAACTCAGGCAATGCTAAATCGGTACAGTTATGGAATGGGCCCCCGGGGCCCCATGATTAACTTAAAAGAAAAAGAATTATAATTATGGTATTTGTTGAAGATTTTTATCGTATTCAAAAAATAATTAGAAAAGTAGTTTCACACATGTTTCGAGCAGGTTATTAAATTTATTCTAGAATGTTCCAGAAAGTTATAAATTCTTCCAAGGGGATATTTAGTGGGATCTATGGGATAATGAAATTTTAGCTATTTCTATTCATTTCTATACTGCCCCGGAGTTTACTGTTCTCTCAGTAACACTGAGTTATTTTTTTATACGGGATTCCAAAGGGGTTGGGATCTCATCATAATCTTTATCCCAAAGGGATAATGATCCCACCAGAAAACGGGAACCCACCTGGATCGGGATCTCAACCTTGAATGGATCCACCGGGATCGGAATAAAACCGGGATACAGGACAGCGCCGGGATCGGTGTCAGAATGGGATTAGGGTTCCAATGGAATAGGGGTCACAAAAGGATGGGGTCCTAATGCAATCCCGTGCAACGCCGGGTATATTGGCTAGTTAATTATATTAATGAAACAAAACAAAACAAATGTCTATTGACTCCAGCCATTCCAGAACTATTGACATGTCCAGCCATTCCAGAACTATTGACATGTCCAGCCATTCCAGAACTATTGACATGTCCAGCCATTCCAGAACTATTGACATGTCCAGCCATTCCAGAACTATTGACATGTCCAGCCATTCCAGAACTATTGACATGTCCAGCCATTCCAGAACTATTGACATGTCCAGCCATTCCCGAACTATTGACATGTCCAGCCATTCCAGAACTATTGACATATCCAGCCATTCCAGAACTATTGACATGTCCAGCCATTCCAGAACTATTGACATGTCCAGCCATGGACGGCACCCAGCAGCATCATTTAGTGGTCAGAGGGGGGAATCAATCAGGATAGTAGAGTTTAAAGAGATAACCCACTTGATTCTAATCAAAACCTATTGGTGGCCACATGCATTATTGAAGTGGTTGCCATGGTGGCCACATGCATTATTGAAGTGGTTGCCATGGTGGCCACATGCATTATTGAAGTGGTTGCCATGGTGGCCACATGCATTATTGAAGTGGTTGCCAACTACCATCTGCTTCATGTTTCAAAAATTAAACCACATTTTCTTATGAGTCAGATCATAGTTGTGCCATTTGATTGAGTCACATCATAGTTGTGTCATTTGATTGAGTCACATCATAGTTGTGTCATTTGATTGAGTCATATCATAGTTGTGACATTTGATTGAGTCATATCATAGTTGTGTCATTTGATTGAGTCATCATAGTTGTGTCATTTGATGGAGTTATATCATAGTTGTGTCATTTGATTGAGTCATATCATAGTTGTGCCATTTGATTGAGTCATCATAGTTGTGTCATTTGATTGAGTCATCATAGTTGTGTCATTTGATTGAGTCATATCATAGTTGTGACATTTGATTGAGTCATCATAGTTGTATCATTTGATTGAGTCATATCATAGTTGTGTCATTTGATTGAGTCATATCATAGTTGTGTCATTTGATTGAGTCATATCATAGTTGTGTCATTTGAGTCATATCATAGTTGTGTCATTTGATTGAGTCATATCATAGTTGTGTCATTTGATGGAGTTATATCATAGTTGTGTCATTTGATTGAGTCATATCATAGTTGTGTCATTTGATTGAGTCATATCATAGTTGTGCCATTTGTTTGAGTCAGATCATAGTTGTGTCATTTGATTGAGTCATATCGTAATTGTGTCATTTGATTGAGTCATATCATAGTTGTGTCATTTGATTGAGTCATATCATAGTTGTGTCATTTGATTGAGTCAGATCATAGTTGTGTCATTTGATTGAGTCATATCATAGTTGTGTCATTAGATTGAGTCAGATCATGGTTGTGTCATTTGTTAAGGCTCTGTTACCCCTGATATGCCACCACCCTACTCCCTTCCTTATTGACCCCTGAGCTTCAGTTGGGTTATGATTGTTCCCACCATGATGGTTGGTGGTTTATTTCTGCTTAATGGGGGAGGGGGGGGTGTTTTTGTTTGTTTTAAACTTAATAATCGTAACTAAAACATAATTGTGACTGGGTTAATCTTTGATTATAATTATTAAAGTGCTTGAAATAACTATTTAGGTCTTAAAACTACTTATAATTTGAATTAATAAGTTGCCAATTAAATTTCTTTTTTTCATAGTTTGTTTTTGTAATGTATAAAAAGTTAGCTGCTATTGAACTATTTCATTTATTTCCTATCTCATTATGATTCATTAGAATTTCTGGTTTATGAACATGGTATTTCACTGGCAGATGGGTCCAAGTTGCACCTTATATCTCTTATACATAATGTAGCAAAATTTCATTTTGACATGGTTGAGTTCAGGGAAGTAGGAAACCTGTAAATTTTAAAACTGTGGCTCTGCCTCTGTCTCTAGCTGGTCTTCTGTCTCTCCAGAATGATTCCAATGTATGCAGCAGGTTGGCTTTTGTCATGACAGTGAGTTGACTTTGACTTGGAATGTTACGCATGACATGTCAGTGAGTTGATTTTCAGTTGGAATGTTGAAAATGACATGTCAGTGAGTTGACTTTGGCGTGGAATTTTACAATAGGTTTTGCATTGTGCCCATTTGTTACCTTAGAATAGATTATAATGATGTTCCGAAGAGATCCAGAATTACGTTTAATTTCTTTAATGCAATAAGTAGGAAGGATGTTTGGTTGATTTCATCATTTTTTCTAAGAACTTTTTCTGTAAGTTTTACTGTAAGTTTTACTGTAAGTTTTACTGTAAGAGACCGGGATATAACTTTGATAAAGTCAATCTTTGCTTTGCATGCAATAATAATCTCTACACCAATTTTCATCTTTCAATGTATCTTGCAGCAAAGGGGAAGTTCATGGATAAAAAATAAACATTTGAAGAAAAATAGATAATTTGATTGTAAAATTTTGTTATTTCACTTCCAGGTGAATAAAGTCTGCACAAGTGACAAGTGACTTGACAGTTGAATCCAAGATGTCTCAGTAAATGTGTATCATATAATTTCTTGGCTGACAACTGGATGCACACCACTTCATCATGGCTGACAACTGGGTGTAAACCACTTCATCATGGCTGACAACTGAATGTACACCACTTCATCATGGCTGACAACTGAATGTACACCACTTCATCATGGCTTACAACTGAATGTACACCACTTCATCATGGCTAACAACTGAATGTACACACCTCTTCATTATGGCTGACAACTGAATGTACACCACTTCATCATGGCTGACAACTGTGTGTACACCACTTCATCATGGTTGACAACTGAATGTACACCACTTCATTATGGCTGATAACTGTGTGTACACCACTTCATCATGGCTGAGAACTGAATGTACACCACTTCATCATGGCTAACAACTGAATGTACACACCTCTTCATTATGGCTGACAACTGAATGTACACCACTTCATCATGGCTGACAACTGTGTGTACACCACTTCATCATGGCTGAGAACTGAATGTACACCACTTCATCATGGCTGACAACTGTGTGTACACCACTTCATCTTAGCTGACAACTGAATGCTCACCACTTCATCTTGGCTGAAACCTGGTCATACAATACACCATATTGGCTGACAATTGAATTTTCTCAACCCAAGTAAACAGAAGTTTTACCAAATTAAATAAACCCATTTCTACTAGCACACAACTAACCTTTGTCGCCTTGTTCATCAACCTGTTTATTGTTTCAACTTGTTCATCAACCTGTTTATTGTTTCAACTTGTTCATCAACCTGTTTATTGTTTCAACTTGTTCATCAACCTGTTTATTGTTTCAACTTGTTCATCAACCTGTTTATTGTTTCAACTTGTTCATCAACCTGTTTATTGTTTCTATCACTAAAAATTTATCCTTACTAGTTTTAAACCTCTAACAATATTTTGCATTTATAATTTTTTAAAATGTCTGCATGTTGCTATACCATAACCTGTCTGTGCATGAAGAGTGAAGGATACAATGAATGACCTTGACCTGGTGGTGCTAAAGGACCGAATGATTTAATGAATTCTATCTGTCAGTACATGTTCTACATGAGGTGCATTAAACTGAATAGAATAGTTTTCCTAACCAGTGAGCACATGAGATTGAAAGAATTAACATCAGCCATATCTTTTGATCAGCCCCTTTTCTCCTCTACCGTCTTTAATGTAAACTAATCAAAGGTTTATAAAATTTACAATCAAATCTATTTTTTTCACATATATTTAAACATGATTGATAACCTTGACCATAAGTGTATCACTTGTAAGAGAGTGATGACCTTGACCATAAGTGTATCACTTGTAAGAAAGTGATGACCCTGACCATAAGTGTATCACTTGTAAGAAAGTGATGACCTTGACCATAAGTGTATCACTTGTAAGAGAGTGATGACCTTGACCATAAGTGTATCACTTGTAAGAGAGTGATGACCTTGACCATAAGTGTATCACTTGTAAGAGAGTGATGACCTTGACCATAAGTGTAAGAGGAAGATTTAAGTTTTGTTTGGTTAATATAAGAATCAAAAAGATTTTCACTTTCTATAATCCAGTATAAGCAATTTGGTTTTGTGGAGTTGGGGGAGGTGGAAGAATAAAGTGGGAGGGGTAAGGGGGCAGGTTCCTCCTTGACACCATTAAATACTTAAAACAATATTCTTTCTTCCAAAGATTGATCAGTCAATGGCTTTACTTAAGGAACTTCATTTTAACCAATTGAAATTTTTGTGTTCACAATTTGCATTTGATTCACCAAGATTTCTACTAGAAGAATTTCTACTCAAAATAAATACCGAAATAATGGTTCAGATGTTGTCCATTTTAACAGATGATCCTTTAAGAAAACAAAAATCTTAGTGTTAGAGGAAGCTCATACAAGTTGAACTTTAGAATTGTCAATTCTACTAGGCCAGAATCAAATTATTTCTAAATTTTATGAAGCATAATTTTAAGTTTCTTTGGGGGCTGAATTAAAAAAATTGAATTGTTTTTCTGAGAACTGGCAAAGTTGAGGTCCAATTTGTTTACTGATGATGTGAAGTAGGTTTAATAATATGGTGCAAACTAACAAAAAACAAATTAACTTGTTAAAATATAATATTATATCTGTCATGGACTAGCTCCCATCTTCTTTTTTAAATCTTAAGGGCCCACGATCAATTTATTGATCATTTTGGCTCCTATGCATGTAGATGGGATTTGCAATTTGTCTGTTCCTGGTGTTTATGAGGAAATTTCACTGATTTCTAGTGCCACTTTGTGAGGGAATCATGCACTAGGGGTTTGAAGGCTTGAGGCAATAGACACAAATGTGTCAAGCGTTGTCGCTTCAATTGTTCCTTTTGAAAGATTGTTCCAGTCCCTGATTGTCTTGGGCAGGAATGAGCTGCTCCTATACTGGCTTCTTGCTGGTATGAGCCTGAATTGCCTGTCATGGCCTCGTCGCTGTCTATGGGGGAGACGGACGAGTTTCTGTTTAATACTGGAACAGTGGACCAGCCCATTATTTATCTTGTACATCATGGAGAGCCTGGATTGTCGTCGTCATTCCTCCAATGGTGACCAGCCTAGTGTTTCCAGCATGCTGCCAACACGAGGTATTCCTGTAGCGGTTTAGGACAAAGCGTGCTGCTTGTCGCTGGACCGCCTCCAACCTGTCAACGCTCTTCTGGGTAAATGGGTCCCAGACTGAAGATGCATAATCTAAAACCGGACGGACAAAGGCTTTATATGCTCTTTCTTTTACACAGGAGTTGCTAATCTTTAGATTTCGCCTTAAGAACCCTAGGGTCTTGTTTGCTTGGTTACATACATTGTTAATATGCTTGTCCCAGCGGACCTCTCTTCTAATGGTAACACCCAGGAACTTTACGGAGGAAACTTGCTCAAGTATATGGCTGTGCAGTTCGTATTGGTAGTGTAGAGGAGTACAACTTCTAGAGACTGATAGTGTCTGGCAGGGTGAAATTCCATGTCCCAGCTCATCTCCCACTCAGCTAACTAATTGAGATCCTGTTGTAGCTGGTCCTGGTCAGATCTGTTGGCGATCGTCCTATACACCGTTGTGTCATCTGCGAACAGAGGTTTTATTAGTTCTATAAATACATTTTTCAGCTTCGAATTGGATGTCATCAACTATTTTTTGTACATTTTATGAACTTTTTATTTTTATATGTGAAAGTACCGGTATATTTGAATTTGAGTATATTTTCTCCATTGGATGTAAAATTTTGACACAAAATTTTACTAAATAAGAAGAAGGGAAAGAAAAAAACTGCTGTAAAAGTTTCAAAATGTATTAAAATAAAATACTTAATCCTCTCAAAACATAATAAAACATGAAAATATATTTTTAAAAAAATAGAACATATAATTTTGCTTTAAAAATGCAGCAAATTTTGTAAAAAATTTTTTTTTATATAATTTGTAAAACAGGGTATTAAATGTTTTGATATTGAAGATAACTCTTGAGTAAAATTCAACTGCACATAATTTAATGACCATATTAATCATATTTATTATTATTTTAAATTATTATTTTAAACCAGAGTTAAATTTGTCTTTTATTTGATTCTCAAACCTTGAGTTTACACCAGCTAAAATTAATGATTCAGTAAATTCTTGATGAATTGACATTCCCCGTTACCGTGCATTCGCCTCTAATCTGATCCATCTGCTCCCCATATATGCCAATATATCTTTGTTATGATCATAAACTATCCAGGCTGACAAACTAAATTGCCTTAAATACCCTTATGCACACCACTGAACAAATATTCTTCCTGAAAACTAGTATGAATTTTTGTTATAACCATATAAATATTGCAACTAGCACTGGACTTTTGTTTCCACATAAGATTTTTATTAAGAATAGGTAACATGTAACTTGATCACAGTGCAATCACTGCAATTACGAGAAAAAAAATTGATTTACCGTATCAAGAAAGTTAACGCCAACAATCAAGTTAGGCTAAACAGTAATGAAAAAATACCATTTATACTAGAGTGTATGCCTAAATAGATATAAAAGTTAACCATTTTATACTTTGAAAATACATTATAATCATTTACTTTAAAATAATTTGACTCCATACTTTTGGGGCTTTTGCTACCTAGAACTTAATGCACATCACTACAACGGCATTCTGAGCCTCAACGCGCGCCACACGGTCAGTTCTTTTCGGTTTACGGTCTAAGGGAAATGACCCTAGAATTAAACAGATTTACTTAAGATGACAGGGGTTATTTCCCATTGAATATAATTTTTGTTGTTAAAAAATCATGAAAGATAACTCCTGTCATATTGGCCAAGGATCGTATTTATCATGGTTGTCGTTCTTGATCATTTGTTTTTTCTTTTTAAAATATGGGAACTAACTGCTCTCGCCTTGTTGGCTTGAAGAATTATTGAGTAGCCTCTCTTTGCACTACAGAAATCTTTTAAATAAAAGTTAAATAAAACAAACAAGGAAACAAACACCTCAAGGTATGGGATTCGTTTATGTTAATAAACTTAAAGCAACAATCAATTGTCCAAAACAATATTTTATCGATATTCTAACACTTTTTTTATAAAATATTTAACTTAGAGCACATATCTTTGGCAGGAAATGCACTGAAAGAAGTTGATAATTACACATAGGGACATAAATGGTGGATCCGAAGTCAGAATTTTCAACGCCAAAATTAAATTTCAAATTACATCAAAACACTTGCGGAGTTGCGCGGTATCCACTTGCATAGTCCTACTCTTTGGATTTGAAATTGGAGAACAAAAGCGAACATCACACAGACAGTACAGACCTTGACCAAAACTTACCCTAGAAAGAACATCATCACCAACAAAGATATACTGGAAAGGACATACTAAAAGTCTATAAATTACTACTGTTGAAGACATTATAATTATAAGGAAAATAGGGAGGTGGATAGGGGACATTCTTATTAACCCCTAGATAACATCAGCAGTCAATCCCTGACATGAAATCTACAGGGAAAAATGAAAAGAAAAATACCAAGGAATACATGGAGACGTGAGCCTGATGCAGACACATCAAATTATGGAATACACCTGGAATAAACTGGAGAGGAAAGCACAGGACTGAGATTAAAGAAAATGCCCCATGCGGGGTTAAAGTTAAAGACAAAATTATGTAAGTAAATAAGTAATTTTTAAATTAATTGTTTGATCTTTAAAAATCATGTGTTTTTGGATCTGAAGGGCTTTTGTACTTTTAATCCTGGGTTTTCGGTTGCATATGGACACAAGTTATGCACTGTTTTCATTATTGAAATGCCATATTGATGTGAGATCACTTTACTTACCCAAGGGCATGGCAGGTAAGGTATATTCTACCGGCTTCTCATTTATCTCAGACAGATGAGCAGCTTGAGCAAACATAAATCAGGTCAGTCACGGAATCAAAGAGCTCTCGTTTGTGGTCCATAAAAAATGTGGTTGACCAAATAACTCTGGCGTCCACACACAAATTGCATCAAATGTGTGGATGCATGAAGTGCAAGACAGTTTAATGCCAGCTCTTTTCCCTCCTTATTTGCTGGCGTTTGTATTATGCAATCATTCGCAGAGCTGACATTTTCAAGAGCTTCATTGTTACCTTGGGGGGGAGAATCAGCCTATGCATAAACCCAAACTCTGTTCTCTTACATATTATATTCTTTTTATATGTTAACTTGTTTATTGTTCTAGTTTAAAAATTTTGTGTTGGTAAGAATATTTATATTCTGAAAGGAATTTTCATTTTTTTTGGATCATTAACTTATCATATCAATGAAATAATAACCAGAAAAATAGCCCTTCAGACTCGTTAAACACAAATTTTGCTAGATTTCCACCTAACTAGTGATAGACCTCCTAATTAATTTATTGAAAAGATTCGTCCTAACATAAGTGTTGACTTCAATGTTAATAAGTGAGAATAGACAGCATGTTACACATTATAAATAACAATTTTAAAAAATAAACTAGTTGTAAGAACATTTTTATTCAATGGTTAAAAGGGCTAATAATCATCCTAATTATTCATACTCATACATTTAATTAATTCAAATTCGTTTGAATTGCATCCAAAAAGCTGGGCTGTTGGCCAATTAAAACTTGAATGACTTATGATTGAACTTGAATGTTCATGTTCAAGTCACTAGTTGACTGGGTTAATTTTTTTTCTTTTTTCAAGTCAAGGTAAGACTTAATTTAAGTGATAAACACAATGTTGAAATTTACTAGACCTAGGACAGAGTAAAATACTGCTTTAATGAGAATACTGATTCAAATTTATTGTGTAGTGCTCCACATCAAATTTCTCAAGGTTTGTAGCAAGGCTTTTATTTTGGTCTTACTTGAAATAAAGGTCATAGTTATAATAAAGTCACTAAATAAATAAAAATGTATAGTCTATAGACAACATTGCATTAAAAAAAATAATACCTAAGTCAGAATTCATTAAAAATTTATTATAAATTATAATTATATTATAACTTTTGAATTAAAAATGATACATATTGTGGCCCTGCAGATATAAGTCTTAGGAACATATTTATTTGCAAACTATTGTTTTAGCTACCGGTACATTGAGAGGTACAGTAGTCATGATGAATATCAAGTCATTGATACAATAATTTTTTATTATTTGGAGAATTAATTTCTAAGGGCAAGTTTTATATGATGCTATCTTGAGTATCTGACATTAAACGAAACTTTTCCACAGTTCTCTATACAAATGAAATCTCTGGTCTCTCTGCAAGCGGCCCATTTCTGCTATACCAAAATCTGACTTGTATCCTTTACCTTACTGAAATACTTTTTAACTTGGATTAAGATCAGGGTTGATGGTTGCTGTTACTTTCTTATCATGGCTGGCCAAAGCTCCTCTGTATGCAGCTGTTTGATTTGCCTTCATCCTGGCACATGCTAATGTGTTGCTAATTGAACACAAACATCCATCCATCCATGCTTTTGGCACTACAGCCCATAAAGGGCTTTGGCCTGCCTCACTACTTCTGTCCACTCAGACCTAACTAATGCTTTTCTTTTCCACGCTTGGATTCCCAGCTGCTGTAGATCTTTTTCCACATCATCGATCCATCTAAATCTAAGTTTAAGTCTGACCCTGAGCCGTTTTCCTCCGGTTTTTGGTGATGTACCCTCTTAAATCCTCTGTCATTTGGAATTCTTTCTAAGTGTCCCGCTCATCGTAGGCTACCCTTTTTTATTTCTGCTACTACTAACTACTAGCGTGGGATCCTGATATAGACTGTACAATTCCTCGTTGGTTCGTATTCTTCATCCATATTCATCCTTTGTTGGCCCATATATTTTTCATAGAAATTTTCTCTCCCTTGCGTTTAATAGGTTTTCTGCCGTTTTTTAGGGTCCAAAAATCACTTGAACACAAACACCAAACCAAATCGTCTCGTCAATTTAACACATTCTCTTTCATTTTCAGCAGTTTCTATTTTGTGTGTGTGTGTCAGATGTTATTTTTATTTTAAAGCAATTATATAACATCCTATTAACTAAAGAAAGACTCCTTTTTAAAAGAAAATAAATATCATGTAGCTGAGTGACTATGTTGTACTATGAAAGTTACGGGTCAGTTGCTTAATTGTTGCCTGGATTTATATGAAGAAAACAAACTGGGGACTCAAATTGTGTTCAAAGATCAATTTCTAAGAGAAATTATTTACCGTGTATTCTGTTTAATAAAATCAATTTTTTTAAATGTTGATTGAGAAATGGTTAATTACGATGCTGGGAAATATAATATTACGTACCTGTACTGTAATGGGGTTTACCAAATTCAACCTGTATAAATATTTGGCTCATAAGATCAAGAATGCATAACAAATGGCCATATCCTTTATACAAAGGCAAACGATACTAAAGCTAGTGTTATTAAAAATATTATGGCATCCTTCCGTCTACGTGAGTAGCTATATAGTTCTACACTTTGACGAGTGGCTCACAAGGCCAATCCTTGAATGGCAATCACGGCCGCATCTCTTGCAGGAGAATGTTGAAACCCGGTAAATTCTTGATTTTCGAATTGTTCTTTTTGATATTAAAAATAAGCAATTTAATTATAAAATCATAGGCCGACTATTAAATTGATATAAAAATACAAAATTAAAAATATACACAAAAAAACTATAATAACTTACAAGTAAAAAAGTATGATACTAGAAAGGTACAAATTTTAATCCACACAGTAAAAAGTCTTGTAGGGCTTGTAAAAAAAAAAAAAAGGTAAAACAAAGTCTTTAAGAGCTAAAAAACAAAATTAAAAATATACAAAAAAAAACTATAATAACTTACAAGTAAAAAAATATGATACTAGAAAGGTAAAAATTTTAATCCACACAGTAAAAAGTCTTGTAGGGCTTGTAAAAAAAAAAAAAAGGTAAAACAAAGTCTTTAAGAGCAGATTAAAGAATCTCTTTTTCTGACATTGATAGATCTAAGTCTGTGCAGAAAATATTTTCAAAAATTAAAAAACAAAACAAATTGAAATATCTACTACTATATATTTAACCCATTGGTCTCACAGAACGCCCTTTTCCCTTCTGCACAAACTTTCTTTGGGAAATGAATTTTAAGAAAATTATTTTCTACTTTTTATTTGGCTTAAATACGTCTTCCAAAGATAGTCTCTTTTTTTTATTAAATTGTGCAATGTCACTATATTAAGTTGGGCATGTCACTTTATTAAGTTGTGCAATCACTGGACTAAGTTGTGCAATGTCACTGTACAAATGTTTCCGATATTTTGATCTCATTGTTTGATCTTGCAGTTCATTAAAGGATGGCAGATCTTCATAAATGCCAAAATCTGGCTGCGCATACCAAATAATAAAGCACTGTGCTGTGTCAGTAAGTTCTATTAACTTATCTGAATTCATTAACAAACGTCTATAAATTATACTGGAATTCTCGTGCAACTCTCAAGAATCTTATTTTCTACTTGTTGTTAGTTCCTAGATTTTCTACACAGTTCTTCTGCAACACAACTGGTAATCTGCCAATGTGACAAAACATGGTTTAAACAAAAATTTTATTGTAACTAATAGCATGTTTAATTTTTTCAAAAAATATTTTGGTAAAGACTGAATTAAACACATTTAGAGATCCATTCCCCCCATGTGCTGATTGGTGATAGTGTTTCTATCTTTCCCCCTTTCTGGATCTAATATATCCATTGCCCTTCCTTCATTTACTTGCCGTTTCCTTATTTTTGTGCCTTCTAAAAACAGTTTTGTAGTCAAAATTTGGCAAGGTAGATTTGGCTTGTTGAATTTCAGCAAAATCTTTAGTAATTTTGTTTAAAAAACCCTTCAAGTCACCTGGACAAAGTTGCAGAAATATTTAAAAATTGTTATGATTTGTTCAAAGTTTTGCTAGCTTTATGAAAACAACATAATACATGGGACCAAAAGTTCTTCCATTGATTTGAAGCCTACCAGCCCAGGTATCACATTTTCCATTCACATCAGAATTTAAAGTTTTGAATTTCTAATACCATCGCAGACTGCATTATTTTATATACTTTAAATATTTGTAATTAATTTTTTTAATTAATTTTATTTTATTAACTTTAATTGTTGGTTTTTTAAGCTTCACAGTGTATAAAATGTCAGTTCTTCAATATTCCGATCCCTTTTGAGTAAATTTTGACATTCGAGGCCCAAGGATTTTTTTACTATAAGAAAATCTGGCCCTGACAAGAACATAAGACATGTAAATATAAAACTTTATATACAAGGTTAGAGTAATTTCTCTATTTACAGATTATATCTATGAAAACAATTGATACTTTCCTCATAGAGGGGAGCTGATTGGAACATTTTCTTTTGATTTCATGGTTCACTTGACCCAGGTACTGAATATCTATTAAGAATATTTATTTCTAGCTTTTAGTTTGTTGTATTTTACTTTAGATTTAGTCAGTGAGTTTTTATTGCTCACAAATGATGCTTTAGTTTGTAAAAGTGAGAAATTAAGATACCTGAAACTTTCATATACAGTGAAATATTTGTGATAAACTTCTCACTTTTAATTTGGTCATCAGCACTGTGATGCATCCATGGTTGTGTACCACTGAGATAAATCCATGCTTGTGTAAACTGAGATACTTCCATGATTGGGTACAACTGAGAAACATCCATGATTTTCTACAAATGAGATACATACACGATTGAATAAAACTAAGATATATCCATAATTGGATACAAATGAGATACATCCATAACTGGGTACTATTACTATTGAAATATATCCATGATTGGTACCACGGTGATACATTCATGATTGTCTACAACTGAGATGCATCCATGATTAAGTACTACTGAGATACATCCTTGATTTGGTACAGCTGTGATACATCCATGATTGGGTGCAACTGTAATACATCCATGATTGGGTACAACTGTGATACTGGTACATCCATGATTGGTACAACTGTGATCCATCCATGATTGGGTACAACTGAGATCCATCCATGATTGGTACAACTGTGATCCATCCATGATTGGGTACAACTGTGATCCATCCATGATTGGGTACAACTGTGATCCATCCATGATTGGGTACAACTGTGATCCATCCATGATTGGGTACAACTGTGATCCATCCATGATTGGGTACAACTGAGATCCATCTAAGACTCCTTCTCATCTGTAATGGAGACATCCCTAAACAGGTAAGTTTTTATCTTGACCATCACTCAATTTGGTTGAGACTCACCTTTGATTTCCAAAATTTTAACATTTGACCACTTATGGCCACTGATGGCCACTGATGTTTTTCCTTCCTAAACATTTGACCACCATAAATACAAAATTCATGAAAATGTGACAATCATTATGGCCAACTTCCTGAACATTTGAGAATTATCACACACTTCTGAACATTTGACCATTATTATGGCCAACTTCCTGAACATTTGAGAATTATCACACACTTCTGAACATTTGACCACCATTATGGCCAACTTCCTTAACATTTGACCACCATTATGTCCAACTTCCTTAACATTTGACCACCATTATGTCCAACTTCCTGAACATTTGACCACCATTATGGCCAACTTCCTGAATATTTGACCACCATTATGGCCAACTTCCTGAACATTTGACCACCATTATGTCCAACTTCCTGAACATTTGACCACCATTATGGCCAACTTCCTGAACATTTGACCACCATTATGTCCAACTTCCTGAACATTTGACCACCATTATGGCCAACTTCCTGAACATTTGACCACCATTATGGCCAACTTCCTGAATATTTGACCACCATTATGGCCAACTTCCTGAACATTTGACCACCATTATGTCCAACTTCCTGAACATTTGACCACCATTATGGCCAACTTCCTGAACATTTGACCACCATTATGTCCAACTTCCTGAACATTTGACCACCATTATGGCCAACTTCCTGAATATTTGACCACCATTATGGCCAACTTCCTGAATATTTGACCACCATTATGGCCAACTTCCTGAACATTTGACCACCATTATGTCCAACTTCCTGAACATTTGACCACCATTATGTCCAACTTCCTGAACATTTGACCACCATTATGGCCAACTTCCTGAACATTTGACCACCATTATGGCCAACTTCCTGAACATTTGACCTCATCTATCACAAACCCCCTGGACATTTGACCACCATCATGGCCAACTTCCTGAACATTTGACCACCATTATGCCAACTTCCTGAACATTTGACCACCATTATGGCCAACTTCCTGAACATTTGACCTCATCTATCACAAACCCCCTGGACATTTGACCACCATCATGGCCAACTTCCTGAACATTTGACCACCATTATGGCCAACTTCCTGAACATTTGACCACCATCATGGCTAACTTCCTGAACATTTGACCTCATCTATCACAAACATCCTGAACATTTGACCACCATCATGGCCAACTTCCTGAACATTTGACCTCATCTATCACAAACCCCATGGACATTTGACCACCATTATGGCCAACTTCCTGAACATTTGACCACCATCATGGCTAACTTCCTGAACATTTGACCTCAGTTATCACAAACCTCCTGAACATTTGAACACCATTATCACAAATGTTTTAAGGTGGTTATTTACTGATAATGTTGTCTATTCTCACTTTTAAAGATAAAGTTTATTCTAGTTATGAGGGCTTCTAATTTAAACATTAATTTGATTAATTTTTAATATTAAGTGACTAATAATTAATTAATTACCTAACACATAACCACTCAAAAATGCGGGGCTGTATGACTGGGTTAAATCATTTCTTGACTTATGACTTACTATTGAAAAACAGTCGGCCTAGAGATAAGAATCTTCATTTGATGAGAATTTGTTGTTTAGTGCTCCACTTAAAAACTCTCAGGGCCAAGGGCTGTTAAAAGGTTGTTGACTGTCTCACTAACATATGGATTCCCTAACACTAAAGTCACTGAAGAATTAAAAATGTATTGACAACTTTCAATAAGAAGAAATAAATCCTCAAAAATATACATTATAAATTGTTAAAGTTTTGAATCAAACATCAGAAATATTAAGGCCCTACAAAAATAAGGGAACATGTTATGTGAGAAATAGTGTTTTGGGGACATTGAGAGGTACACAAGCCTTGGGAAAATTTCAAGACACTGATATGTGGTAGAAACATTGACCATTTTATTATTGGAGAATTGATTTCATGGGACTAGTTTTATACCTTGCTTTCTCCATTTATCTGACTTAACTTACTTAGTATAAACAAAACTTAGGGCTTAGTGTATAATTATAAGTCATAAAAATATATGGAAATATAGGTAGAAATGCTAACTTCATATAACATCAGAATGTAAATATTTAATCTAAGGACATGAGCTTAACTAAGTATGGGAAAATCTGAAAAAAAGGAAGCAACAAATCAACTAAAATGCCGGCAATAATCCTTCTTCAAGGAACAAATGACAGTAAAAACAAAATAAAACAAAAATGTACATTTGGCTTCAATGAAGTATATGAGGAGACAGTAAAGAGGAATTTAAAATAAATCCTTTATTATTAATGCTTGTAAAAGAACTAATTTTAATTTTTAAAATTTTTAGAGTATTTTTTGTTTGTTTAGTAAACCCTGGAATCTATAAAAATCTTGCTTCTCAAATATGGTGGCCCAATAGATTATAGTTGGCCCAATAGATTATAGTTGGCCCAATAGATTATAGTTGGCCCAATAGATTATAGTTGGCCCAATAGATTATAGTTGGCCACAGGCCTGCATCTACTTAGCCTATAGGGAAATATGCCCCTTTCAAAAAAATACAGAACACACTATATAAAACTAGACAAACAAATGTATAATTTCTCTATTTACAGATTGTTTCTATGAACCCATTGGATGATTTCCGATTTCCTCCAAGATGTGATCTGATTGGAAAGAATGTTTCTTGATTTCATGGTTCATTTGACCCAGGTACTGAAAATGTATTTCCAGTTTTCTGTTTGTTTTATTTAGCATGAGATTTAGTCAGTAAGTTTGTTATTGCACCCAAATGATACTAAGTTTGAAAGAGTGAGAAATAAAGATAAGACAAAAATATGTCCTCATAATATAGAGTGAACACTTTAATATATAATGAAATATTTTTGATAATATTCTCAGTTTTAATTGGGTCATCTGAACTGAGATGCATCCATGATTATGTAAAACTGAGATACATCCATGATTGGGTACAACTGAAATACTTCCATGATTGCGCACAACTGAGATACTTCCATGATTGAATACAGCTGAGATACAAGTGAGATATACCCATGATTGGGTACAGCTGAGATACTTCTATGATTGAATACAGCCGAGATACACCCATGATTGGATACAACTGAGATACCCATGATTGGGTACAACTGAGATACTTCCATGAGTGGATAAAACTAAGATATTTCTATGATTCGGTACAACTGAGTTGCATCCATGATTGGATACAACTGAAATACTTCCATGATTGCGCACAACTGAGATACATTCTTGATTGAATACAACTGAGATACACCCATGATTGGATACAACTGAGATACTTCCATGATTGCACACAACTGAGATACATCCATGGTTGGGCACAACCAAGATTTATTTTATCTGTAACATTGACAGGAAATCTTTATATTTTATTATTTTAAGACGCCTTGATTTTACCATTGGACCACAGATAGTGTTTCCTTCCTGGCGTCCTGCACATTTGACCACCAGTAGTGTCAACAACATGAACATCTGACCACCAGTGGTGCCAACAACATGAACATCTGACCACCAGT
>CAXITT010000022.1:855966-877985 GCA_964033795.1 Lymnaea stagnalis | reverse complement strand
GGGGGGGGGGGGGGGGGGGGGGGGGGGTGTGTGGTGTATCTTAGTAAAAGCTCAAGAGCAGGGATTCTTAATCTTTTTTGTAGGGATTCTTAATCTTTTATGCAGTATTGCCAGCCCCACTCCGTTTTACAAATCCCTCCCCCAACCGTATAAATTACATTGTAATAAAATTTAAAATAATTTAGTTATCCTAGTTTTATTTCTTTAATTAACTTTTTATAAACGGGAAAAAATTACCAATACACACAATGCGCCAATAAAATTTACCATTGACTGCTGCTAATCAAAATCGGTTAATTTTTTTTTTTTTTTTCTAAGCAGCAACAACTAGCAATTGCAGCAAATATAATCAGTGGCGTAGCTAGGGTTGGTATCACCCGGTCCGGTAAGCTCGTGGTGTCAACACCAACCCACCCTCCTTTTTTTACGATGTATTTCTTCTTGTTCAACTTAGTCCAAAGTATAAGAAATACAAGAACAACAAAAAATTAATTGAAAGTCAAGAGGTAAATGTATTTAAGAACTGCAGCATTCTTAGAATCGCCCATTGTTATCAAAAGATAGTTTTATTTCTCAGAATTTAGATAAAATAGCTTCCTGCCGCTTACGAAAATTGCCAAACACTTCATTCGGCTATGAAACATGGTCAAATGGTGTGTTTCTGACCTAATAATAAGGTAACCTAATTGCTGACGCATCAACCTTGAAATTTTAATATTAACAAAATAAACACGCATTTTGATTGGTTACATGGGTGGAAAATGTACTTATCTGTTTTACTTTTACAAATTTCAATTAGACCGATCAGTGTGTGCTCTGTAATTACTCTATCTTTCAATTTTGTGTCACACCCTGAGTTGAGTCTGCCTGAGATAGTGTCGGCCGCACCCCCCTAGCTACGCCACTGAATACAATTATTTGGTCTCCCACACCTCAGGGCTGGGGATGTACATGTACCCCTGTTAAAGAACCACTGATCTAGTGAAATATTTCTGACACGGGTGCAGTAATTTGATATCCATGGGAGGTGAATTTCTTTAGGGTTTGTAAAGGACAGTAGTGGACACAGGGACTTTTTAAGGGGGGGGGGGGTTGCAGAGATTTGTGGCGGTATATTTGGGGGGGTTAATGAGATCAGTCAATCTTATTCCATAAAATTCCTTTAAATTACTGTGCTCATAGCGATACAAGTTACAAAAATGCTGATATCTCTAAATGCGAGTGGGTCAAGAATGTTTGGATACCTAGGCATAATGGCTAACTATCATGTAATCAAAATTTATTTGCTCTCCCATACAATATGAACATCTATTATCCTAGTGTCTGTAGGTCAAATCCACATTTTGACACAGTATTTTTGTTGACCCTAGGTGACCAAAGACAATATTTCATAACTTTTCTAGTAACAATGCCATAAAAAACAAACAAATTCCTTGCACGTCTGAAAAATGTAAACACCTGAAGAGGATGTGGAAATATTGATTTGGACAAAATACAGAAATATTTATATAAAATGAAAGAGTTACTATGAAATGCCACATAGACAGGCTCGCGTCAAAACGTGACCAACAGAAAGCCAGTTAGACTGGCGCGTCGGACTTACTTCCAAATCTCGTGTGGAGTTACTCATCTGCCGTTTGTGTCTCCCCAGGTGACCTAAATCAGAACCTACTGCCATGTAATAAGTAACTTACTATCAGAAATAAAAGAAAGAATATTGGCCAAAAAGAGGGTATACTTCAGTGGTAAAAAAATACTCATAAGTAAAAACATTCCAAGAAAAACAAAGAAAACTATAAATACAAGTAATAAAACTGTAATTATACAGTAGTAATAAATGCGAGGGAAAATTGGACCCAAACAAAACAGCAGAAAACTTATTAGACACATGGGCTAGAAAAAGTATCCCCAAAAAATATATGGCCCAACAAAGGATCAATATGGATGGAGAAACGAGCCAATCATGCATCATATGCAAAATTCCAGGATACCACACTAGAAGAACAAATGAAAAAAGGGTACAGGTTGTGCTGAACGAGTCACCGAGAGGAAATTTAAAAGCTTGTGATTTGCTATTTTAAATTAAGTTCTCATGCGATTATTTTAATTTTTCTTACTCAAGTTGAATCGAATAAATTTTAATTTGATGCTTGGAGACATTTGGATAACATAGGTTTGATTTCACTATATTAAAAATGCAACAAACAGCAACAGATATTTGGGTTTTACCAATAAATTTGATTATGAATCTATAATAATAATTAAATATATCCTTAAATATGAGCAGAGATATTTTTTTCTATTATATTATAATTGATTTGATTTCTGTAAAATAATGGAAAATCCCTATCATTGATTTAAAATGATTCGTGTTTTTAGCGTTACATGGTAAGCTTAGCTCTTTGTTATATGATATATAACCTCATGATTGTTAAATAATTTTTTTTAACCAATCATCTTCAAATTTTAATTGGTAATTAAGGATTTATCCATTGGGGAAAGATGTGCATAGATTATCCACAAATGCGTTGTTGCTATGTGTATGATTAAATCCCAAAGACCCAACCAATGGGGAGAAGTCAATGTATAGAACCAGTGGCGATCACAATGGCATCAAAACACTAATAGCAGCTTAGTAATATAATCCTGACCCAGTGTTTCTCAACCTTTCAAGTATCATGAAACGTTTTGAGAAGGCGGGTGTCAATATAAAATTTAAAAAATCATCAAAAATAAACTGCATGTAGCCTTTTTCAATGAATGTTAAAGACATTACTGCATCTTGCTTAGCATATTTCTCAGAAAGAAGTAGCAGTACTGTTTCTATACATGCATATTTGATTTCTACCTATTCGGTACAGAAAATGAGAAGATGAAAAGAAGGATGGCCAAAGTTACATGAATCATAGTGCCAAATGGATTGGACAGGATCATAAAAATCAAGACTGTGTCATTGTTAGATAATATACTATCAAGCTACTAATTTTTGAAAATGCAGAGATTGATAGTCACCGTCAGATATTATAATTAAAAGGTTATCATCTAAATAACCTTATTTTGTTATCATGACTATGAAATTTAATTCATTTTTGCATTTAAATTTTTTTTAGATAACAATGACAGTAGCTTGTTTTATTATATTTAATACATATTTTAAATAACAACGACAAGACTTAAGCTTGTTTTAAATTTAATAAAATTGTTAATAACAATAACTATTGCTTGTTTTAGGGGCCATCCATAAATGACGTCACGCGTGAAGGGGGGGGGGGGGGGGNAATGTGTGACGAGGGGGAGGGGGGGCCTCAAGCTATGTGATGTCATATGAAAAACAGAACGTTGTAGTAAAGAATTTCACTTCATAACACTGAATTACAGACATTTTTAACATTATTTTTAAAAAAAAAACAACTATAAATATTTCATTTTAAAACTATCACTGAGATAATTAGTGCGAGGTCCGAAGAATGGCCTCTGATCAAGTTACAGGACGCCAAGTAGTAGGAGAATCGGAATGTAGTTACAATGACAGTTGTGAGAATTTATGGCTAAATCTGGACAGGAGAAATGGGATGGAGTGGAAAAAAGGTTGACCGCGGGGTGCGGGGTGGGTGTATCTTAGTAAAAGCTCAAAAGCAGGGATTCTTAATCTTTTTTGCAGTATTGCCGGCCCCACTCCGTTTTACAAATCCCTCCCCCAACCATATAAATTACATTGTAATAAAATTTAAAATAATTTAGTTATCGTAGTTTTATTTCTTTAATTAACTTTTTATAAACGGGAAAAATTTACCATTGACTGCTAATCAAAATCGGTTAATTTTTTTTTTTTTTTAAGCAGCAACAACTAGCAATTGCAGCAAATATAATCAGTGGCGTAGCTAGGGTTGATATCACCCGGTCCGGTAGCTCGTGGTGTCAACACCACCCCCCCTCCTTTTTTTTACGATGTATTTCTTCTTGTTAAACTTAGTCCAAAGTATAAGAAATACAAGAACAACAAAAAATTAATTAAAAGTCAAGAGGTAAATGTATTTAAGAACTGCAACATTCTTAGAATCGCCCATTGTTATCAAAGGATAGTTTTATTTCTCAGAATTTAGATAAAAATAGCTTCCTGCCGCTTACAAAATTGCTGAACACTTCATTCGGCTATGAAACATGGTCAAATGGTGTGTTTCTGACCTAATAATAAGGTAACCTAACTTTAATATTTACTTTTACGAATTTCAATTAGACCGATCAGTGTGTGCTCTGTAATAACGCTATCTTTCAATTTTGTGTCACACCCTGAGTCTGCCTGAGATAGTGTCGGCCGGTGCGGTCCGCACCCCCCTAGCTACGCCACTGAATACAATTATTTGGTCTCCCACACCTCAGGGCTGGGGGATGTACATGTACCCCTGTTAAAGAACCACTGATCTAGTGAAATATTTCTGACACGGGTGCAGTAATTTGATATCCATGGGAGGTGAATTTCTTTAGGGTTTGTAAAGGACAGCAGTGGACACAGGGACTTTTTAAGGGGGGGGGGGTTTGCAGAGATTTTTGGGGGGGGGGGCTAACTTTTTGTGAAGGTTTGTGACGATGGGGGGGGGGGGGGGTAAAAAATCGGCAAAATTTGCGTGACGTCATTTATGGATGGCCCCTTAAATTTAATCCTTTTGTTCAAAATAACATATACATTTTAAATGGAGTTATTTCCCTTTGCTTAGTCAAGAGCTCATTTATCATTAAAGTAGGTTAGGCCGCAGATGATTATACTACAGGTATTTTAAATAAATATTTTGCTGTATAAATGTTGAAAATTTACTATCTGCTATACCCAGGTGATCTAACATATCCCATTCATTCATTTCATAGTAAAAGTTCACATACCTTATCTTGTCCAAAGCTGACATTTAATGGATTGACTTCTATGACATTGAAGATCATTGGAACATGTCCTGTTGAGGTGTGGTTTCTCTTGCCATTCATCTTTCCATTGTTTTAACCCTGTTGAAGAATGATTAAAGCTCATGAAGAATGAATGCTTAATTGTGTATTGGTATAATTTCGAACACTTTTTTTTACACCTCAAAGTTTATTTCACTCTAACACAGTGGTTCTCAACCTTATTCAAATGAAGCTCAACTTTTTTTAAAACCAGGAGTGGTGTTAGATTTGACCAATGATTATAATTGCATATCAAGATATTCCCAAAATGTCAGTCCCCACCACTTACAGCAGAGCTTCAAAACCTTTTTTTACCACCACCTCCATTACTCCTTTATAAAAATAAGCATAAATAAAAATGTCCAATTTGGGACAAGCTAAGGTCTCATTAAAGAAGTTAGCTTTAAAAAGTGTCCTATCTAACATTGGGGACACCCTCCAACCATTGGAACACCAATTAAAATATTTAAAAAACACATTTCCAAACCCTTAGACTAAATGTCAACCCAAAATCTTTAAATTACCCATCTCAGGTGGGTACAACCTAATGTTAAGAAATACTGATCTACAGTTAACCTTTATCCTGAACAATCTACACTGATCTACAGTTAACCTTTATCCTAAACAATCTATTTCAGCCGTTCTCAAAGCGAGCGGTTCTGCCCCCAAGGGGGTGCTGAAAGGCTTGAGAAATTTTAGGGGCACGCCATGAACTTCCGATCGGGGCATTATATTGGGAAGGCATTTTTAAAAATTAAAATTCAATATTTGAAAGATAGTTTAGGACTTTTACATGGTTTTGATTAGCAGAGACAAAAGAGTCTATGAAAGATACAACAAGAGTAAAAGACAGTGGATCTATTTTTCAAACAAATGTCTCAGCCTTTATTAACAATACCTTTACACTTAGGTAAGCACTGTGAGCTGACAACACTAAGACATTCAGTTTTAAATGGTCTTTACAAATAAGCTGGAGACTATCAAGCATGATCAACTGTGCTTTAAATTTGTAGAAAAAAACAAGTGGCTTGCTTGCATCACATGATGTAACATTGTATTGTTCAAGTATTCATCTTGCCAGCTCTCAGTGAGGATCTCACTTCATAGATACAAGGTTGGTTATTTGGAGATTAGCAAAATTAATGGAGGTGAAATTTCAACGGGATGAATTGAATTTCAATTTAAAGAAAATGAACCTGCTATTATTGCTAGTGTATATGCTGACATATGAAAAATTTATACTTCCTATTTTTGGTTAGTTCTGTCAAGTTACGAAAATTTCACTAAAAAGCCTGCTATTGAAAATAATGGAGCACCACCAATGACTGGCTTTGAACCGTTTTTTGTTGCCCATACAAGAGGAAACAAATCAGTGCCCAAGTAATTTAGTTAGAACATTTACTCTTTTGATATTATTTATGACATTAACTCCAATGTCTGGCAGCTCAAAATTTCAGTTTGCTTAGTAACTACAGTAAATTAAAATTTAGAACACGCTCAAAATGATTGACTATTCCTTTGGCTCTGTGTTGAGATCGGTGCAGTATAAGTTGCTGCTTTTTACTGACGTCTGTTGGAACAAATGCTTCTCTCATGGTGCTGACACCAAAGAAATCACACACAACATTGCTTATTATAATTTTGCATCTAGAGTGAAATGAGACCTGCCTTATCAAATCAAAATCAAATTGTGTGCCTTTACTTTGGAATAAAAATTATAACTCTATTCAAATTCAATATACAGCCCACATGAGTAGCACGTCAGATTTAGAAGAGAAAGTTGATTTTCAAAATGATTATCTGTTAAAGCAATTTGAGAAATTTCTTTAGTTGAAGTCACAGATTGGGTTAAAAAACAATTTTTATGGTTAAAGCAATTATTTTAGTAAACTAAACTATAAAAGATTGATACCAAAGGTTGTGTTTTCAAAATGACATTTATTATTATGTCCTCAACAGTGAAAGGCTCCTACTTGTATTTTATCATTGTATTTGGTGGAAGATGATGTTAGTGAGATTTGCCTTCTTTGATTCATTTGTATTTTGATTAATTGTTTGAAATATATGTTACAATGTACATGTCAATGTGTAATTATCTTCCATAGAAAAACATTCTTAAAATGCTTATAATTGGGTTCTTTTGTAACCTGACAACATCATAATTCTATGTTCAGCAGCCGACTCATGTAATCTGATGTCATGATGTTATATGTTTAGCAGCTGAATCATGTAATCTGAAAACATAGGAACAAGCCATTGCTGAGATGAATTTGAAACACATCTGGACACTAGAATATTTGAATTGATTTTACAAATGTAGACCTGGTTACATGGGAAGTCCCAAAATAGTACAATACAATATCTGAATAGTACTTTACCTTCTTAAAACAGTGCAATTATTGTAATAATAAATAAATAAACATACAGTATAATTGTAACAGACCCTAATATTCATTCTTATGACATGATGGCGTAGTAATTTTATCATAAAGTTGTGAATCACGAGAAAGCTGGAACTGGTTTGCTATAGCGGAAGTTCACTAGACACTTAAGTAGGGCGGGAGTGCACGATTTTTATCTGGAAGGGAGCAGACATTTGAATTTCTCTCGTATGGATTATTGAATTATTGTGATTTAATTATGATATGGAGTATTGAATAAGTGTGTGATAATTGCATCCTCTCATTGTCACTAGTATATACTCATAGCAAGATTTATTATTCAATAATAAAGTACTGTATAAATTATTAATTGGACGTTGCCACTTCATTAGGGAGAGAGAGAACAGATAAGTTTGGGGAGTGAATGAATCAATTATTCAAGTGATAGCGGCAACACATCTACTGCAGTATTAGTTAACCATGTTACTACAAGTATTGTCATACTGGCAATATAACATGTGTTACAATAATGTATGCAATAACTACTCGCAGCATATGTCTAATAAAGGTCACTTCCTAAAGCAGATAACTGATGTTAATAAATTTAAATACAGTGCATTATTGCAAATAAAATGTGCCCATCATTTGCCCCTTTGATAGATGAAGAAGTGGTGCGGAGCGTACATTGAGGCGGTGTGCCCAAGTCACCTGAACAAAAGTGGGGGTGGGCTTTGTACAGGAGGCTGAGGCTCCTTCCCAGAATTTTCTTTTTATAAATTCAAAACGCAGAGATCCCTTTTTGCACATACCTGAATATAGTTTTGCATCATTCTAGAGCAGTGGTTCTTAACCTGTCTTCGATCAAACCCCAAGGGTTCGGTGAGTCAGTCTCAGGGGTTTGGCGAAGGTCAAGACACACACCCAACTCATATGATTCGCGATCGGATTTTGTGCAGTGCAGACGATAGAACAAGCGGCCGATGACAGTTCAAATACGATAGCGTGACATAGTAATAAAGTGCGCCAGAGCGAGATAACACGTATGGGTTTCGTGATATTTCTTTATAGTGGAACCATTGACGTCACGACACACATACATCACGAATCATCTAATCCCCACCTATACAGGCGGGCGTTGATCGTGTATACACGTGCTGTGATGAACATGCACAGAACGAACCCAATTTCATACACAGACTGAGCATAGCGTTTATTTCTATATCATGGCCCAGTAGTTAGTCCACTTGTGACTGTTTTGATGGTACGTCGTGTGATTTCTTTCTTAATATTTTAATCCCTTCATACTAACTATGTCGAGCAAAAAAAGAAAGAAGTCGGACGAATATGTACAATATGGATTCACATGTATAACGGAACGTGATGGGAGTCAGCTTCCTAACTGCATGATTGGCAATGCAAAGTTGAGCAGTTCTAGTCTAGCACCGGCAAAACTAAGAGATCACTTCCATAAGCTGCATGGAAATGGAAAATACAAAAGCTCAACGCTCACTGAATCCAAGGTGAAGAGAGCCAGATTCAATGAAAAGGCTACACTGCCTGTTCTAGTTTTGTAACCATCAACAAACCGATCCTCACAGCATCATAGGAAGTTGCTTACCTGATCGCAAAGCAGGGCAAACCACACATCATTGGTGAAACACTCATAAATCCAGTTATGTTGAAGATGGCGAATATCATGCTGGGAAAAGCGTCTGAAGTTAAGTTATCCCAAATTCCTCTTTCAAATGACACCATCAGCGATAGAATAGAGGACATGAGCAAAGACATCTTGGCCCAAGTAGTTGCAGATCTGATTTCAAACCTGGCAAAATTCAGCCTTCAACTTGACAAGACCACAGACGTTTCCAATCTAAGCTAGCTTGCTGTATTCATGCGCTATCTGCAAGACCACGTGTTAAAGGAAGATTTTTTATTTTGTAAGCCTATTACAACAACTAAGGCAGCCGATGTGAAGAAACTTGTGGATGACTTCTTCAAAGACTTTGTTCGAATGGAGCTCCAGTCATGCTGGGAAGAAAGTCTGGTTTTGGTGCGCTAGTGAAAGCTGATGCACCACACATCATTGTTACGCATTGTATTCTGCAGAGGCTTGCGTTGGCAACAAAAACCTTGCCTCCAAAACTGGCAGAACTATTGAAAATTGTAGTGGAATGCGTGAACTATGTGCGAAATAGTGCTCTGAGGCACTGCATCTTCAGTCGGCAGTGTAAAGAAATGGGCTCTGAATTCGATGGTTATCCCGGGACAGGTGCTGAATCGTGTTTTTGCTGTGCGTGGGGAATTAGCCCTGTTTTTGCAAGAGTACCATATTGTCATGCAGATTGCTTCAAAAATTCTGAGTTCATTCTCATTTTAGCGTACATGGCTGATATCTTCACAGCTCTCAATCATCTCAATCAACAGATGCAGGTCAGTGGAGTCAACATCTTCGAAGCAGAAGAAAACCTGAAGGCTTTTCAAAAAAAGCTACCGTTATGGAAACGACGAACAGAGAACGCTAACTTCGCAAACTTTCCCCTGCTAGACGACTGTGTAAGTAAGATCGAAGATGTATCTGGAACCTGAGACATTTCTGTACCCTTGGAACTGAAGCAAGCAATTGCCTCGCACTTTGATGAGCTTGCAAAGTCTCTCGACGGATACTTCCCTACAAGAGTCATATCCAGCATGGGTGAGACAGTCGTTCATTTTGGTGTCAACAAATGGTAACGTACCCTGTTATTGCTAAGAAAGCTCTGGAGATTTTCATACCGTTTGTTACAACATAACTTTGCGAGCAATCCTTTTCGAGGATGCTGGACATAAAACGAAGAAAAGGAACAGACTTTGTTGCAAAAATGACATGAGAGTGGCACTTGCCAAAGTGAAGCTGCGCATTTCTGAACTGGTCTCTGAAAGGCAACAGCAGAAGTCACACTGATTTTCAGTAAATATTCATTATTATGTTTTTGTGTGAAAATCATGTTTCAATGTTTTTGTTCTTTGAACACAGTGATGTTGATGCACGGTTCATTTTGTGCACCAGGAAAATATATACCTATGTTTTGAATTTAAAAAAAAATCATATTTTATTTTTCCTATTAAGAAGGGTTCGGTGAATGCGCATATGAAACTGGTGGGGTTCAGTACCTCCAACAAAGTTAAGAACCACTGTTCTAGAGTTCATTGTAATGATTGGGCAAATTAGATTCCCCCTACCTAGATTGAAAAAAGTTTTATTTTTAATTTAGTAGTTAAGTTAATAAATAGTAAAATTGTTTTATAATTTGAAACATAACGATATTTGATGTAAATTAACAATTGAGTGAAAAGCACTATTTTTGTGTGAGATTAACATTACATGGATCTAAATATAGAAATAGAAGAGAGGACATATTGTAATGAATTTCAAGGTGGCAGTTGGAGGGTCTGATCCAATGTTATTTTTCTAAATCAATCAATATTATTATATTATTCATCCATGTGAAACTTATTCTATAAAGAGTGTTTCGTTAATAAATAAATGATAAGTTGAAATCAGACTTCTACCGATTTATAGTGTGAGTGAGACGTGGGTTATCAAGTATATAACGTCATATTTACATTGATGTCAGTACTGCAAGGTTACCCGATGATTTGAGTTAACAGTGATACAATCGGGAGATTAGCCATATGTTACATAATTTATTACTTATTTCAATATACTTTTTAATTAGTCCCAAAATGGGGGGAGGGTACACCAAAATGGCATGTACCATCCACACAAAAATTATGTATATATATAAAAATAATTTGCGTTTATGCCACAACTTAAAAAATCATTTGATTGAAGAAATAAGTTCATTTGTGATATAGTTGGCGTTGCCCACCCCTACACAAAGCCTATGTGCCTGATTTCATTTTCAATTAACATATTGTGGTCTAAAACTAACACAAGCTGTATTCGGAGAAGGGAAGAGATGGAACAGAACCGAGTTATTAAAATTGTACAGCTGCTTAGTGATTTCTAAAAATAGATTTCAAAGGTTGCTTACTAGATGTCAAAATCTAATTCTGTTGTGGGGAGCAGTTGAGAATGAATTTCTTTTTAAATGTGTAATCTTGAAAAAGTAGCACCAATTACCAGTCGATGGTAACATTAAAATTATCCATGTAATGTGCACGTCCCTCAATATAACCAAATTTGAATGCCAGATCTGAGGATGCATATGACAGGGGGGTCGGGTCACCAAGATATGCATAAATAATTCTGCAATAATTATACTGACAGTCTCTAATAGAGCCAACTGTCACCTGAAATAAAATAGCAAAACAAGTGAGGGGGGGGGGGGGGGGGGTGTTTTGGAGGAGTAGTATGGCAATATCAATCTGTTTGTTGTATGAAAATCTTAAGGGAATAGATTGTTAAGGGGCTAATGCCGCTGTACAATGTCTAATTTTCTTCACTTACACAAAGGATGCGAGTCAGGCAAACGAAGTAGACATGATTATGTAAAAAAAATAATATGTATATATATATATATATATAAGTGTGGTTTTGAGAAAATATATATATATTTATTTTAACGCAAGGCAGCAGAGCAGACAAAGGTGGATGGTCAAATAAAGTTGTAGTTTGGGTGACAAGGCTAAATGTTACTGTTGCTGCATCTATCTAGTTCAGGGTCTCAAACTTGCGGCCGTTTGTGGCCTACAAGAGGATATTTTGCGGCCCACGACATGACAGCAAATTTAGTGTTAAAACGGCCCACGCCGTTTCCCCATTCTAATATCCATAATGTGACCCTCCGTGACGGTTTTAGTGGAACCTCACCGACTAGTCTAAGTCTGATATTTATTATGTTTGCATAGGTTTGGAAGTTGATTATAATAGTAAATCCTGTTTTAAAACCGGACTAAAAAAGTTTTTAATTAGTAACATTTTAAGCGACAACCATGGCCAAAGTGCGGTTTTGAGAAACACGCTTCGAATAATACATATATCAAAATTTTAAAAAGTCAGTTAGAGCGTAAATGCACAACCATAATTATGTAAATCATAGCAATCTGACACAGTATCAAAGAATCCCTATTAAAATTGCCAGTTTACCAGTGAGGGAAATTCCGAACCTTCAACAAAATTACAATTAATCATTTTTTTTTACCATTCACTGCCTAGTGTTTATAGAAAGGGGTAAAACTTTAAAACTGGAAAACTTACTTATATTTTTCATGCAATCGGAAACATTTTTGACTATTTTTTAACAGAATATCTGAATTTCTGAAGGGTCTGAATATAATCATAAAGTGTAAACAGGTCTGCAAATGACTCAATGAACTGAGAAAGTAGTTTTGTCTGCAATGTGACTATTAGTAAAACAAAACACACCACATCATATTTATCCACATCATGATTTTTTATCATGTGATTTAATCAATCTAACGTAAAACTTAAAGAGATTTGTAGATGTTTTTAATAAAACATAATCTTCAAAACCTATTGTCAAATGTGATTGCAATGGGACTTGAAACAGGAGGGAAAAAATTAGCCAGTTTTTTTAAAAGTGCTGCAACAAAGGGAAACTACTTAACATGTAGTCTTATGTTTAAAGAAATTACTAGTTGTCCCCCTTTATAAAAAATCTTAGTAATTTAAGAAAATTTAAGAAAAAACTAATTTGCTGCAAATCTAAATTTGGTCAGGTTTTACACTGAACTTCAATGATTAATACTGCTTTGATATAGTGGGCAGTTTATGACACTATTTTATCATGAATTATAATATTAACATAATTAATCTATCCTATGGCAGGGCTGCACAACTCAAAATGTAAGGCGGGCTGTAATACTTTATGAAAAAATTGCTCGGGTCAGCAACAAAAAATACAATATGAGCCAACGGACCTTTTTTAAACAAAATAATTTAACTTAAAACTTGTTTATTGAGGCATACAGCTCAACTGACTCCATGTTTTATTAGGAACCCAATCAGCATTATAGATAAGAAACTGATCACAGTTTAGGTATTAGACGGGCACAACAATTTGAGGGGATGCAAGAAACTGATCACAGTTTAGGTATTAGACGGGCACAACAATTTAAGGGGATGCTAAATGGCTCATTTAGTGGAGCCAATGAAGATTACCAACTATGAAACAAAATACGTAATCTTTACTATGAAAATAATAAAACCCCGGGAACTAGAGACCGACCGAAAGTGATTTTCTGATTTTGGCCAAAGCCGAAAATAGGCCGAAAGTTTAAAATGACTTTCGGCCGAAACCGAAAAAATACCGAAAGTTTTAAAAAGACTTTCGGCCGAAACCGAAAAAATACCGAAAGTTTAAAAAAGACTTTCGGCCGAAACCGAAAAAAGGCCGAAAGTTAAAAATGACTTTCGGCTGAAACCGAAAATGAAATGTTAAGATATTTTGAAATTCGTTCCCGCATACATTCTGCATATATCGAAAATGATGGGGAAGGTATAAATATTTACATTCTTTTTATAAAAAATGAGATAATCGTGAATATTAATAAATAAACATCTTCTTCTTCTTCTATATCTTAAGGGCCCACGATCAATTTATTGATCATTTTGGCTCCTATGCATGTAGATGGGATTTGCAATGTTTCTGTTACTGGTGGTGATGAGGAAATTATGCACTAGGGGTTTGAAGGCTTGAGGCAATAGACACAAATGTGTCTAGTGTTGTCGCCTCAACTGTTCCTTTTGAAAGATGGTTCCAGTCCCTGATTGTCTTGGGCAGGAATGAGCAGCTCCTATACTGGCTTCTTGCTGGTATGAGCCTGAATTGCCTGTCATGGCCTCGTCGCTGTCTATGGGGGAGAGGGACGAGTTTCTGTTTAATACTGGAACAGTGGACCAGCCCATTATTTATCTTGTACATCATGGAGAGCCTGGATTGTCGTCGTCGTTTCTCCAATGGTGACCAGCCTAGTGTTTCTAGCATGCTGCCAACACTAGAGGTATTCCTGTAGCGGTTTAGGACAAAGCGTGCTGCTCGTCGCTGGACCGCCTCCAACCTGTCAATGCTCTTCTGGGTAAATGGGTCCCAGACTGAAGATGCATAATCTAAAATCGGACGGATAAAGGCTTTATATGCTCTTTCTTTCACACAGGAGTTGCCAATCTTTAGATTTCGCCTTAAGAACCCCAAGGCTTGGTTTGCTTGGTTACATACATTGTTAATATGCTCGTCCCAGCGGACCTCTCTTTGAATGGTAACACCCAGGTACTTTACGGAGGAAACTTGCTCAAGAATATGGCCGTGCAGTTTGTATTGGTAGTGTAGAGGAGTACAACTTCTAGAGATTGATAGTGTCTGGCACTTGGCAGGATGAAATTCCATGTCCCAGCTCATCTCCCACTCAGCTAACAGATTGAGATCCTGTTGTAGCTGGTCCTGGTCAGATCTGTTGGCGATCGTCCTATACACTGCTGTGTCATCTGCAAACAATCTTGCCTGTGATGTCAGTTTCTCCGGTAGGTCATTAATGTATGCTAGGAACAAACAGGGGCCCAGGACTGATCCCTGGGGGACCCCTGACTTCACATTGACAAAGGAGGAGCTTGTACCGCCCACCACCACTGCTTGGCTTCGGTGGCTGAGGAAGCTAGAGATCCATGTTTTAGTGGTGCCTTGAATCCCATATATCTGGAGTTTGTGTAGAAGCAAACTATGATTCACCCGGTCAAATGCTTTTGCGAAGTCCATTACTAGGAATGCTCCCCTTTCTTGTAAATTGGAGTGACATGCGCTGTTCTCCAGTCTGCTGGAACATTTCCTGTGCATAGTGACGATTGGAAGAGGATTGTCAGTGCAGGAGCGATTTCTTTGGCTAATTCTTTGAGCACTCGTGGTTTAATGTTGTCAGGACCACATGCTTTGTAAGGGTTAATGGTATTGAGGAGGGCAAACACACCTTGTTCTGATATCTGGATATCTCCCATGATAGGATAGGCTCTGTTCATCATTTTGGTCTTCAGAAGGAACTCAGTCTCAGAGTACTCTCTACCGTCACCAAAGACCGACTGGAACTGCTGATTGAGTATCTCCGCCTGTGCTTTTGGGTCAGATGTCAATTGGCCATCCCACCTCAAGGGGGAAACTCCAGCGTTTGAGGACTTTTGGTGTTTCACATAGCTCCAGAAGCGCTTGTTCTTGACATCTTTGGTCGGGGTGTCTTCCTCTGAGAAGATGCCGTTCATGTAGTTCCAATACGATCTACGCAATAAGCGTTGAATGGTTCGGCGGAGTCTCAGTACCTCCTCTCTCAGTTCCATCGAGCCATTTTTCTTCATGCGTTTGTATTGGCGGTCTCTCCTGTGGATGAGCCTACGGATTTCAGCCGTGACCCATGGCTGATTTATCCTAGGTTTGGTGATTTGGTGTGGTATAAATTTCTTCACTGCATCAGTGATTGTAGTCTTGAACTTCTCCCACAGCTCGTCTGTTGTCGCTGTACCTTGAATCACCTTCATGTTTGAGCTTAGCTCTGTGGTTGCAATCCTTAGGCCATCCCAGTCTGCCTTGGCATAAATTGGGATTTCTCGAATGATTTGTTTCATTTTTAGTGTGTTGACCTGAAATTCACAATAAGGAATGCTGTGGTCCGAAATCCCGGGGATGACCTCAACTTTTTGGACACGATGTGGACAATTGGTGAGGAGTAGGTCAAGAGTGTTTTCCCCCCTCGTGGGTTCTTTAACCAGCTGTTCCAGACCATGGTTGTTAATTATCTCCATGAATTCTGAGTGTAGAACAGGGTATGGGGACTTGGGCTTCAAGGCAGGAATCTGCCAATTCCAACCAGGAAAGTTAAAATCCCCCCTATAAGGAGAAAAGCGTTTTTTGACTGTGTTGCTCTGTGAAGCGATACCTCGAACCTCCTCAGGCTTGGTTCATCTGCTGTATTTGGTCGATAATAGGCACACACGTAGAGTGTGCGTCTACCCTTTAGTTTCAATTTTACCCACAGGATCTCGCAGTCGTCAACATCGAGTTCTGGAACAGCGTGGCAGTCCAAGTTGTGATGGACTGCAACAAGCACTCCTCCTCCTCTGTCTTTTCTGTCTCGACGAAATACTTTGTATATATCTGGTACAACCTCTGCGTTTGCTATGGAGGGATTCAGCCATGTTTCTGAGCCCAAGATGATGTCGGGTTTTAGGCTGTTAATTAGGTTAGCTATCTCTACTCGCTTACCACTTGCAGACTGGAAGTTTACATTTAATATGCGCAATGGCCTGTGTCTCCATTTGTCTTGTTGACTGCAGCGCATAGGAGTAGAGCAGTGTGGTGGTTGAAAACTTCGAATGTCTCTTGGTGTGGAGATTGAGTGGTTCAGAGAGAAATCTGGGAAGGTAGAGTCTGTCCCTGCACTATGTGGGTCAAACACAGACTGGTTAATCTGGCAGCCGCAGACAGTACAGTGCCATGGCACGTCAGAATTTTTAGCATGTTGGTTGTAATTAGAAGTGTCGATGCTTTGGCATTGACGATGGAACCATTGCCCACATTGTTCACAGGCAACGCCTCTGTCCTCCACATGTACAACATGGTCACATGCTCCGCAGATCCATGATGACTGGGATTTGGAACTTGATGGGGTATGCAAGGGAGAACCAGCACTAGTAGTAACGTTCGGTCCAGGGTTGGGTTCAGGAGAGTACGAATTTGCCAGGAGGATGCAGGCCAGATACAATAGTACCAGTTTTTGACGGCCTAAGGGCCTCTGAGTAGAGCATGATCGGGATGCTCTATGTAAAATGTCTATAAACACACAGTGAGCAGTACCAGCTATGCGGAAAACTGTCTTCCTACTGAAGTCCAAATTGTCAAATATAAGGCCTATTTCTGGTCTCTCGGCATCAAAAATGAACAATTTATTTACCAGAGCCGTTACCACAATTGTATATAGTGTAATATTGTATTTGAACATACCACAAGTCACTCCGTGTGTTTCAGTCTGAGAGCACACACAGCAATAGAGTTTTGCTACGCTTCAAGTAAGACAGGAAGTGGTAACAAAAATGGCGTCGAATATCAACAATGCAGTACAAACCCCGAAATCACATCATTAACCAAGCATTTTGAAGACAGTGACTTTTGGCTCATCCCTTGACCAGCAATGGTGACATTTTAGATTATACATCACAGTTTGTTGAGGATTTACTTGACTAATAATGTCATAGTCAAAGAAATATTCCTCATAAAAAAACATGTACACTAATCCCATCTAACCGGAAGTTACATCTATTATAAGGGTCTCAAACTCGCGGCCCGCGAGCTATTTATGACCCGCAAGACGATATTTTGCGGCCCGCTACATGACAGAAAAGTTTAGTGTAAATGCGCCGGCCCGTTTCCCCCATTCTCATATCTATAACGTGATTCTGCGCGACGGTTTCAGTCAAATCTCACCGACTAGTCTAATTCTGATTATTTTTTAAAATGTTTCTATATATTTTTGTATTCAACAGTGAATAGGTGGATGAAAGTGAATCCTAGTTCTTGAGAACCCTTAAAGATTTTATTGTTATTTATAAAGGTTGAGCAGATTGTAACAGTTTTAATCGTTTTTTTTGTGGATTACTTGATGCGGCCCACTCTCATTCAGACACTACCTCCTGCGCCCCCCCTGATGATTTGAGTTTGAGACCCTTGATCTAATGAATACTTTGGATTTTACTATTTTAATATAAAAGTAATTTAAATTGCTTTACATTTTTTTTTTATTAGTATTGCAGGAGAAAATTTGGCAAAAATAGGGGGGGGGGATTAATGCAAAATATTATTTTTTTAAACCGGGTCTCTAAAAATTGTGGTTCTAAAAGATCGCTTAATTTGTTTTTAAAGATCGTTTAGTTGGTTGTTATTGATCGCTTAGTTTGTTCTTAAAGATCGGTGAGTTTGTTCATAAAGATCGCTTAGTTTGTTCTAAAATATCGCTAAGTTTAATCTTAAAGATCGCTTAATTTGTTCTTAAAGATCGCTTAGTTTGTTATTAAAGATCGCTTAGTTTGTTATTAAAGATCGCTTAGTTTGTTCTTAAAGATCGTTTAGTTTGTTGTCAAAGATCGTTTAGTTTGTTCTTAAAGATTTTTTAGTTTGTTGTTAAAGATCCCCCAGTTTTTGTTAATGATCGCTTTATTTGTTCTTAAAGATCGTTTAGTTTGTTCATAAAGATCGCTTAGTTTGTTGTTAAAGATAATTGATTTTGTTCCTTAAGATCGTTTAGTTTGTTCCTAAAGAACATTTAGTTTTCTGTTAAAGATCGCTTATTTTATTCTTATAAATCAATTAGTTTAATATTAAAGATCATTTGTTTTGTTCTTAAAGATCCTTTAGTTCGGTCTTAAAAATCGTTTAGTTTGTTTTAAAGATCGTTTAGTTTGTTCTCAAAGATCGCTTAATTTGTTCTTAAATGTCGCTTAGTTTGTTGTTAAATATCGCTTTCGCTGAGTATTAATTGACCGAAGGCCAAAAGTCTAAGTCAATTTCGGCCGAAACCGAAGAAAAACCGAAAGTTAACTTTTCTCTTTCGGCCGAAACCGAAATTTAGCCGAAAGTTAACTTTTAAGTTTCGGCCGAAACCGAAACTTGGCCGAAAGTGATAAAACTGCCACTTTTGGCGCCGAAACCGAAGCCGAAATTCGATCGGCCTCTACCGGGAACATACCTTAACACTCTAGAACTGATAAAACTAGGTGGAACTTCATATAGCCAACAATTGCAATGCCTGGCATCCGCGGACAACATATTTCTACCGGGACAGAAACAGCATTGATATAATTAAAGCATTCAATGAACTAGAAGATGCCTCAGTTAAAGCTGGTCTGGAGATTAATGAAGCGAAGACAAAGTATGTGATATTGTCATGCATCAGACACACAGGTGACAAAATTAAAATAAGATAAGATCTTTTATTGATCCAAATAAATGGAAATGTTTTTTGATTGCATTATACATTTTCAGCACATAAATGAAACAATTTGAACACAAGACATTTATAATAAATTATTTCAAACACACATTCAATTAAGAGAGAATGGCTACTTTCAGATATCTATGAGCCACTATAAATGAGCACAAAAAGAATAACAGCAGGAAACTACTCTTATTTTTGCCTTCAGCAGAAATCTCTCAAAGAAAAGAAAGATGGCCAGTTTTATGCACAACAGTCAGACAAAAGCCAAAAACCAGCTCAATACAAAACATGTTCACTTCAGTGTTGGATAATGAAGGATGGAAATGTATCAGTTTTTCCAAGACCCATCCATAGTAGCTGCAATTATAAGGTCCAGGCTGCGCTGGACAGAAAACCTCGAGAGGATATTAGATTGTTAGATTGTAGAGCAGCAGCAAAATTGATCTACAGATAGAAGCCAAGGGGTTAACGGCTCATCCATTGACCAAGACTATGTTGGAATGTGTATAGCCATAGATCAGTTTAAAAGGGAGAATGTTGTTTTGATCAACATTATTATTAAAAATGTATAGTTTTTTTTAAATCTCTTTGTAAATTAGTCTAGATATGGTTATTAATCAAATTTCAGCATTTACTATGGATACTAATTCATAAGCCTACTTAAAAGAATAACATATTTCAAGGGAATAAGTGGGAAGGTCAGCTTATAAGAGGATCATGAGGTTTTCTCCAGGTACATTGATTCTATTATAGACAACAATGAAAGTTGTGTCTGTGGGTGCGCAGATGACTGATTAGATAGATTCTGGCACTAAATGTTCTTGTGCAGTAAGTGCAGGGGATGTATAAGACATCTCCAGATGCAGTTAAAAGTTAAGTTAAAATATTTTAAACCAAAAAAAATTAGTAGCACAGGTAATAAAAAGTAAATGGAATCTAAAGGTATTTACCTGAAGTAAAATGTTGACCAGACATTGTCCTGACATGTCATGATTCCTCCTACACGTTCATCATAAGAGCAGTTGTGGAGTATTGCAGTGATGTGTGCCTTCAAGTGATCTCTGTGAAAAACAACAACTTCAACCTGGAAGAAAAATAACACATGAATTAGAAGAAAGAAACTTAACTCTTATTAGGGGGCAATATATCTTATAAACAATTTTAACCATGAAAGTAACCATCACAATAAGAAAATAAGTGTAATCACTGATTTTACACCAGCCATGTTTGCATGGGTGTTGAGACAAAAGACTATAGGTTCTCAAAGGGAAAGTTGAATAGCCTGGTCTATTTAAACTATTAAATACTGGTAGTAAAAGTCCGCCCACTTTTGGAATTAGTGAGTAAAATTCAAGCTCTTCAGAATTTAGGGAGGTTGGTGTTAAATGAACAAAAGAAAGCCTTCAAAATGGTCAAGTCAAGCTCAGTGCAAGATTTTAACTCCAACTACATTAGAGAATCTTTAAGAATTTAAAATAAGATATTTTTGTCACAGAACAGTAGTAATTAAATTATAACCTGCAAGATATAACTCTTGATTATTACTACTATGATTTTAACCAAAAAAAAAAAAGGTCAAATTTTGGTTATTTTTAGCTCTACTTTAGCCACAAATTAATTTAAAAAAAAACCGTTTATTTTACCTTTTTTTTTTTTTTTTTTTTTTTTTTTTTTTTTTTTTTTTTTTTTTTTTTTTTTAAAGAGAAAAAAATGCTCTCAATATTTTAGAAGTAAATTTAGAGTGGCAGTAGAAAATGTGATGTTTTTATGGGATTTTTATCACATTTGCAACAAATTAGGCATCTGCAAAACTTTATTCCTCCCTGTATACACCTCACTCATCCCCCCAAATTAACCCTTTACTCTTAATGGGATTCATCGCATACATTTCTTTTTACCATAGGCTTATATTTATCAGTTACTTTCATACATTTCTGGTGTGTGCATTTAAATTTCTGCAATGACTTACCATATAGTGCAATCAAATGGTCAAGATTATATTTATATGGATGGAGGTTGGACAATTTGAGGCGTGGCTAAGTTTTTTAATCAAATTTTAAATCCATGTAACTGACCTGGAGCTTCCTGACAGCCTAGCAACGAAGTGTTAAAATAATGAACACTGTAGGATAATACCATTTCAGCTGACTTAGTTCAAACCAGGACACAACCAGTAGTTAGGTTATTTATAGTAAGGTCATTGCAATAATTTAAAAACATTCTAAAGCAAAAGTCATAATTAAATCAACATTCATTCTATAAGCACCCACGACAATAAACCTTGAACCCTATAACCGTCAAATTCATTTGATCTCTGGCATCAGCCCATTTTTAACATTTCTATGCAAGTCTAACATAACAAAATCCCATCCAAATTATATTCAAAGACTCTTACACTTACATGTATACATTTTCTGAAAGAACATTGGATAAGGAATCAAATAATATGAAAAAGAATTAGTTTTCAAATTTATGTATGCTGATAATGACCCTGACCTTTACACTGAGTGAAACTGTACTACTCAACTTCTGCATTCAACCCACCTCAATCTCATTTTTTTTTAAAATCTAGTACTACATCATGTTATTTAGAATATTTAAAAAGAAATATTTTAGATAAATCAAGGTACTTTATTGCTTCTTTTGAAAAATAAAATTTTTGTGCCATTCACTACCTTCAAATTTCTGTCATTAAAAAAAATAAAAAAACGGGGGGGGGGGGGGGGGAAAAAAAAGAGAAAAAAAAAAAAAACTTTTACACCAATGTTTAAA
>CAXITT010000022.1:791254-851636 GCA_964033795.1 Lymnaea stagnalis | reverse complement strand
GGGGGGGGGGGGGGGGTTCCAAGATTTGTGATAGTTTGTGACATGGTTAAAATTGTCAAAAATAGCGTGACGTACTTTGTGAACGGCCCCATTACTACACCAAATTAGTTATTTACGTTATAATGTACCGTAATTGAAAAGTTTTACTAAACTGCATTATTGGCATAAATCTACCAATTATTTAACTAATCACGAATGTTTTTATTTAAAGTAAAAAACTTTTGTTAATTATTCTGGGAATAAAAAGCTGCCATGAAGCCGTTAGCCGTTCACCATCCCCATATATACCCTTCCACATTTCAGAGTTTCAACTATAAAAAATTACCTTTATTTTACTTGCTTATTCTAAATTTAGTGAATTAAAACCGATGTGTTGGCCCTATTTGGTGGATTTCCTATTGTTCTTAAGTTGTTTTTTTTTAGGTATTTAGTATACCCTAACAAAAAACCCACTAAAAAAAAACAGGCAACATAAAATGGAATGGGTGTAGCCATGGATTTTTTATAGAAATAATTCCCCACAACAAAATTAATTAGTTCAAATGTGAAATGTGCATCTTAATAAAATGTTTGATAATTGATATCAATATCTTCTAACAAGGTGGGGTGGTCCCATATTATTAAATAAAACAGAGTAGAAGTTTCAAACCTTGTCTACTAGATAAGATGGTTTTGACAATAGTTAGATTAGTAACTTGTGCCAGTATTTTCTCGGCCAGGACCATCGAACAACCTCACTCTATTTCATTTGTGCTTTCAGAATTGTATCCCCTTATTGAGACAATTAAAATTTTAAATAACCCTACCAAATGCATAATTTCAACATTTACATTTATAATTGACTATTACTCACTTTTATCTGGCTTAAAACACAATCTAAAATAATAAATAAATATAAACAAATCAAGTCTTTTTAAGTTCTTTATTTATTAATAATATGAAATGTCTTTATTACAAAGAGAAGGCTTTCACTTTGATGAAGTCAATGTCAAATGTTTACCTTTGTTTTATCTCTCTGTAGGAGTCACAGTCAATTGCTATCATGTTTATATCAATACATTTTTGTCAATGTGGACATTGCTATATGGCCTACAAGAAATCAAGAAACCCATGAAAAATTGAACAATGAAACATCACAATCATAAATAATCAAGTAACAAAGTAGGGGCTAATATAGTAGGAGTAATGTTTTATAAATTAAAGATTTCACTGACAGGAATTAAAAAATATGTCATCCAAATAGTTCATCTTACTGCAAGGATGGAAGAAGGAAGCCACCTGGAGAAAAAAAAAAAAGGGGGGGGGGGGATGATTGACTAGGAATCAGCACTCACATACAGTGAAGGCAGCTTTCCACATCATGACAGTTTTTACATGTATAAACTTAGGATTGAAATCACTTAGTCATAAAATCATCAAACACATGCTGGAAACATAAATTACACCAAAGGATTCCTATGCTCAATAAGCCCTATTCATCTTTTGCTACCACAAAGGTACTTGGAAATCAATAATCATGTCCAAGTAAATGAAACAAACCTTCAGTTCATGTTTCTTTAGATGTGATAGTGATTACATTTTGCTTCTTTTTTTAAAGTAGCTTTTAAGTTCCTCTGCGAATTTTTACTATGACATTCTGAGTGCAAACTGTAACCAAACGTTAAATCAGGAGTTCTCAAACATGTAGATTTGGTTCCTCTGCTCCCCTAGTCAATTATATATTTTTTTGTCCCTTTCTATAGAAACAACAAATTATTTATAATAAGGCAATAAAAATACATTATCAGTCAATCATCTTGAATATGAATAAATCCTCTCTTGTCAGATGAGCATAAATGTGTTGTCAATGAACATGATGAACAATACCAAAATGCAAAAAAATGATCTTCAATTCGGGCACCTGCCTAAGCATGCCTTTCAAATACAATATAAGCTTCTCTTTTTTGGTTCCTTATAGCGACACATACAGCATGCTTATCCTATTACCTCCAATAAATAATGCTTCATTTTACCACACTGCATCACCAGTGATTAACATTTCAATTTACTTTAAAAATGTAGTTTACAGGAGTGGGCTCTCGTAAAACTTTTCAATTTTTATCAGATTACCATATTATTACTTAACATATTTAAACCAGTAAAACAGTTTTGGTTAATACATTGTTAAAAAGTAAAAGTTACAACCCAAAAAAAATGTATTTTAAATGCATGTAAACTGAATTTTTAAATTTTTAACCTAAAAATGTTTTAGCTTTCCCTCTTTCTTGAGTTTAAGGTGGCTCTCCTTCGACCTTAATTTATAGGTGGGTTATTTCACACCAGTATAAGAAATAATTATTATTTTGTCCCAATGGTAGTAAACTAAATTTGTATTAGTTTTTACAAAATTGGGCTATTTTTGTTAAATTTAAATGTAATGGTAAACTGGAAAAAAAAATGAAGGTTTCACTGAAACACTCACTAATGACACAGAAAACTGAAATTATATATATAAAAAAAACAAACCATATGACATGTCACAGCTTTATTTATGTTGTACATTTATCACAACTACATCCCAATAACTAAAATATTAGATGATCCCAACATGAAACAAGAGTCAAAATAAAATCTGGCAAAAGTAGATTTTGTTGAAACTTTTAAGAGCATTCACTTAATTAATTGGCTAAAGAATTATATTTTTAGTGTTTGAAGATTTGTACTTTTTAATGGCTATCAAGAAATATTTCTTAGTTTTTTTGTTTTTGGAGAACCCCTACCAAATTTGACATTTAACAAAAATTATTTATGCAAGGTATGTAGTACGCAGTAACAAAAAAAAGTTACTGCAACATAGTAATTTTCATATAGTATAAAAAAAATAATTTGGAAAATAAGACTTGCATGGAAACTAAAGCTAAAATAAAGTATTATTCTCAAAGTGATTGCATAAAAGAATTGAAAGAATGCTAATATTAATCCAACAATCATTTCGTGAAGAAGGAAAAAAAAAGACAGAGACATAAAGCCTTTCCCCAAATAAAGATATTTTTAAAAAATGTCACAGTTAATCAACAAGTTTATGAATTGATGAACACAGTCAAAATGCATGAACATAAATAGAATATCTTTAAACAGATACATGATCCTTGTAACGGTTGATGTCATGACTGTACACTAACTGAACTGGCCCACATTGAGTTTACCACAAGCACAAAACCAAAAAACATCAAACCATGTGTGACAAGACCTGTCTCTTTTATCGCTTGATGGCAACCCCATACTGACATTCAACCGTGCTTAACATTATTATTGCTAACAGGACAATTTATTAGGATTTGATTGCTTACAAACAGATATGCTCTTTGGTAAGGATTCAGTTCCAAAGGACACATACAAATTATTTAAAATTTGTTAAAACCCAACTGTCAGAGAAATACGGGTGTCCATTTTAGTGCAACTGAAAAGCTCTTTTCCACAACTTAGTTATTTGTACACAACCCAAATATGTACCTTTTTATTGCATGATACCATAAACATAATAAATAGAAAGTTATTTATTTTTCAAACGTGAGGTACAGATTTGCCTTTTTAAAAAAAAGGTTTTGGAAAAGCTCCCTAAAGTTACCACTGAAGGGAGGGTTTATTATATTGATATTTAACGAAAAAACTCCTGCATTATACACAGTTGCAACAGCTCAATTTTCACAGAGGTATCATTGTAATGCTTATTCAAAGAAATGCAGGATAACCTGAGATAAGAAATGGACAGTTTATCTAAAAACTTTAAGTAATTATCTTCAGTAAGTGAAATTGAAATTTTCTCTTAGTAATCAAGTTCTAAACATAAAAATCAGATCCATGTGGATTAATAGAATTGGGTAGTTGTCTTTAAGAATGTAAATACAAAATATAATTTATTTTATCTGGTACAAAATGGATAACATAATAAAAGGTCTCTAGATTTGAGGATGTTTAGTTACAAAATGGTATTTTAAAATTATACAAAAAATAAATGCCCCCAAAATATCACAATAGAGAATAACTTGAATTTTAGTGACTTCCTATGTGAGGCCACTAATGAAACATCCATGCATATACCAACAAGGCAAAAAAAAAGGTTCAATACATGACAAGGAATGCTCTTAATTAATTAATGAAAAAGCATGTTGTAATCAGCCTTAAAAATATTAGCCAGTTTTTTTTAAATTTCAGGCATAGTTGAAAATCTCTCTTCAGAATATGTTGGTAAATAGAGATTTATACAATTTTGTACTCAGAAACCTTTTTATATGAATTCTTTTGAATAAAGTTGGACATTAGAAATAACATTACAATTTTCAGTCCTAACTTCCAAAACTACAACAAGTGATAAAGTTCTATATAAATAAGGTTTATTTGTCCACTACAAGTGTTTTTCTTCCATTTGGACAAGAGTTGAAGTACTACACATCAGGAGATCAAATACTTAAATAGCCATAAACAGGAATTAAATATAATATCAAATGAACAACTGTTATACTGAAATCTTACAGGAAATATCCCGAAGAGCAATCTTGCATGTCAAACAGAATAATCATTATATTTAAAAAAAGTGGGGGGGGGGGGGGGGGGGAAAAAAAAAAAATGGGGGGTAAGAACACCGCAAAGTCAATAATGTATATTATCTCTTTCTCATTATATATTTTACATTAATGCCCATAATATACAAGTATGTACAGTTGTTGAGCACCACTGGTGCAAAACTATAGTAATATACAAATTGTACAAAAACAAAAAGATTTGTGTCCAGTGGTAAAACTTTGATGATGTTTTGTGTACCAAAAATAGAAGTGGTATAATCCATTTCACATTTTGAAGCTAATAAAATAATTATATAATATAAATATATATATATAAATGATGTGAATATAAGCAGGTAATCATAATAGTGAAACTACCAAACTCCTGAAAGTCTAAATCACTTATCAATTGGTTAGTGACACTATTTCATTACATCTGTAAATATTCGTTTTCAGCATTTTTTAGAGGCAAATTGACATCTCATATATTCCAGTCACAGGTAGCCAGCAGAGAGTAAGTAGAGGCTTAATGAAGTGAACTAAAGCCTGCCTCACTATGTTCTTGGCATTTAGAGGCAGCACAGTTAGTAGCAAATTCATTTAAATAAAAGGTCTGATTTCAGTTTTGTTGGTTGTTTTTCTTTATTTCAACCTTATGAAATATATGCATGGTGATGCAAACCTAATCAATTAAAACTTAATAAATCACTTTACTTGATAAAAACCAATTATATTATATATTGGAATTCCTGCTCGGACGCATTGGATAATCAAGTGAGAAAATGACACATGAAACAAATGCTGAATAATTTAGTTTCATCCCCACAAAGCCCACCTCCCATCCACTTGCAAGCGACTATTAACCTCTTCTATCTCCAACAATTAGAAGATTACAATAATGCTCTTCACAGTAATATAACTGTTCAACAATAACTATCAAAATGCAGTTACTGGTGATTCCAAGTATTTTATAAACCACGCTTAATTCTGAATGAAAAACATGTCATTTGTGAACAACTGAAATAATTCACAGCTAAAATAATAATACTTTTGAAAAATTAAGTTCTGAACGTGACAATTTGAAGATTGTTAAAAATATTTTCTTTTCTTGCACATCAGCTAATAGTCCAAAGCTGTTGATATGATCTATTCAGTTTCATAACTTGCTTCCAAATGTCTTTCCAGGTTATTTTTCCAGGTTAAATTGTAGTAGCAAATGTAGATGATCAGGATTCACTAAGCATACACTACTTCTTCAAATTCCATGTAATGCATATCCTCTATATGGCACCATTCCTATTATACGCACACTTGCTCAATCCATGAATGTGAATCTTGTCATTTAAATAATGCAATTTTCTTAAATGTAAGAAAGCACAGATTTTAGGTTACATGATGCATTAATTAACCCTCAGTGTATGAGACTCCATAGGGGCAGCAGAATCATACAGTGTGTCTGTATCTTGAGTTGGCTCCCCTTGCAATTGGCAATGTTTACTTAGAGTCCCTGCACCACAGTCACAAAAAAATCTATCATGCCGAATAAACTCAACATCATGACCAGCATGACAAGTGTTAATGCAATTTACACAAATGGCATTCCGCTCTGTTGTGTTGCATGTCCGGCACCTAAAAAATAAATTAAAAAAAAAATTTATGATTTTTTAGACGGACCAAAATAAATTTCTTATTTAGTGCTTTCTTAAGTGCTGATTTTTTAAAACTATTAAATAATGAACACTTACTTACCTGAAGAATTTATGCATTGGAAAACTGGTGTAGCTGGAGATTTTATAGAGACATTGCCCAGAACTTACTGCCCTGTCTACCATATTGTGGTTGCCAAAGATGACATTGTCTGAAATGAATGAAAATGCAGATAAGGAATTTTCCTGGCAACCTGATAATTAGATAATTTTTAAAAAATCAATGTATGCACTAATTAATAAAATTTGGATTTTTTTTTTAAATACAATTCATAATTTGTTTAATTTTCACTTTTTGATAACTAACAAAGAAGTGTTGCTTTACAAAACTAAAGACTTATTTTTTCATGAATCTGATCCTTTAAAAAGAAATAAAAATTGTGTTAATCTAAATCCAATTACTGAGGCTCACGGCTATTAAGAGTGAGAAAGATAACATACCTTTCATAATTGGCTCAACACCAGTGGCTAAGCATAAGCCACCAAATTTATTGTTAAAGATTTTATTCTCCTCTAAGGTGGCACATGCATTATTTGTTATTTCTACACCAGCTGCCAGGCCATCAAAGATGCGGTTGCGGCGCAAGATGGGATGTGACTGTGTGCTGATTAAAACACCAGCTTGAGCATTGCGGAAAATCTCATTGTTCTCTAGAAGGCCTGTCAAAGAGTGAACATAAAAGTTAACTTTGAAAAAAATTGTAAAGTAAAATTGTTAACCACCCCAACCAAACATTTAAGTTTTTCCTGAATTAGAATGTTTAATGTTTAAAGATTAGATTTACCTTTTCCTCCATTAAATATACATATCCCTCCATCTCGTCCATCATGTATTTTGTTGTAACGTAATACTGGATTGCTATCAGTTTTAATCCAGATTCCAGCCATTGCATTGTCAAAGATTTCATTGCTCTCAATCATTCCAAGACCTCCATTGTAAACTAAAATTCCTCCATTTTGGCCACCCCAAATTTTATTCTTACGAATAAATGGGTTACTGCCAGTCCTAGAATGAAACGACACGGAAAGTGACATTTCATGACAAATAAAGTTTTGATTAGTTCAGAGCATAAACAAAGTGAAAGTATAAATAAAATTGTAAGTGTTTTTGATGCAGATTGAAATTTTTAAAAAATTGTAGCTAAAAGTAGGTATTTAACGTTTATAAATTTACCTATCAAGTTAATTTAAAATGATAAAATGATGCCATTTATTTCTGAAATCAGCTTAAGAACTCTCAATAAAAATCTCCTGCTCCACAGGGTACATGTTCTCACATGACAGGTTACATCAAAAGAAAACAGAACACACATAAAATAAGCTATAAAAAGAACACAGAAAATGCCATCCCAAATTAGTGTCACCAGGCCCTCAGGTAATTTTTGACTAAACCAACTGCTTCTTTTGCCCTAACATTAGGGTCTATGAAAACAGTGATTATTCAAGGATCAAAAGCAGGGGGCAAAAAAAAAAAAGAAAAAAATTTAAGTTAAGTGATGAAAATTTTCAAAGCGAGATTTGGTTACAGATTTGGCATTAGACTTGAATGAAGCTTTGGGCAGGTTAATTTTCTGAAAGTGCCCATAGATTTATCTGCCCAGCTTATCTATTAAAACAACAACGTTTCCTGAGGGAGGATACATTAGATGCTCTATCTCCGGAACTTTCTATCTGCTTTGATGGGAGATCACTGTTATCTAAGCTACTTCTTGGTCATCTGGATTACATGACGTTATTTGTTAATGGTAACAACGAATTCTATTAGAGGTTCTATAAAATCTTTCCATACCTTATTTGGACTCCAGAGTAAAGATGGTTAAAGATGTCATTATCTTCCAATACCCCATGACCATTATCATAAAAATAGACCCCAACCTTAAAAAAAAAAACAAGCATTAAAATTATCATCAATGTTAACAATATTCTAAAATGATTTTAAAGTTATAAACAATTTTATTGAATAGGATTGTAATTAACATTAGTTTAGAATTTATAAAAATATTCGAAAAAGTATCATGCTATCTAGTCACCTTAACTCAAAACAGTATATTTTCAAACCACACAGTGTTATGATACTGCAAAATAAATAAATGTGCCAATAGTCATCATAAAAGAAATCACTCCAAAAGATGGTGCCAGCTTGGTGAACTCACCTGTTTTCCACTATGAATTCTATTCCGCCTTAATACAGGGGTGCTCCCTGTAGTGATCCAAACACCAGCTAATGTGTTTGAGTAAACTTCGTTTTCCTCTATGAGACCCTTGCCTTTTTCATGCTGAAATGCACAAACCAATGAAATGTCAACTAACTACACAGAGTAAGTTAAATATGTTAGATTATATATTAAGATTATTAAAAGATTAGTTTGCTTACTGCTCAAGTAAAAAAATCTTGATGCTATTTGGCTTTAAAAGTAACTTACCACATAGATACCGCCATGTTGTCCATGATGTATTTTGTTGTGCCTCACTATAGGATTACTGTTTGTACGAATCTGTATACCAGCTAATGCATTACCTGGAGATAAAAATGTTTAATTTAAATCACTTTCAGAAAAACCTATTATTTGTTTCTATTGCACTAATGGAACTGTTAATAAACAACTGTTACTAAATAAAATGTAAATGCATTTTGATTCCCTACTGAAAATATTAAAATTAAGAGAAAAATAATGAATGCCAGAGAAATTTAAATAAATAAAAAATGTTAGTTTACTGCTTAAATATGAGCATACATATAAATAAAACATTTTACCGTAAATATTGTTGTGCTCTATCAGGCCCCTGCCATCACCAAATATGTACACACCACCTTGTTGGCCATTGTAGATTTCATTTTTCCTGTTTTGATTTTTAAAAAGAAAAAGCTGTTGGAAATCTCTTGTTGCAATGACATGATATAAACTTTAGTTTAGTTTCCTAGTTGTAATTGTACATATTATTGAACACACAGCTGGAAATTTGTGCTTAGGGAGTAGAGTCATAGGCTTTTTTCCAGAGATTCATTTAATATAAAGATTTTTATTATTTATAACAATTAATGGCCACAACAAATTATATTTTGCCAAATGCAGAATGGCTTGGATTTTTACTTCATACTTCCAATTATTAACCATGTCAAATTGAGCAGCTTTCCCTCATTTTAAACAAAATAAAGCTCAAGTCAAGGCTAAAACTCAATTGCGGCACACTTCTTTTGCAGCCCTCTCGGATACTACGTTTCAGGTAAGTGCTATTTTAACATTTTATTCTGTTATTTGTTTGCTGGCGAAGGCTTCCTGCTGACACGATCGTTGTTTTGTTACATCCCTTTTTTCAGGTTTTACCATCATACTTTGTTTTAATCATTTGCTTTTTTTCTAACCTGATTGCAGTCTCTCCCTTTATGTCCATTTAATATTGGCCAATCTTTTTACTCCATTGTGGAGCTTAAAAAAAACAACAACCAGTGCTAAGCCAAAGAATTCCAAACGTTGCCCCACTCCATAGCTCAGATGACACCCAAATATTTTTTAAAAAACTGTATTTTTTCAAAAGCACCGATAGAATCTTAACATTCATAAACAAAACAGATCACCAGCAATGACTTAAATAACTATTTATTAGAAAAATAACTTTCAGGCTAAACCCATTTTGAAATACAAACCTTATAGTTGGATCGCTGTTGGATGTTATCCAAACACCAGCAAAATTGTTTGAGTGTATCTTGTTTTCAATAAATTGACCTCGCCCATTCTCATGGACATAAATGCCACCCGTCTGACCATGGTGCACTTCACAGTGTATCACTGTTGGGTTGGCACCGGCTTTTACCTCAAAGCCAGCAATTCGATTATCGTGAATATCACAGTTATCAAAGTAGCCCTAAGGAGAATTTTTTAAACAATTTTTTTATTTTCTCCAAAAGGAACAACAATAATTTTACTCAAAATATTACAATAATGAAAGTTGCTCTGCTTGGTGACAAAATAGCAATATAATAAAATAATATTTTATAAAAGTATGCAATTTTGAACACTTGTTGGCTACAAAGGAAAATTTGTATCAAAATTAAGTGTTTTGATATCATATATATGATATTTAGGATTTAGGATATGTATATACATATGACTGGTGAGAAAACATATCCATTTTTTGAGTGGAGGTAGGTTTCAGCTCAACAAAATTTATTTTACATTTTATTTAAAAATTTAATGCTGTATTCCAGTACTCGTACACCAATAATTTGAAAAAAAAATGAAATCTGATGTATTATGGTACAAGTATTTTTTCTCACTTACCAAGCCATTATCAAAAGTAAAAACCCCTACATCTCGACCATGATGTATGTGGTTACTCCGCATAATTGGATTGGCTCCGTTTTTTACCCAGATACCGGCTAAGGCATTACCACTTATCTCATTGTTTTCATAGACACCCTGAAAGCAAAAAAATAACACAGAATTCACCATCACTATTCAACTTAGGTTATATCTTAAGACTGATATTTCAGAAAGTTTACTTTCCTTTAATTTTGTAATCAATCATTTTAGCTAACGGTCACATGAATACTTTTCAAGAAAATCTCCTACCTCTGCTTTATCAGTAACATAAAGGCCAACATTTTCACAGTCTCGTATGACACAGTTTATGATGGTTGGGTCTGCATTCTGACCCGAAACACAGACAGCTGCCCCAACTGTTAAAATAAATATTTTCAGTTAAAACCTTCTATTAATAATATAAAAATTAAATATTCCTCTGTTATTGGACTGTACAATTTGGCAGAGAAAAAAAACATCTAAATTATTATCTGCTCAGATAAGAGGTTATAGATATGGAGAGAACATGACTGAGTGCAGCATCCAGTTATCTCAAGTAGCTTATCAAACTTACCAACAGACAAACTTTTTATTTTACAATGATCAATAATTGGCTGTGTGTTCTCAGCTACCTCAAGGGCATAATGTCGGTGATGAGGGACAGTAGACGTACTGTCTGGGGAAAACTAAATGAAAAAAAAAATAAATAAATACAAATCTGAGTGCAAAATAATAAAAGTTTTGTTAAACAGAAAACAAAGAATAACTTACTCTGAAGTTCAATAACAAATTCAATTACAGCACCTGGTTCCATCCAAACTGCTTCAAGGATAGCACAAATCATTATATAAAAAAAAAAGTTTATTCTAGTAATAAGGAAAGTAAAAAAACTATGGCCAACATAATAAATAGAGCTGCTTTCACAGCAAAATGTTTTGGCAGAAGTGGGATTAAGTTAAAATAAACTTTTCAAATAATTTCAAAACTGAGAATATTTTTAAACAACTGAATAATCAAATTTTGTAGTTTTTTTTAATTAAAAATGTACCAGCAAAAATTTTAATTAAACAATTCACCTAACAATAGCATGATAACTAAACTGTCCTTACTTTTAATGTTACATATCCTAAATATGCTTTTTTGCAACCTTCAACGAACATAATAGTTGATTCTGTTTCTCTCTCAATGACCACATGGTCCATCACATTTCCAGGAGCTGGGTAGATAATAAAAAGCATTTAAAGCTGAAAATTCGTATTGAAAACACAATCTATGTTTTATCTAAATTGAGTAAATGGGTTTAAACAAGATAAGTACAACTTCAATCAAAATAATCTTTAAATAATTAACTGTGTGTGAAATATTAAGTATATTAAAGGAAGATTTGTCACATACCTGCCCCAATTAAAGATACTGGAGAATCTATTAAAAGAAACTCCCCATGATAAACACCAGAGTGCATAAATATAAGAGCATCCTCTAATTCTTCTGTATCAGCAAAGTTGTATGCTGACTCAATGGTGTCAAATTTCTGTTAAAATAAAAATGTTAAGCAGAGGAATATTCAATTTTAAAATTTTATAATTTATTTGTAAATTCAATATCAATATTCCATTTAAAAAATTTTAATACCACAGAAAATTAAAGTCTCACAGAGCAATTAAAAATATATTTATACAGGTTGAAAATTCAAAGGAAAAATCCCTTTTAAAAAGGACAAAATGTTTGACTTTTGATGAAACAACAAGTAAAAAAACTGCTAAATGGCAATGTAAACATGAAAAACTGCTTGTAATGATCAACAGAATAACCAGCAAGTTTTCTTTATATTATTGTAAGGTTGGATTTAGGTTAGTACTTGATATTTAACTGTGTTTTCAGTAAACAGCTAAATGAATTTTACTTACAATAATATTTCTGCCCTTCATGCGTTTGCCTTTATTTGTTTCACACAATGGAATATTGTGTCTTGAGACATGTATTCCTCGGTACTGTACAAAGCAAATTAAAATATATATCATATAAAATTATAAAATTTCAATAGTAACTTTGTGCTTAGATCATAATTAACACTTAAATGCTTCTATAGCTTATTACACCAAACAGAAAAAAAATGAAATAAACTGTCATTCTATCTCATGGTATACAGAACAAGAAAAAATGTTAACTCATGTTTGAACGCTTATTTGAAAAAAGGAGACAAAATGACTGTGATATCTCTGAATCCAGTTACAAACTATTATAAAGGCATGAATTGTATATAGAGACATGTTCATAAAGCAAAGAAAACTAAATTATTGTGCTTGAGTAAACATTGTTTGACTGGAGGGTGAAAACTGTCCTCACAATATGGACAATACCTTTTTCTCGCAGACGCTTGTGCATAGGAAAATACAATTGAGGATTCAAAGAATGCCCTATTGGAACAAATCTCTATTGGTCAGGTCTTGAAAGTCAGAATTTATTTAGGTAAATACTTAGTTCCATGAATATACTGGGCAGTGACACATTATGTCATTATAACCCTCCTTATTTAGTGAATTAGGTAAAAAAACAAGAGGGTGAAAACACACATTTGCACAATTTCATTTAACTCTTTGCAACTAGGTTAAGAAACATTTTATAATTATCGCAACGTCTGATTCTATTCTGGAAATTTAAAACTTGTTATAGTTGACATAGTTGCTAAAACAACATGATGGCTTTTACTAATTAAATGTGACTATCCTTTTTTTTTAATATAAAAGAAGAGATAATTTATGTTGTTGAAAAATAACTCTGCTAAGAAATTTACAATGCTAGTAAAAAAACCAACCACCTACCAATTGTTTAAAGCTCTCCTTCCATGGATTGTCATAATTTGGATCATCGGGAGATACAAATTGAAAAACCCGAGGCTCTGGGTTCATTAGAGGGGACTCATATTCAAATACTTCCACATAAAGCACTTTCCTGTGGAGGTAAAATATCACAATTTTAAAAAATATTAAAAATTAAAAACTAAATAAATAAAAAAAAGATTTACAAGAGGGAATTTTGAATCTTTATTTAAGTCTCTTTTGCCGTAATATCAACAGTCATAACATTTTAAAAATAACATTACATACCATAGCCTTCTTACTACTTAAACAATATAAAAAAAATTTCAATCAATGTAGCATACATAATTAGATTTAATGACGAGTTATTACAAATTATATAATTTTGCATTTACTAATATTTTGGTTCTTCCAACTTACCACAATTCATGATCATTTGTGATTGCCCGAAATCTTCGACAGACTTGAGCAGCATTACATAAATCAAGCTCTTTTAGGAAGGAAAAAATGTAAAACATCACCTCATCAGGTAATTCATGTTGAAGATATCGAGCAGCAACACGTCCTGCAATTTGAGATTCACAACAAAAATTATTCAGACATTTAGTAAAATCAAAATAAAAATACCAATAAAATATTCTGAAATGTATCATTTTTAAAAATTTATCATGGATTGTAAGTGATTTGAAAATTATATTACTAACCTTGAGGTTGCAAAGCAGGGTTTGCATTTGCCTTTTTTCTTTTTTTCTGCGGTTGCTGTGAAGAATCACTGCATGAGAATGATGTACTTGGTATTCCATCAGTGCTGTGTGACCTTCTCCGCCTTAAGTAGTATCTATTGCTTGATTCTTCACCAGAACACCCAGCATCAGTTGCAAAAAATTCTGAGAAAAAACAATTTTAATCAATTATAACATCATTGCTTAATTATTTTATTTGTATGTTTTTGTAAAAATAAAAGTATAATTTAGCTGCAAGAATGCTATTAATGGAAGACTTTAAGATAGAATCTTTATGCTGACTTTTAGAAAAACATATTCAGTCGGAAAATATAGCCTAACTTTAACCTTAACTAAACTTTAGAGTGTGAAATTACAGTTTCAGTTGTTCTCTTAGTTAGTTAGTTTTTTTTTTTGCTGCACTCCAAAAATCATTCATTGCACAACATATTTTTTGAAATTTAAATATGAATAAATTTTTACATTTTTGATTTGATTGGGGGGGGGGGGGGATGGGCAATTTAGTGTGTCTTGTTAATTTATGGATGGCAACTTGACTTCTTTAGTTTTAGGACTATATTATATCACAGTTCAAACTCAAACCAATTAGTCTTACTCTCAACTTAATCTTATATTACTTATGAAAATGTGTAGCCTATAACTATATTGGCCATAACATAAGTTATGTTATGGCCAATATAGTTATAGGCTACACATTTTTAGTTTAATCAATTTCAGTCTTTAGTGGTATAATAATATGAACAACTTAATTGGACAACTATAACTAAAACAACGTCATTCTTAGCTTTTAATATATTTTAAAAGTCCCTAAGAGCCCAATGTTATATTTATATAATATGATGATTTGATGCGAATTTTAAAACATTTGCCATTTGCATTCCTCTAAATCTAAATTACAAAATGTCTCATGCAAGAAGAAGAAATAGGATAGTGAAATAAAAGGAAGTGTCTATTGGTAGTTCACTACCAATAGCTGCTTAGAAACTATTGGTAGTGAACTACCAATAGCTACTAGAGAGCTATTGGTAGTCCAGCCAATCAAATCAAACCAAAACCGGAACTTTAAAAACCCGCTTTCTATGACGAGGGTGAAGCAATGGCTCGTTCATTTTTTACTAGTTCGTACTAGTGACAACACCTGCCTAGAAATGAATCCTGAAAGTGTTTTAGCTGCAAATTGCCATTTTGATACATTCAAAGATTTGGAAATAGCCATCAAAGCCTTAGAAGAGCTTCAAAATGCTGTCTTTATAAAAAAGAGTTCTAAAAAGGTAAGCCTATCTAACTATCTTTATTTATTGATTTTTACAATTTATTTATTGTTAAAAAGCGCATTTTTTAAAATAGATTTATAGATATATTATTATACAGTTTAAGTATAATATTAATTTCATAGGTAAATGTTAAGGACGACTGCCACTATTTTATCGAATTTCACGAATGTATCCCTAGATCGATCCCTATGCCTAACCTGAACCCTAAATAGATCCCTATGCCTAGATACTTTGGTCAAAAAAGTAAACATTTTTTAAAAAATAAACCAATGGCACAGTTGAATAGAGCTAATTTTAAACAGAATTATAACACCAAAATCATATTTTTAGCTGTTGTAGTTTTAAAGTTATGAATTTTTAAAGTACGACTTGGTTTGTCCTTTTTTAACATGGACTGCATCTCCACATTCTGTGACCTCATTCCGCCGATCGCGTCATGCGCAATGACTATATAGTTTATATAAGGCTAAGGCATTCCCTTATCACTAAAATACTGTTTAGGGTCGATTTATTTTAAACTTTCAACTTTGGCACATGAATAATTAATTAAAGCTTTCCCTGACCAATGGTTTAATAGTTTTTGCACACGGCAAACACTTATAAATGAAACTCTGAGATAGTACTACGATATAGCCGTTATGCAAGTGGCTGTGAATGGTTGCCAATGACAACGTGTTGCACACGGAAATTTCTGATCATTTATAATATGGACTCTACAGAGTTTTTAAAGCTCAAATTAAAACATTCCAGTTTAAATGTCTTCAAAATGCATTCTGAAACACAAGTTATCAAATATTTTGATGTATATAGTGGTAATAATTAAATATTTCTTAAGTATCGGCAACTTTAGTTTAAATGTCTTCAAAATGCATTCTGAAACACAAGTTATCAAATATTTTGATGTATATAGTGGTAATAATTAAATATTTCTTAAGTATCGGCAACTTCCGCCATTAAAAAGGGGGCGTGGCCCACACCATGTCGAAATAAGGCGGAGCCCCCTTATGGTGATATGGGTCACTGGGAGAAGCGTAGCGAACGTGGGACACGACCTACATCAATGAGAATTGGCACAGATATATATCAATATCTGATGCCTTACACGATTTAATATGAAAGACCTGTATTTTATATTTCACAAAAAATTTTGCATGCGAAGATGCCTTATATATACCAAAGATTTCCAAAATAAAGGTCGATTGAAAAAGCAAAATAGTTGGATGGAAATGTAGGCCAAGATGTCTTCCAAATTATAAGGCCGGAAACGGAACTCAAATATATGTCCAAAGAACTGATTTAATAATAAATAGACACACACATCGGAAAATTAAAAACTCAGATTTTTCGGCGCCGACGCCCATTTCCGATACAAAAAAAGTAGTAGTCTCCCTTGTTTTATCGAAGTATCTACCTATGCCTAACCTGAACCCTAAATCGATCCCTCAACCTAAGCTAAACCCTAATTTATTTAAACACCCAAAAGACCCAGTGGCAGCCATCCTTAACATTAGCAATAATTTCATACAATATACATGTATTATAATTATAATGTATTCATTTGTTTCATTAAATTTAGCTACCAGTCAACTACCAATAGCCGTAGCCAAATAAAAAGTTTTCCTGGTAACTTTACTATTATAGTATTACTATTAGGTTTCTAGTGCTAATCTATACTGTAAGTGTCTATAAGAGTAGTATAGAGTATAGTATAGAATAATAATAATATAATAATAATAGTGTTACACTCACAATGGCTCTTCTAGTTCTAGACTTAGTACATTCACTCCTTCAAAAAGTTGATTTATGATTATATTACATCCATTGAGTTAGTACCAATGGATTATATATCACTAACAAACATTCTAAGCTTGTACTTAAAAGACAGGGAAGAATAGTAAGACTAAATAAACTTAATAATAAAGGCTCGCCATTCAGTTTCAGAGAAAGGTTTTGTTTTTTAGTCATTTAATATTTGAGTTATTACAGATATACGCACCTGTGTTCCTATACTTTGAACCCGTTGACTTTGATTGAACCTTTTTCCTGAGATTTCTTGTTTTCAAACGAGTTGTTCTGGCCGATCGTGTCGACATTTTGGCCAGAAGATTATTCACAATACAGTAAAATCAGATTGATATCATAGAGAAAGGGTTAGTGTGAAGCCATCTTGGATTTGCTACTAATCACACTAACGAATAAGAAGTGCCCGTTAGAGTCACATGCCATCTCTAGCCCAATGGTGCGGCTTTTCTCCACGGAATCTCAAAATGGCGTATACCGTATAGAGAAACTAAAAAATATTGAACCCACCTAACTCAATGCAAAAAAAAGTATCCAAATAGTATTTCGAAGATGCCAATTTCTAACCGTTTCCCCTGTGCTACACGCAATTTAACAACAAGTGAAGTGCACCTAATTGAAAAGGTAGCAAAACAAATTATTTACCCAACTCGTCGGTCAATTCTAACTACCGTCGCTACCGTCTTAATGTCCGCATATAATAAGCCTGCTCGATAATTTATTTCTTTTAAACATCATTGATGAAACAATGACACATATTAGCTAAAGACGATATGAAAATTCGATTTATTTTTTATTATTAATTTTTATGAATTTTAAACATTTCTTGTTTTAAGTCTAAGTAGTACCGTACTACTTAATTATTAATTATAATAGTTAATAGTATTAGTATAGTAAATAGTAATAGTAATAGTCTACCAAATCTCTACCTTAGCAACACACTGAACAATTCGATTTCGATTACTTTGACTGAGTTTGTTGGAGTTTTTTTAAAAATGATAAAGCTGACAATCATAAATAGATTGTAATGAATGAACAACCATACTTTGGTGTGCTCGGTGACTTAAAAGCCGAAAAATCACAATCACACAACTATTTTCCTTTTACTTTGAAACTGAAATCAGCTGTGGGCTAAATTAACTACTATAAAAATGTATTAATCTCAGACAGAAAATTACTTTAACTTTAAAGAATCTTATAATTTATGCCTACCCTAATTTTCAGCCTACCTATAAAATATACACCTGTTGAATTGTCATTTAGCTCATTTTTACTAGCCTAGCCTAACCTTAGTTATTACTTATTTTTAACAAAATATTTGTATACCTGCATTGTATAGAAAAAGATAGCCCAATATTTAATAAACTATTACAATTACCAAGTTAAAAAAATTACAGCTGTTTTCATAACTTGAATATTTTATTTTTAATTACTCTGTTGTCAAGTACCATAAGATATTTAAATTATTTATAATCTATAAACTAAAATGCAACTCTAGGTATTTATTACCAGTTGAAAATGATGACTGTTAAAAAAATAAATCCTTCCTTAATATAGGGGAAAATGTGTGAAGAATCTAGAAAAGGACCCAGCTGCATATTCTTAAAAGGCAAAAGATTGTATTTCTTGATATCAGTTAAATGTATTAGTATATTAGTGTTTTGAAAAAAAACAACAAAAAAAACTTTTAAATAAAGGGGACATAATTGCATATTTTGGAAATTCAACCAGGTTTCACACCAAAGACTCTATCTCTCTCTTAGTTCCTGACATAAGATGGGAATTATGTAGTAAATGACACAGAAACTATACCAGTCAACAACAGTGGAGTAGTTAAAATTCGTGATGCTCATGGCTGGCTTTGAAAAAAAAAAATCACAAAACATACAGATACACATAAGATGTTAGCCATATATTATAAAGTATATGATGAAGTTAACTAAAACAGAAAATGCCACCAAATTTTGCCTCATCTTGTGTCAGTGCTTGTCAATCACCAATTATACAAATTTCTATGCCCCATCAGTTCTGAATTCAGTTTTTTAAAACAGTTAAACCCAAAAATCCGCACATACAGAATAAACCTTATTGATGAAATATTAAGAATGCTTTTTCTGTTGATTATCACACTTATTAATATGATGTGACATTGCATAAATCACTAGGTTATGTCAGGAAAAGGGCTAAAAGAAGATATTTTCAGAACATTTCAACTATAAATAGACTTAAAAAATTTTTCTTTTACATTTTTATAAATATTAATTATTTGAAGAATGATTTTTTTTAAATATATATATTTGTATTTATGATTTTTTAAAAGGCCTTTCACAGTGCAGATGAAGACAAAAAAGGATTTTTGTTACAGAATGATTTAAAATTTGCTGTTATGATCTTATTTGGGCACAAGTTATGTAAGGTTTGTACTTTTTTAATTATATTTTAAAAAACTATTACTCATACTAAAACCATAAGTCTATCATTGCTAAAGCATATGATTAAAGCAGTTACATCTGGAGAAAAAATGGCAAATAATACAAAAGCTAATAGATATATTAAGATAAATAAACATTTTCCAATGTAGAGTAAGGTTTCTGTACAAATTTTACGGATTTTGGAAAGGAGCAGATTTTTTACTTACATGAATTATATTATTTTGATTCAATATCAATCGTGATTGTCAAATTTTTCAATGAACAAAATTCTTTTGAAAATATAAATAACCAAAGCAGAGATGGAGCTCTAATAATAATTACAGAAGTAGCGCTATGAGAAAAAAAATTACCACCGAAAAACCCATTCTGTATTCCTATGAAATTGTTAGTGTGAGTAGTTGGATAGAGGATTTAAAATAAAAAATTAATTCATGCCTTTCACACAGATTTTACTAAGTTCAAAGGAAAAACTAAGAATTTAAATAGAAAAATCTCAGGTCCCAAGTTACAAGGAATAATTATGGGGGGGGGGGGGAGAGAAGACTCAACATTGATAAAAAATTTTTTTATATATATCCAATGTCAAAATATCAAAAAAACGTTTTTTTTAAAATTACATAATTAAATAAAAATAAGAATTTAAATAGAAAATCTCAGGTCCCAAGTTACAAGGAATAATTATGGGGGGGGGGGGGAGAGAAGACTCAACATTGATAAAAAATTTTTTTATATATATCCAATGTCAAAATATCATAAATACGTTTTTTTTAAAATTACCTAATTCAAATGATTAGCAATTTTCACATATTCCTCTGATTTTTACTGAAGCTGATATTCCTGTTCTGAAAATTTCTGTTGAAATGAATAATTCATTTATGTCAATACAGAGTGAAGCATTGCAAATTCTGGAAACATATGGCACAGATCATAAGCCTTGGACAAAAGGTAGGTTGATTCCTTATAAATAAGTAAGAACTTTTAAAGCACCATTAACTACCTTTTTTGTGTTAATTGTGCCTGATAAATAGCTCTAGTTTTTTAACATTCATTAACTAATTAAAATGTAATAAAATTAATATGGCTATTAAAACATGTAGTGGGTAGCTTTATTTTAATTTCAAGAATCAAAATAATATAAAAATGTTTAAAGGGGAGATAGTTTTTTTTTGTTTTTTCTTAAATTGTAAAAAAACCCATGATTACTTCTACGGTACATATCTTTTTTAAAGCCAAATCGATGAAGGACTAAAAAGAACTAATTTATGTCCAGAAAGCAGTTCTGCCATTGATCAAGTGTTAAAGTTAATAAAACGATATGAGTTGCTGTAACTTTTGTTTTACATTTAAAGTTTTTAATCAGGTTTAACCTTGCCTCAGTTTATGGAAGCTATGCTACCCAAGTTTGCAGCAGCAGATGAAGATGAGGAAATAAGGCACACTTTCAAAGCCTTTGATAGAAATTGTAAGTTATTATTTTAGTGTTATTTAAGTTATTAGGACAAATGAAGAAGAACAAAAAAAAATAACATCCTTAAAGTAAGGAATTTGTGCTCAACCATAAGACTGTAATGGCCCTTTCTGTTGTGTCATAGCCAATGTAATCTGTCTCTAGCAAAGTCATCACTAAAAACGTTATTTATTAAATGTAATGTAATATACATTGTAGTAGGGCAAATCTCGCTATAGAAAAGATTTTGCTTCCTATTTGCGTTTCCGTTTAGGGAGTGAAATTCGTTAATTTTGTCTTACTGGCATTGTCTGGAGAGGGTCCCCCTCCATATTGCAAATCAATAGAGACTTTCTTTATTGCAATTATTTCAAATGGATTAAAATGAAAGCAATTATTTCAGAACTATTCCAAGCGATAGTAATGACAGTATTACCTCTAGCGGTGATTGCGACATAAGTCAGATATTGATTATTTCAGTCATAAGCTTAGTCTATTGTTACAAATGCGTTTGAGAAAGGGTGGAAATTGAACAGAAAAAGATTAGATCCCAAACACCTACCCTAAAGAGATTTAAAAGGAATTTTTTTGTTTTGCCCCTTGTATTGTATTTTGTATGACAGAAATTTTATAGTAACCCGGTAGTGAATGAAAGAAAATCACCAAAATTACATTTTTTGAAATAAGTACCTATAAAATTTATGAAAGGATAGTTCTTCTAGTATCTAAAAAACCTGATGCAGTTATAGATATAAAAAAAAAAAACAATTTGGGTTGGTTGAATGCTAGTTGAGTAGAACAATTTTACTCAGTATAAAAGGGCACATAAAGTGATATAAAACTAATCTTGTTCATACCATTTGATTCCTTATACAATATACTTTCAGAAAATTTGAGTTATTTGAATTAATTATGTGAATTTAGACAAGCGTATCAAAATGCTTTGAAGAATTTTGACAGATTATGAGGGGATTTGTTTCATTACTAGAAATATATTTTGGCATCTACAAATTTCAGGTCGAGGATTTTTGAGAATGGATGATGTCAAAAGTGCTTTCCAACAAATTTGTCCTCATTTTGCAGAGCACAGAGTAGAACTCGCATTCAAGTGAGTGATTGTGGCATAAATTATAGAAAAACTATTGATACGGAGTTTGTATTTGATGTTATTCGGCATTTGTAATATTAAGTTTGTTTAATCGTTCCCATTTAGATGTGTATGCACTTTATACACCAGAACTAATTTATAGCAGGGTTTAAAAAGAAATACAAGTTGCTAGCTTATGTAGTACTAGTACAGTACATAGTTTAAATTTTAACCATGAAAATCAATGAAAGCTAAGTGGTTTTGAAATGAAGAGAATTTCCAATAACTGATTTTATGTTAACTATTGGTTAAAATTTGACTTTGGGATGGGTATTTTTTTCAAGGCAAAGTCATCAGTGTTTTTATTTTATTTTTACTCTTTCAGAGAAATTGATCGTGATGGTGATGGTAGAATTAGCTACAAAGACTTTGACTTCATGATGAAATTCAACAATTAAACATGAAATCTATTTATTTTTCACCAACACACACACCAGTATATCAATTTGTAAAGTAATGAAAAGTTACATTTCTAAATAAATTATGTATATATTTTACAGTCTTATTACTCTTATGTTTTATTAATATTCAAAAACACAACAAAACATGATTTTTTTTAATGTAATAACTATACATCACAGATTAAAGCAATTTTTTTCCTTCTAATTTGTGGACAATAACTGATCATAATTATACTGAATGTACATAAACACATTTTATAAATGTTTTTTGAGGACATTGAAAGAAATGTTTTGTAAGTAAAACTAATCAAGTAAATTGAAGATGCTATCCCTTCGCTTAACAAGAGGGCGATTTGATGTGGTTTCAGACAGTTTAGGTTTCTTTGCTGCTTGCTCAATTTGAGTGGCACTATGAGCCTTGCGCTTTGGGGGTACTGTAGAATGAGTCTGCAAATTTCATCAAAAGAAAGTTTAAAATTTAAATGTTAATTCTGTAAATATAATATCAAGTATTGTTTGTACCAAAACTTAATCTTACAAGAGTTTCTAGTAACAGTTGTGTTAATGGAAATTTAAAACCAAGTTCAGAATATTGAAACTTACATTATCATTGACATCTTCACCATGTAACTCCTGCTGGTCTACAGATTGGAATATAAAGTTTCTTGAGTTCCTCCCTGTGCCTCCTGCTGATTTTGTAACTTGGGCAATTTTAATCAAAGTGTCATCTTTTCGAGACAGGAAAGAACCTTTTTTGGGTAACTGAAATTTTTTATTAGAGATTTTTCAAAATTTGAGAAAGTGAAAAGTGCAACAGATGAAATTATCTAGTTATATTTTTAAAACAATAGTTACAAACCTTATACTTAACATGTATAAAAAAATTAAAAGATTTATAGAACGAAATAAACATTAAAATTGCAAGTAAAGAAATAATTTTGATTAATTTCTTGATCACCTAGTTGAAAAAAACAACAACAAAGAACTGTTACCTTAAATTTAGGAGACTCTGGTGGCAACATTTTATCTTTTGCAGTGGGCAATGATTCTCTTGAAGTAGTGCTTGACTCTAGACCCAAAGTAATCAGGAAAAAACTTATTAAGGGGCTTCTAAAATTCTTTAAAGAAAAAAAAATTCAGCCAGTCTATTAAATTAAGGGAAAGAAAAGTTGTACTTAAAATATATATAATATGGTGAAAAACGTTGATCATTCATATAGCTAGAAGAAAATTATTTTTTTTCAGTCACATTAACTGACCTACCTCTTTTCTTCAAATAAACAGAGCCCAGTTTGAGAAGCTGGCTATTTTCTTCACTTTGCTCTGATTCCTGTCAAGATAAATGTAGTCTTTTTAAAATCAAAATTCATGGATTACTTAAAATTCAAGTGTTCAAAATGGCTGTATGCCAACCACTATTAGTTCTAAAATTATCAAACCTAATCTGATCCTACATCTGAAGAATTACTGCTAAATCAATCCTATAAAATAAATTAAATAAATAAAACTCATTTTTAGTTATAAAATTCTCTGAAATGTTAGAAAGTTTTGATTTAAAAAAATTAAATAATTTCTATTTCCAGTGAAAAATGTAACAAGTTTTTTGTACCGGTAACTAACCATTTTGTATTTTTATCATCAGATGGAATTAACGCCTGATGGAAACCCTGATAGATTATTATATCTGCAATAAATTTCATTACAAATTAACCCCTTCGTTACAGCTGGGTTTTGGGCATAGATTTTTGCTGACCCAGCAATATATATTTTTTTTAAAAAGACGAAATGTTCGGTATATTTCATTCTCTATCCGATTTGCTTTTTTACTTCTATATAGATTAACGATTAAGGAAAATATATAGCATTGAAATGTGACGTCCTTGGTATTTAAGAATAGCTCTTTAACTTTTTGTTATGACGACAATGTGAAGTCCTTGGTAATTGAAAGTGGGTGACCGTGACGTTGCGTCGACGTCATCGGTAGCGAAGTGGTTAACTCAAAAGATGAGTTCATTGTTACAAAAAAAAATCATTGAAAGCTTTATACCCCCCACTTTTAAAATAATAAATAATTACAAAATTATTGCCATCCACCAGTTGACACATTCACAATACTTACAGCTTCCTCAAGAAATTTCTCTCTTTCATAGCGATCTTTCCTCCACCGCAAATCCTCGGCATCATCTTCAGCTTGTTCATCATCATACTCTTGGGTAAACATGTCTTTTTGTGAATTGGGATCTGCAAGAACATTAAAAAAAAAAGAATATATTTTGACACTACTTTCAATTGTGGAAAAAACAGGAAGACAAAATGGTAATAAAAAATAGCAGACCATGCATTTTCCAAATGCCGATTAATTTGAACATTTGTTATCAGAACTACCTATATCTTGTACCATTATGGCACACAATTTGAATGACATCGACCCGTCCACAATCCGGGTAAATTAATATAACATTTTGTTTGGAATATTGTAATTCTTAAAAATTGGTGCTGTTTTTTTTAATGTTGTTTTTTAAATGACTAAAAACTTTTTTTTGCAACATCCCAATTTTAGGCGGCACCTCTAATTTAAAGACTTTCATGAGGAGGGGGGAAGAGTGTTGCCTACACACTGAACAATATGGTATATCACATAATGCATGCCTGTTAATATCAAGTGACCTGATTTTTATCTAGGGGCGGTCATCTATTTTTGGATACAACTACAACCTTTTTTACAAAAAAATATATTTAAGTCTTAACCAGTTTTTACATCAATAAGTGCTATGGTTAATATTCTGTCAATAAATCACCATATGTGATAACCATACGGTAAGAATAAATTGCATACTATACACTAACTTCCTTAATGAATGCAACCTGACTGTGGGAGTGTTTGGTTATCTGAAACAATCCAGTCCCAATTAGTTTGGGAAATCAGAGTTCTACTTTATTTTTAAAAATTCAATGGCAGCATCTAATTATTAAATTTCAAATTGATGTTATCAAAAGGGAATTTTTTTAGCATAAATTTATCAACATTCTGCCCCAATCTATATATCCACAGATTGTTAACAGAACGGAATATCATCATCAAAAGAATTATTATTTGTTAAAAATGTTTTAACAAACATCTCATAAATGAAATTACAATCACACCATTCTTCTTGGTTTAAATAAACTCATAACTTAGTTTAAATATGAACAGAACTACTGTGAGTTGTTCAAACCCCAGAACACATCCTTCCAATGCTTACCAGCATTATCTTTCCATCTAAAATTCCTCATGCGACCTCCACCTTCAGAGTATAGATCACCATCTTGTAGGTACATTTCCTTGAAAAACATCACCTGTTTGTCATCATCATCTTGAAGGCGCTTCCTAAGGAGTGAGCATGCATCAAATATTGATTAATGAGACACAAACAATTTGCGTCAATATAATTACCAATATATGTTAAGCTTTAATAATAATTTTACATAATACACAAATAAACGTTTCGACACATGCCTTCATCTGTATAACAACAAAACATTTATATAAGAATAAATTAAATTTACATAATACATATATTTATCCTACCAAAAAAAGAGAAGAAAATAGAAAAAAATAAGAGTGGGCGCAAAAACCAGACAGAAATAAAGTAAAGAAGAATGGAAAGGAAGTGATTTGAAGTGAAATGTAAAAAACCAAACAGGAAAAAGACATGGCAGCTACGTAAAATTGTGGATTTGGTTTATCCTGTATGGAGTCAACGTACCAAATCTTGTTATCAATTTATTCTCCATATAGATCCTATACGGTGTGTTACTAGTATACAGTATACCAGTAACGGCGATGTCTAAAATTCCATCATAGTTAGTGCTATTGAAATGTTTGGAGACCGGACAGAGAGCTTGTTTATTTATGTTATAGAGGTGTTCTCTAAACCAGTTTAAATTTATTTTAGCATGGGCACCAAAAAATTAAAAAACCACTGGCATAGCCTAACTAAATACATTCCGTAAATGCTGACATGCAATTGTGGCACCTTTATTTTTTTTTTTTACCCGGCCCCCAAAAAAATAAAAAAGAATAAAAAAATAAAACACTTACATATGAACCCTGCCCACTTCCTCCCTAAGCATTTCCTCAGAAACTCCTGCCATCTCTTTATCTCCTTCTTCTTCTTCTAAAATGTCATCCTCCTCATCAAGGTCAAGGTTTTCATCGCTATCAAATTCACTTCCTGAAAAAGAGGGTTACAAGACATTATCACATTGTTTGCAATGTAAATGATCTACGTGGTTACAATATATTGGTTATTTCACTTATGGAATAAATGATAATAAGACAATCACAAACTTAGTAAATAAAGTAACAATCATGTTGAAAATAAGATGTATTTTCCCCTTTGAAAAATTACCTGACAGTTCAGCCTCCTCTTCCAAAAACTCTCCCCTTATTCTGAAAATGAATACGTAGATTGAAATATAATTATTATTCAAGCTCGCTATTTTTTTAGAAATTACTAAGGTCGTTTAATTAAAGTAAATATCTATTCTTATCTATTTGGATAGTATAAAACTCTCAACTATGCAACTAATGTCAGATAAATAAAGTATAAAGTAAATAATGTATTGTACTTCCAATAGGGTTGCAATGGTTAATCTGTAATCGACCAGATCAACCTTTTTGTGGATTATGTTTGCTTTCTTTTCTTGACAGATTAATCGGCCAAGGATATCAGAAAGGTATAACCGTGTTACAAGTAAATCTGAACAGTGATAATGGAATCTTGAGTTTTTAAGATAATTTCTTTCTTCAAATTTTTGCGATAAAAGATATATGCAGGTCTCCAGGCAGCTATCATTTGCACTCCTTTCCAAACTGATCAGTTTTTGTAGTTTCTCTGACATGTTTAATGCTTAAATTTCCCACAATTCATTATCAATAGCCTTTTCAAAGTACATTATATATATATATATATAATTTATCATAAATAACCAGGTAAATAGCTCATCAATGCAAGCCTACCCTTTCTTCTTCTGTTTAAACCCAGTAAATTTGGGTTTTACTTCAGAATCACTGGATGCCTCTTCTAAATCTGTGTCTGCCTCTCGATCTGCTTCCTCTTCAGACTCCTCATTTTCACTGCCAGTTAAAACTAAGCGAGACCCATTGGAATCATTAGTGGCATTTTCATCTTCCTCACTTCCTGAAAAGACTGGCTGTTGATTTCAAGCAAAACTTTTTTGTAAAATACAACTATAATTTTCAGAAGTTCAAACACAAACCAATACCGTAAGATACCATTATATACTAGCATACAATATAAAATTATGAAAGTTATTGACAAATATGGAAGTACTCTGCATTGTAATTGACGAAAAAGTGTTTTGATGTATTTGTGAGAAGCAAGCTAAATCAAAGCAAATGTACAAATGCCATAAACATTTAAAAATAGGAAAAAAAATGTAATTTCTATTAATACACCAATAAAGAACTCACCAAATGCTTATATGATTATTTTAAACAAATTTGATAATGCACTTCAGGTTACCTTTAATCTCTTATGTTTTGGTGGTTTAGTTTCATCATCATTTTTTGAAAGCACAGAAAACGGGTCATAGATATCGCCATCGTCATCATCAAATAAATTCTGGAACTTCTTGGATGATTTCATGTCAGTTTGGGAAGTCAAACTACTTTGACTTGTAGTCTCTTTACTGATACACAAAAAATAAAAATTGTTTACCCTTTATTGATCGGTACTTGTTTTACAACTATTAAGTTGTATATTGTGAAATAATACTGTAGCTGAAAACTAAGTGAGGTAAATCAAATTAAAGAAAGGAATATTACATGGAGACACCAATCATTCCACATCATCACAATTTTTTTTTAAAGCGAACAATACATTTTTAAAAAAATTTAATTTAAATGACGTAACAATTTTACCTAATGGATCTAAATGAACGCTCCATTGATTGATCCATGCTATTCTCATCCTCATTTGTTTCTTCCACTGAAGTAGCTCTGACACCACCACTGGCTTGGGTTGTTAGGTTTTTAAAAATGTCACCTGCTGTAAATGGAAGGCTGGATTCTATGGCTAAAAGGGAGGTAAATAAAACCATGAATTTACAACAGTGGTGATCTACATGTAAATGTCTGAGGACCTGCCAGGGAAGTGTTTTTAAACCTTTTTCGTAGAAGGGGAAAATCATAAACAAAATAATTTATATTTATGGCAACCCTTCCTATTTTTTTAATAATCAGGACATACATAATTAAAACAAAATGAGTGCAGAAAAGAAGTCTCCAAACAGCACATGCTCAACTACACAGCTTTAAGAATACATTTCTACACATTGCATATTTAAGACTGGGACCATTGTTTTCTCCATCCCAAGTACTTTTGTTTAAGGCAAGCTCAGGTCATGAGGTAATGTAGAGAATTATGGCTAATAAAAATAATAAATAATGTTTTTGCTTTGCTTTAGTTCAAGTTTCATGAAACCTGAATGTTGCTGATCCGCCACTGAGTGCAGCAAATCACAGGTTAAAAACCAGTGTTAGAAAATAATAAATTATTGTTTAAATACAAAAGAAATGTTTATCCATTACTGGAGGGGGCATCACCCAATTTCAGATCTCACAATAAATAATCAAAGTATAGATAGAGCAAGTTGAGACATATAAGCAAAGAGGTGTCACCATATAGAACAAGTAGAGACATATAAGCACAAAGGTGACACCATTAATAATAAGCTGACATGGCATGAACACTGCAATTTCTCTATAAAAATGTCAACCAAAGACTTGATCTTAAATTAAACAACCTTTTTACGGTAGGAATCCGTTCCCAAGACACACACTAAAACAATGGAATTCTTTGCCACTAAACATACGCAATATACCAACCACCCAGGCCTTCAAAACTGCACTCAAAACATATCTTTTTAAATTATACTACCCTGACTGATTCGCCTCCTCTGACCGATTAATGATCTTGCTGGCTGCCGTCCATGGTTTGCCTTGTAAAAGTTATGTGGTGGGGTGGGTGAATATACATTCTGTTCTTTATTTCATAAATGTATTTTATTTTAATGTCATGATTATGTCTCTTTTGATAAAATTTTTATGTACAGCGCGGTGAGGCCAGCCCTAGGCTGGGGTACCGCACTATATAAGACGTCTAATTATTATTATATGCATTTTTATTTGCATTTATGCCATTGTACATGATTTTTCATTTATGGAATTGTAGCAACTGATCTTTGGTATGCGAATTGTTTTTATCAAACTTAGTGCACGTAAAACCTAATAGTCTTAAGATATGTTTAAACACAAATCACATAGCAACAGCTATACAATTAATCTCCACACCAAAACATGCAAACATTCAACAAATCATATTTCATTCATCTTTCCCTTAAAATTAAAAAACAGGAAAAACATTACTTTTGGGGTTGGGCTGAAAATGTGATAGTGTGTGTAGACAACTGCAACGAGTGTATGATATGATGACAGGAAGTGGTTAATTAGCAGTCTGAAGATGTTGCCAAAAACACAAACAAAAGCGTAGTTAACATGAAGGATTAAAAAAGCTGTACAATTTTGGTGTAAACAAACAATTGGAAGCCTGCTAAACTTCAGTATTACCTGGTGGTGTGGGAGTTGATCGTGCAACAAAAAACACCAATTAAATGGACTAATCAAAAACCCAAGTAATATCATACAAACTAAACATCCTTCACTTGAACTATTTAAAGAAAAATGCTGTTGAAAAACTAACAAATGTTTTGATAATACATCCCACCCACTTCATCACATATACCTGAGATCAGCTAGATCAGGGTGAATTCTTTCTCTTGAACTTACGACCAAAAGAAATTATTTTGTTCCCCAGTCTGCATGAATTTATCAGCGTGCTCCCCCAGTGATTACCAAATCTAAATGATCAGTAATTAAGTCATTATTGTCACTAAAGGAGTTCATTTATGGCTGATTTGCTATGCTAGAGAAATACTTTAGATGTCTCAAATTTAAATTTTATAACTGTAAAATGTTGTCATGGTTAAAAATATGTATTTATTTATATGCTGAAAATGAATACGTAGAATATAATGAAAAAGCATTTACATTTATTTGGATCAACAAAAGAATCTTATCTTAAACGTTGTTGAATTCATCTCAAAATATTTTTATACAGGCAGCTGAAAGTAGTTTTGAAATCTGTCACATAATAAAAATCATTTAAGTAACTGATGCACAGTAATTTGACAGATTTTAGCAGCTATTATATTTCAGGATTCAATTGTGTTAGAGATTCTTACCGTTTTGACTATTCATTCCTCTAAATATGTTTCCTGCTGTCAGTTGTGTTGATTCTGAAATATGAAGAAACAATGTTTTACATGAGTTTTGGCAATTTTTTTTTACAAAGAGAAATAATACCCTTCAAAATAACTTTAAAAAAAATAAATAAAAAAATTTAGCTTTCCAATGTGCATTCATTATGTGGTGTGACTCGATAGCAGGTAGGTACTAAATGCTGCATGAACACTATGAGGCTCTCAAATTAACCTACCTGACGATTCCATTGAAGGTAGTTTAAAAGATGTTTCTCTGGCTAAGCTTGATATTTTGTACTCTGGTCGTTGGGTCATTTTGATAAACCTTCGGAATGTAGAATCGTTATATTAAATATACACAGATTTTATAATTTTTTGTAATAATTTTGCTTACATTTGAAGCACATCATTAGAAATATTAAAAGGACTATGTTAAAATTATTATCCAGACTCTTGCTTGGTTTGTATGAAATTTGACAAATAACATGCGTAAGTGTTGAGAGAGGATCTTAAGAAGGCTGAACAGTGTCCAGTGGCAACAATGCACATGGAGTCTCTAATAAAAAGATGAAGATTGGTTGTTTTTTGTGGGACAAAAACCTTGGAAAGAGAGGTCAGAAAAATAATTTAATCACACAGTTCAATCATGCAGTTTTGCCTAACCCTAATTCTTTACAGCCGTGGATGCATTTAAACTTAATCATTTTTTGTTGTTCGTCAGTCGAGGATCGACGATGACCATCGAGTCTGGTGACTTTTGTTTAAAGTGAGGAAGAGTTGCGCAGCGTCAACCTCACTCTCTCGTCCGAGCCCACCATATCCAGTGGCAAGACTCTACGTCAAGACGACCAGGGATGGGTACGGTTGCAGGAATGGACATTGTATTTCTCTTAGATGAGTTGCCGACCAAGGTTAACGAGTCTCATCCACCCGGGGTGATGTTTTTGCTTGACCGGCCTTTGGCTGAAATTGAGGTTTGCTCAGTTTAGACCATTCGGCCACCCAGTCACCCATGCAGTGAATGACCATGGCGTTCTACGTGTCTGGTCATGTTCTCAGCGATTCACACCACTGTGCTGTCTCCGCCTTTTGTCCGTTGACCAAGTAGTGGTTCTTCAGCACAATTTGCCGGATTCAGTCTTTACATGCTATGGGGGACAACCCCTTTTTTTCCGAAAGTTCTATGCCCTTCGGCTACCCTCAACCTGGAATCGTTGTCTGGGTTGTAGTCGCTGTGCATGTTACAGCTTCTTGGAACCACAGGTGAGAGCTGAGTACAGAGACCTCCGGCTGTTTCCGAACAAGATGGCTTCTTCCTATTTAATCATTTACAAAACTATAAAGATTTTACAATTGTTTAATATTGCAACATGTTAGTTTTAACCTGGTTATTATGGTCAATAACTTGGTTTTGGAGAACCATAAACTTGTAGGAAATTTTAATCGATGGACTGCATTCAAGTTGTGAAATGAAATATAAGGTATGGTAAACTTGAATTCATCGACAGGACAAAAGATTGACGTCTCGGCTAAGAGCCTTCATCACAAAAAAGACAAAACAATAAAAGTATCAGATTTTTTGGTCTTGTTTTCTGATGAAGGCTCATAGCCGAAACGTCAATGTTTTGTCCTGTCAATGAATTCAAGTGTACCATACCTTGTCCTTATATTTCATGGGAAATTTTAAAAAGTCAGCTAATGATTTGGACATCAGAAATTGAACAATCTTTCCAGTATTAAAATTTCTTAATGTTTAAACAAGATTTTTATAGAAAAATCCTTAAAGTGCAGAGAGAATTATTTATTACCCATCCTTATCCAACATGGGTGAATTGGTGATAGACTGTGAAGAGTCATTGTGTTCATGCTGTGCAGAGGTGAACTGACTGACGTCTGAAGCATACAAGTCTGGGGATTGAGAGTTTTCTCTTCTGAACTTCTGCTTGTCCTTGTCAATGAAGAGATAAACAGAAGATAAATATTAAATAATACATAAGCAGAATCAGAATTAAAACAAAATCAGTAGTCTTTAAAGATAGGAGACATGGTTAAAACAAAAGAAAGAAGTACCTGATGACTTGAGTGTGATGCCTCCCTTTGTGTGGCTTCATTGGACCACAAGCTCATTAAAGGATCTAAATAGTGAATTAAAATATAAAATATATAGAATGAATGTTTGCACTGATTAGACTATAAGAAATTTTTTTTTTTAAAAGATAAAGACTCACTCAAATCATTTTGTCATAGAAAGAAACAGCTTGTGTACATAAAATCTTTATAGAAATAACTTAAATTATGATTTCAACTCTAATTTTCTGAAATAAAATTAGAGTTGAGCATCCCCAGTGGTCACATAGGAATGCATAACAGCATGGCTTCAGACTTTGAATCACAAAAATATGTTTGCCTACTGCGCTCAATGAGATTATGGAATAACAGACTGTGTTTTTTCATGAAATATTTTGAGTGGTTTTGTGGAGAAAAATCACACAATACTGTGTCTGTTTTTCAAATAACTGTGTAGTTGCATCAAAATCATCAAATTAAAAAAAGGGTAAAAGATCCACACTATATTTTAAAATAATTTTTTTTTTCCTTCTTTTTTTTTTTAAAATATCCATACCTCTGTCTGAGCTTACTAAACTGTCAGTCCCCACCACCATCTTGTCATCAACTTTTTTTGAACTATCTTTTAAAGCTGAATTTTCATCATCATCTTCGTCATCACTCTGTACAACCTTAGATTTTCTTTTTTTGCGACTGAATAAAAGGATGTCATCTGAAAGGAATGAAAAAAATGTTGCCATTCTGACATTTGTTTCTGCAAGGAACAAATATAGACACAAATATAGACATTTGTTTATGATAAATTAAGAAATATTGATTAGGTGTACTAAAAAATTTGAAAGCCAATTCAGCCCTAAGGAAAATATTAGAGAAGCCATCATTGACTGAACTAATATTCTTGATGTAAGTAAATCTTTATTGTTAGTTAAAAAAAAATTATATCTACCATCATCCTCTTCAGCTTTCTCCTCATCATTTTTATTAGCTTCTTCCTCATCTTCTGAGGCATCAAAATGAAGATGAACATCATTTGAATCTTCATCTACATTGGTTTCCTTTTCTCCATCACTGCAAGACCCCCCATCATCTTCGTCTGAGTCTTCCCTTGCTTCTGTATCTAGCAAAGGGTTGTACTGCAATGAAATAACTTAAAAATTCATCAACATAATGGAACCTGAAAGAAATCAAAATTCACTCTTCAGTTTTAGTGTACGGAGCAATACAATATTAATAAGTCTAAAAGAAAAATTAATTCAAAATGTAATTCTTTTGTGGACAGGGCAAGGATCTGAACTTACATCTTTCTCATCATCCGAGTTGTCATTTTGAAACATCATTGCAACCTCTTCCTCTTCTTCATCCTCACTTGAAACTGAGCTTTCAGTCATCTCCTCCTCCTCCTCCTCTTCTTCATCTTCTTTCTCACCCTCAAAGCCCTCCTCATTCTCAAGAGCATAAAGCTCTAATCTCCGTTGGCGAGCTTCTTCTCGTTTGATTTTCATCCCAATATCCAACTGTTGTTTCAGTTTGATCAATTTGGAGCCTTTTAGATGTTTAAATGAAATTATTAGCATTGGAAATTATTAAAAAATTGGAAAAAAAGCCACTAATAAATCTTTTATAAAATTTCACTACCTAAGTCATGCTGTCACATTACAGATATTAACTTGTAGTCTGTTATTTGAGCTTCAACTTTCAGCTATGCAAAAACTATCACCAGTTTAACAAAACGATTATGTATGTTGCAATAATTTTATTTCAAATTATCTTAGTTAATTCTTTGGAACTGAGGTAGCTGGTGACAGTGCGCCTTTTCACAATATTAAAAAAAAATAATTAAAGTTAATAATTATGTGAAATTACTGACAAATGGCAGCCATTTTAGCAAGACTTAAGAAAAAAATCTGCAAAGTGGCGCATCTATTCAGGTACTGTGGAGATAAAATGGTATTCATTATTCTGTATAGAGCTCATAATATGTTTGGAACAGATCCCAAAATAGTTTAAATTACAGTTACAGAAATAAAATGTATACCTGGTGTATCGCCTGTAAGGATTTCATCTTCCTGTTGAACTTGATATGTCAAAGATTTAAGCTTCAACTCTTTCTTAGTACCTTCTTCTCCCTCCTTTGATATAATACTGTAAAAATAAATTATTGTAAACCACAATAAAGCAAACAAAATGACCAGGTTGAAAGAAACATCAAAGCCAAGAGCCAGTTTCTAGTTTCAATTTAAAAACATGGCAACGTATTTTGTTCTAATATTGATGGGAAGATCTGATGTGAAAGAGTGAGCCTTTGTTTTAGTAGCTCAGTCATAGAAAGACTTTAAATTGAGCAACTAGTTTTAAAGTATAAACATACGAAGTTCTGGCTGATAAGTTGAACATATTCAATGAATAGACCTTACATTGTCCAGAAAGAAAAAAAGATCTAACAGAATGTTTGCAAGATTACCTGAGATTAACCTTATGAGCTGCTCTAGGTGTCCTTGGCTTGGAGTGCTCGGCATACTTGTCCATTAGCTTCAGTAGAGCCGGATTCTTTGGTGGTGAGATATTTTGGGGCTCCTCTAAATATATGACATCATGAGGAGAACCACTGAGATGTGGCAATGGTGGAAGCTCCAAACCCTGAAGCTTATCCAACAGGCTCCTCCTCTTTGATGCTTTGATTGACTGATTTTCACGAGGAGAATCCCTGAAAGGTGCGTGTGAATCTTTAGTGTTCTTTGTTTCACAGATGTCGGCAGAGGCACTGTCCAAAATGACCGTCTGAGCAGTGCTGCTGAATTCCGCACACGGTGACTTAATGTCTTGCAGAGAGACATTATCATTTCCAGTGGAGCTCATTGACAAAAACAAATCCCTGGATGAGTCCTTTTGTAAAGTTGGAATAAAACTATCTGTATCAGCCGATCCATGAAGTGCATTTTCAGCATAATTAAGTTTATCAAATTGAGTTTGTTCACACGAAGCTTGCAAAATTTGTGTCTCCACGGGGCTGCTTATATCTGAATTCGATTGGATTTTGCAGCTGGGATCATTGCTTAGCCTTTCAACAGATTTACTAAGAGAATCCTTTTTATGATAAGCAGACTCAGAGTCTTTCGAATAACAATTATTTGTACATATTGATAAAATGTCCTTTCTTTGGCTTAATGTTTTTGCTTGATGGTCATTAGAAGTCTCTTCCAGGCGTGAATCCAGGTTAAAATCTGCTAAAACTTGATCTTCAGATGCTTCATGTGTTGTTAAAGCAGGCGTATCAAGCTTCACAGAGGACAAGCCTAGAGAAACATCTGTTGTAGCACTAACATCAGCTTCTCTCGAGTCTGATGGATTGTTTGCTATGACAGTTTGAGAGGAGATAACAGATTTAGTAGGAACTAAATCAGGTAGATAATCGTCGTCATCATCACCCAAATTTTGAGATGGAGGTAAGTCAGAGCTAGCAAGAGGTGGGTCAGCGTCTGACAGAGAAGTGGCTTGATCTTGTGAAGCCACACCAGAATCTTCAGCAGGCTTAGCCTGAGAGGATTGATGAACAGTTTGGTGGGGATCTGGATGGACAGAGGTTGTTGCTTTAGATTTGTGTTTAGCTGGTGGGCTGGGTAAGAGATGGAGTGCCAACTTCTCTTGAATTATTTGAGCTTTTCTGAAAACATATACAATAAAATGTAGCTATATCCTGAGTTAGACACATTCAAATTTATTTGAATGACAGGTAAGGTTTCCTGTTGTTTCTAAGAAAGTAACAGTATAAACATCAACAGAGCAGAATTACATATCTTACACAATGTCTTTAGCCCTTCGCAGACCAGCATATTCCTGTTTCTTTTTTGAAGCCCTTGCCAGAAAGTCATTTAAAGACCTTGTTTCTGGTTCATAGTATGGTATGTTCACTCGAGTCTCTGAAGTAGAAAATCAAGATAAATTAGGGTCATTTAAAGTTTATAAGTATCCAGGAGTTCATTTGTATTATTTACATTAGAGTTCTGCCGATTAGCAAATTGGAAGGACAGCTTACTGATTAATCAATCCTGCAACAGTGCCAAAAAGCAGATCAATGATTAATCTGCAAAACGGCCCATTAAAAGCCCATTGATCAGTGAAACCCTAATCTGCAACCAAGAACTACAATATCCATAAAACTAAAGAGTAAAATAAATAACAAAAGTTATAAAAATACAAAAGTTATAATTATTAAAAAAAAAACTATCATAAATAATAGTCACCTAGTGGTAAGTGAAAACTTTGAAATATCAACTAACCTCTCAACATTCTCTGAGAATCACTGTAAATCTCCAACATTTTGTCAGCAGATGGCTTAGACTTTCTAGCATACTTGGCTCTGTCTTTTGATGACTTTGATGCCCCCTACAACACAAATTATAAAAAAAATGTTTTTTTAAATATGCTTTAAACAACACACAAAAAATGATATAAATATTCTTTAGCAATTCAATTAAATAAATTACCTTAAACTTTTTTAACTTGGCCAGAATCTCAGGATTAAGTTGACTCTCATCAAAACCTTCATCATCTTCATTTCCATGATTCTCCTCACTCTCACTGCTGTGTGCATCATCCCCACCATTGTCATCATCCACTTCTGATCTAACTGGAATGACTGGAAAATTTTGCTACAATTAACAAATCATTTTTTACACAACATAAATTTTCAAATGAAATTAAGTTCATTGTGAAAAAAATAAAAATAATATTACTAAATGGCATGTATGACTGATCTTTCTTAAATAATTATACTATATTATTAGTACAAAAAAAAAAAAAAACACACAAAAACCACCTGAAGTCAATTAAACTCAACCATAAAATTATTGCTCAACTAGTTCCATGTTGTGTAAACTTTTATTAAAATTGTAGGCCTTTATCGGGGCTGATTTTATGAAAACTTTAATCACCTGATCTATCATCATCACTAATCTCGGCATCAAAGAGATCATTATTTTTTAGATCCATATTAACTCTGGGAACATCAAGATCATTATCTCTTTCATCAGACTCAGCAACAAAACGTTTCTTCTTCTTTTTCTTGATTATAGTAGTGGTTTCATCTTCAACGTTGTCTGTTTGTAAAGTGTCATCTTCAACATCATCTGTGTGTAAAGTGTCTGAATCTACTTGGCATAAGTTGGTGTCCTTGGTACTTCCAGAATTAATCAAATCGCCGACTTCTGTGTGCTCCTCTGTTCCATCATCATCATCTTCCAATATCATCTGAAAGTGCAATAAATTGTTCAAAGCTATATTCTTAAGAAAATACGGGTATAAATTTATTCATCACCACAATATAAACTTTTTTTTCTTTCTCTAGGGAAAAGCAAATAAATGTATGTTTGATTTAAACACTACACTTCTTACTCTGTGTTTGCCTCTTGATGTTTTTCTGCCAATTAGAACTTCATCCTCATTATCCGAATCTTCTGTAAACAAACAAATAAAGGAAAATATCTTTAAAATCGTAACCTCGTACAACTAACTGACAAATTTACTTTAAAATTTAATAAAACAAATACGCTTAATTTAGGAATGTTGAATAAAGGAATCGTAATACGAAATATTATTGTAAGATTTATTAACCCCTTTATGTCAGCTATAGCATAGCATTTGCAGACCTTTCGATTGGTTTAAAGGTTCATCCTCCATTCCGGAGTCTGATGTATTTAGGCTTAGCTGTTCGCAGGAAGAGTCTTTAGTCACACCAGTATAATCCACTACATCAGAGTCTGTGATAAACTGAAGAATATTTTAGGTTTAACTATTTGATACACATTGTTCATACATATTAATACAGAGGGACAATGAAATGAAAGTGAAGCCGAAGCAACAATGGGAAGATCAATTACACGTTTTATTAGGCTAGAATTATAAAGACAAAGACCATTAAAGCGATGAGTCTCCTAAATAGATATAAAAAGTATAAAGCTAGTTATTAGGCCCAAATAATAAAGGTCTCAAAGGAGTTTTTAAAATTTTATTGGGCCTTCTTTTCTTTAGGCATTTTAGGCTGATGCATTATTCCCAGTCCATAAATGGTTTACTAATGTTAGCTCAACGTTATTCCCAGCCAACTGTAAATAACCACTCCATTATTCATTATAATATAAGACTACTTTTTTTTATTTCAACTTCAATCAATGCCCGCAAATAAACAGAATAATTTGAGGCATACATTTTAATATGTCATTGACATTACATGATGTAATTGTAGTAGATAACAGCCCTGGCGTAAATTATGACATGATTATTCATTAGCTATGATGATGGCTATTATAGCCTAGCCATGCCATAGACTGCCATGGCCATAGTCTTAGTGATATTTATTACAATGAATGAATGAGTCATCCAAGTTCTAGACCTAGGCATATAATGATTTTGAAAGTAAGCTTCTCTAGAGTAGCTAGACTCTAGAAGTATTATAATTAATAGGGTAAATTAGGTCTACTCATAAAAATGTCATGGATTAAGATAAATACATATTAAATGATATTATTAATTAAGGATCCCTTGCCCTTAAAAAAATATACAACTTACAACTAATACTAATGAAATATCATTCATTAACAGTCAGTGAGTTGAGTGAGTCTCTGAACACAGAGTATGAGAGTACTGTATTCAGTCTACTATAAGAACTGTCATGAGATTTAGTGTGTGATGTGTGGTTGTTGTAAGTAGTAAAGTAAGGTGTAGAAGTGTAGAGGCAGAGGCCTGGTTGACGTCACGAAGTGTGGCGGCGAAACACTTACATGTCGTCAGTTTAATACAGGTTTAAATAATAACCTTTTTATTATATAAAGAACAATCACTATTTATATCTTGTGAACTCATCCCATAAACGTATATTTAATAACTTCGATAGTTACACATAATAGTTTGTTATGTTTGCTGTGCTCAAGTTGATTGGCGCAAGTCCGTCAATTCCTACTTCCCGCTTGATTATTTTCCTGTTTGACATCAAAAAACTCTTTCGTTAATTTCGAAATAATAGTCTCGCAGATTTAAATATATATATATATATATATATAAATTTTGCCATTGAACGTAGTAAAATTAAATAATTAAATTATTTTGCCAACCTTAACCTACAACACACATTTTTTAATGAATATAGAAGCAATGTCACGTGGAGGTACGATTAGGGTGGGGGCGCCCGCCCCGGGTGAAAACAGCAGTCATCAAAGGGCACCAAAATCGTCATTAACAGGATAATAGTTAAGGGGCCGTTCATTAAGTATGTCAAGTTATTTTGAACAATATTTACCCCTCCCTTCTGTCAAAAATCGTACCCCCCCCCCCCAAGTAGGCCTACGTCAATCTTTTCAATATAATTGTTGAAATAATGTGGGGGTAGGGGCGGGGCTCGAAAATCCGCCACAATTGCATGACGTCATTTATGGATTGAGTGATTTTAGCATGCGCACAGTGCTCTGTCTGATGCCCTAATATCTATTTAAAGAAAAACTCTTAAATGACGTTTTATCATGTTTAATGTCCCTCAAAGGTTGAGGCAAACATGTTCCACAATTTAGGCGCAATAGCTTCAAAAGAGCGCACCCCGTATGACTTCTCTCTGTGTCCATCCCCACTGGGAACTCTCAGTAAGGACTGTGTTGAAGAGCGCAGGCTCTGTATGGATACATGTTTAGAGATCAGTTTTTGAAGATATTCAGGTGTAGATCCTTCTGTACAGCTGTACGTCAGGGAGAGAATTGTGTGGTCAATGCGCCCACTCACAGGAAGCCAGTCAAGATCTTTAAGAACTGGGTTGATGTGGTCAGATTTCTTTATCCACGAGACAGTGCGTGCTGTAGTATTTTGTACCATGAGTGACCAACGTTGAGATTCAAAAATTCCATTTAGCATTTTAATATTTATAAATACCATACATTACTAAGTGACATCTTCTGTCAGAATACATGCAGAACAACAGAAAGTTAAACAACGCTGTCAATTTAAAGTTTTATATAGATGGATGATAAACAACGAAAAACACAAAAAAATGTATGACTTTATAGCTGACATTTAACCCCCCCCCCTGTCACATACTGTCAATTTCTTAGACCCCCGAACCCCCAGCCCCCGTGGCGGACTTTAAGGACCCCCCCCCCCCCCCCAATACGCCAGGCCCAAGCTACACAATATTGTTCATTGTTAACCTCATATTTTATTATTATAATTTCCAAAACTTAATATTCAATTTCATTTTGTTAAGCGCCATGGCTGCTTTAACAGTACTGTGATTGTACCCGGATGCACCCTGTCATTCACAACACTGAGCCAGGTTCTTGTAAATTAATGTATAGAGAAGTAAACTGTTTTTCTACAGATACCATAGCCGTCATACTGCCAATGCTAGTAAGCTTAGTTCGAGGATCTTCATACACAACTTAAAACTACCGAGTCTGCCCCAAGTTTCATATTTTTAATGAGAGATAATGACGTCAACATACAATGATGTACGTTTATAAAACTGAATTAATTTACCCCTTCAAGTGGGCTCTCAAATTTAATAATTGGGTTACTTCCCATTCTTGTGAAATTTGAATGGCACCAAACATTGACAACTATAGATTTAGCCTTTCAAGGTCTTAGATAATGTTAACAACGTTATTACTTCGAAATTCCGACCGGTTCTGTTCAGCAACGCCCCTGTGTGCTTATCAACCATGGCAACGACCAAGGATCGTCTATTGAATGCAGATTTCTGCCAAGTCAAGATGCTATTCCGCTGACCTGTCTCTGAGCAAAGGTTTCATTGGGGTCTTTCGTGGTTCTGAGTTGTTGTTTTTACTTTTAAAATATTTATATTACTGATTGCTATTATGACAAGTGAGCTTTGGTGCCACACTACTCAACTGGCACATGAACCATTTACAGTGGTGGCCAGCATGGGTTAAAGGGTGATTTTCACTCATGATTGAGGTCTCCCTTTTTACACGCTTTTATTTCATCATCATATCATCATCAGGCACGCTGCAGCCCGTGTAGGGCCCTGGCATGCTCCACCACATCCTTCCATTCAGACATCATAATCAGTGGTGCTACAGCTATTGTAGGGCCCTGGCCTGCTCCACCACATCCCTCCATTCAGACATCATAATCAGTGGCGCTACAGCCCATGTAGGGCCCTGGCCTGCTCCACCACATCCTTCCATTCGGATCGATCCATGGCTTTCCACTTCCATGTTCTTCTCTACATCGTCAACTCCTCACAGTCTTGGTCGACCTGTGAGCATTCTGCCCTAAGGTTTATGCCTGTGGATAACTTTTGCTGATCTATATTCCGGTGCCCTCTCTCAAGGTATCCTGTTCAGCGCAATCTTAATTGATTATGGTTCGGTTGGATCCTCGAAAAATTAATAAATATCTTGGCTTGTATGGATTCTACATCTATCATTGTCTATAATATCACTGGATCGTATATTTCCTGAGGATTTTTTCTCTCAATATGTGAAGCGGGTTCTCTGCTTTTCTCGTAAAAGACCATGTCTCAATTGCGCGTACATTGCAACTGGTCTTGCAATAGTGGTGTATATTGCCTTCCTCGTTCTCCTTGAGAGGTTTGTGCTTCCCGGTAGCTTTTGTGGGGTAAAATAAGAACGGTTGCCTGCTCTTATCCTTTCTGTCACCTCTGACATTATTTCATTGGGCTCGTTTATAGTCGTCCCTATAAGATATTTGAAAGTACTCACTCTCTCAAAAGTGTGATTGCGTATAATTTTGATGTTGTCATCAGTATGAGCGTGTTTCGTGACGTTACCAAATATTTTGTCATCACTTCATTTACCTCGAGACCAGCTTTGACTGAGGCATCTTTAAGCTCATTGAATGCTTTGATCATACCATTGCCGTCTCTGCCCAGTAGAACTATGCCGTCCGCATTATGCTAGGTACTGCAATGATATATAAGGTTCCTGATGGTCGTTGTTCTGTATTACCTCTTTGGAAGTAGTATGTAATGGTTTCCCTGGTGCTTACGTGTATGTTTCTAATGACTTTTTTTAAACATGATAGTGAATCTCCTTGTCTGAGGCCAGATTAACGAGTTATCTCCCTGTACTTTGAGTCTACTGTTAGAGTTAGCCATCGTCATATGTATAAGCCTGGTAATTTCGATAGGGACACCAAGTAAATGTAGTATGTTATACACATATTCTGTCTACGCTATTATTTAGTCTGTCTGGGTTACATCTTAATTTATTTTGACCCACTTCTTGATCTTTAATTGAGCTGAAATATTTTACACTTCCCAATCCAGGTGGCAATACAACCCTTCATGATCCATGGAGCCTTGAGAGACCTCAGCAGATATCTCAGGAACGGAAAGGGATAGGGAAATCATGTTTTCAACAGGAGCGTCATTTCAGGGTTTTTTTTCAACCCCAAAAAAAAAAATAAAAAAAAAAAAAGAGGCAAAAAANTTTCGGGGGGGGGTGGGGGGGGGCAAAACCATAACTTGGTCGGCTTGTTGAGTTGTTTATTACTGGAGGCGCCTCAGCAATTTAAATAAAACCTTCAAATTCAAGGGGGGTGGGGATGTGCCACCCGGTCCGATCCAAATGACGCATCTGGTTTTCACTCCAGCTTTTTCTTATGCATTGTTTCTCGTTCCTGATAACAATCAACTATGACAACACTGACCTTTCACCTCTATACCGATTTCACTCACTTGCTGATGTCCAAAAGAGCTGAAACTATGTACACTTCTTTAAAACTTTTTTTAAAGAAAACTATTCACATTATTAATAGTTCTTACCATATGCATTAAGAAACATATATCCCAGGCATAAACATATATCCAAAATCATAATAAAAAAACATATATATAGGCCTACAATAGCATTTTAGTCTCATCAAGACTATACATAAATTATAAAACGAATAAAAAACTGTAGCACTTCTTTAATGAAATATTTTTCTTTGAAAAGCCCTTGCATTTTTTGTTTCATTTGAGGAAGTCTTAAGTCGAGATTTTTCAAATGTTTACCAGACGATGCGTTACGTATTTTTTTTTTTTTTTTTTGGACTTGGTGTTGGACATTACAGAAAATCCAGCTTCACTGACGTAGGGGCTTCCAAAAAAAGAAAAAGATGAAACATGGTCAATATTTTGTTAGGTAATAATCTCCATCATTGGGAAAATTCATCAGAAAACACATAAGTCCCCCGAAAAATTTTTTTTTTAATGAAATATTTTTCTTTGAAAAGCCCTTGCATTTTTTGTTTCATTTGAGGAAGTCTTAAGTCGAGATTTTTCAAATGTTTACCAGACGATGCGTTACGTATTTTTTTTTTTTTTTTTGGACTTGGTGTTGGACATTACAGAGAATCCAGCTTCACTGACGTAGGTGCTTCCAAAAAAAGAACAAGATGAAACATGGTCAATATTTTGTTAGGTAATAATCTCCATCATTGGGAAAATTCATCAGAAAACACATACGTCCCCCGAAGAATTTTTTATTCAGGATATTTTGATGAGTCATTGCTTTACCTGTTACAGTTGACGGAAGTTGATTTATGTTTAAAAAAGAATGCCATTTTATTCATTCGTTGTTGAGTTAAGGTTATTATTTTTATTACTTTTTTTTTTTATCAGATAAAGTAAAATTCCACTAATAACTTGATTAGTCTAATTCTTATATTGGTGTGCGGTTTTGTCGTAATATGAAAAGGAACAACTTCGAAAAAATTCAGAAAAGGCTTGTAACCTTTGACCTCGACGGCATTAGCCATGACATAACACGTTTTATTCATTGCATCACCATAAGTTAGCTACTGGCTCACCATCAGTCTGTCACTGGCACACCATTAGTCAGTTACCGGCTCACCATTAGTCTGTTACCGGCTCACCGTTAGTCTGTTACCGGCTCACCGTTAGTCTGTCACCGGCTCACCGTTGTAAAGTACATACCCAACAGTGTTGTAGTTCATCCTTATCACAATAGAGAAGATGACCAAGGCAATGAAGATGACCAAGGCAATGAAGATGACCAAGGCAATGAAGATGACCCAGGCAATGAAGATGACCAAGGCAATGAAGATGACCAAGGCAATGAAGATGACCAAGGCAATGAGGATGACCCAGACAATGAAGATGACCAAGGCAATGAGGATGACCAAGGCAATGAAGATGACCAAGGCAATGAAGATGACCAAGGCAATGAAGATGACCAAGGCAATGAAGATGACCCAGGCAATGAAGATGACCAAGGCAATGAGGATGACCAAGACAATGAAGATGACCAAGGCAATGAGGATGACCAAGGCAATGAAGATGACCAAGGCAATGAAGATGACCAAGGCAATGAGGATGACCCAGGCAATAAAGATCAATGAAGATGACCAAGGCAATGAAGATGACCAAGGCAATGAAGATGACCCAGGCAATGAAGATGACCAAGGCAATGAAGATGACCCAGACAATGAAGATGACCAAGGCAATGAAGATGACCAAGGCAATGAAGATGACCAAGGCAATGAAGATGACCAAGGCAATGAGGATGACCCAGGCAATAAAGATGACTAAGGAAATGAAGATGACCAAGGCAATGAAGATGACCAAGGCAATGAAGATAACCAAGGCAATTTTCGACTTGAGTAGCCTTGACTTGAGCTGTATTTTTTTAAAATATAGCAAGACTTAGCAATCGACCAGGATGCAGTAGATGGCCAGCAGTAAATGTTAGCTGACCAGGATGCAGTAGATGACCAGCAGTAAATGTTAGCTGACCAGGATGTAGTAGATGACCAAAAGTAGATGTTAGCTGACCAGGATGCAGTAGATGACCAGCAGTAAATGTTAGCTGACCAGGATGCAGTAGATGACCAGCAGTAGATGTTAGCTGACCAGGATGAGCAACAGCTGGTGTTGAATCGACACCGAATGAAATATATTTAGCGGCTTACATTTCAGATGTTATTGTTTTCATAACTCTGCCGAGCCCTCAGAGAGATACATTCTTCGTATGTGGTACCCCTAGTTTAAAAAAAATAATTGCATATGCTTTAATTAAATTTTTTTTAAATTTGTTTTTCCTTTGCAGCGCGGCGTACCTTCACCAAACTCTTCCTGTGCCCCCCAGGGGTACGCGTACCACACTTTGGGAAACACTTCTAGAAGAGAGAGAAAAAAGATGTTGTACCACAAGCAGAATCAACATATTTCTTTATATGAGCAGCGATGAACAATTGCTAGTCTGGCAGATATTAAAGACGACCTGGTCATGATCGGGACTTCCCAATGCTTCTGTTGATTCTCTAAGTGCCCGTCCACGCGAGGCAAGAAGTCTGACAGTTGATGGAGCTCTTTTTCAAACTATTCTCCAATTACTTATTGCATTATCGAACTGCTGAACAAAATGCTTACCGAGTGTCTGTAATCTGTACTTTAGATAAACGTGTTGCCAGTGACCGAAAATGCCCCCATACAAAAAAGAAAAGGGACCCCTTCTCCACCTTCTTACATCACTTGCACCCTGATTTATCCGCCTCTGAATCTCTGCCTATTCATCAAGTGGGTTGTTGTTATTAAGAGAGTGACCTCCACTCTGTCATTTTTGTCTCATGACCTCGAAGACCTTGAGAGCCATATGGCACTGATTCTTTGTCTTTATGTAGAATGTTTTCATTAAAAGTTCAAGGCCGTGAACTCTCCGCCCCTCTCGCTATGACATCGAAGACGTCTCCACACAAAAAGTTCAAGTTCCCCTTGACCCCTTACTACGTCAGTGATCAGGTGTATCATTTTAGTACATGTACAGGTGTAATCTAACTTTTAGATGCAATGCACTCCCCCCCCCCCTACTTTTTAAACTTTAATTTTATTTATTTAGATTTAAAAGTATGTACCACAAATATTTGAGCCTTGGAGATTAATTTGTCTAGTAACCGTCTCCTGGGCAACAGCAAGAATTTCACCCTCCCTACCGACATTGCACCAGAGCAACTCCCTGACGCCTTTGCGGACTTTTTCATCACAAGGGTGCAAACGATCAGGGAGGAGCTAGACAGCGCGACCCCTACACCTTCCTCACCGTTCTCGGAGGACGTTAGTCAGACAGAATCATTTGATAGTTTTCTGCCTGTGACTGAGGATGAGGTGAGGCGAGTCATCATCAGGTCTGCTCCCAAGTCTTGTGCCCTCGATCCTATCCCCGTCCCACTGCTTGTAGAATGCCTTGACGTCCTCCTCCCAGCACTCACCTCCATCATAAATTCTTCGATTCTCTCTGGCATATTCCCTCCCATTTTTAAACGGTCGATTGTCCTGCCCCTCCTAAAGAAACCCTCACTTGATCCAAACACACTCAAGAATTACCGCCCCGTCAGCAACCTCTCCTTTCTCTCAAAAATCATAGAAAAACTCATACTCTCTCAGCTCTCTGGCTATCTTCATTCTCGCAATCTCTATCCTTCCTCTCAGTCCGCCTACCGACTTGGTCATAGCACAGAAACAGCACTGGTCCGAGTCATGAGTGACCTCCTGCGCGCGATGGACGATGGCAAACTCTCTATTCTCACTCTGTTAGATCTCTCTGCTGCATTTGATACCATTGACCACCAGATTCTTCTTGACCGCCTTCATCTTTCTTTCGGACTTACTGGCTCAGCTTTAAACTGGTTTCAATCATATCTTTCTGACAGAACTCAAAAAGTCTCTATTTCCAACCGCTCTTCCAAACCTTCAGCCCTGTCTATTGGAGTTCCTCAAGGATCGGTCCTTGGGCCGGTCCTTTTCATCCTCTACACTAAACCTCTATCATCTCTCATTAGCCACCACTCAGTTTCCAGTCAATCCTTTGCTGATGACACTCAAATCAGTGACTCTTGCTTTCCTGATCAACTTGATGCCACAATCCTTCGCATACAGGAGTGCGTGGACGATGTAAAGCGTTGGATGACTTGCAACAAACTGAAGCTAAATGATGATAAAACGGAAATCCTTCTCATCCACTCTCAAAACAAACCTCTCCCTCCATTCGCTCCTTCTTCTATATCTATTGGCAACTCTGACATCACACTCTCTCCCTCTGCCAGAAACCTTGGAGTCACGCTTACGGACACCCTCTCCATGGACAAACATGTCACGAATATATGCAGATCAGCATATAACGAAATTAGAAAAATCAGCACCATTAGACACCTCCTCTCCTTTGATGCCACAAAAACTCTCGTCTCTTCACTCATTCTTTCAAAATTTGACTACTGTAACATTCTTCTCTCAGGCATTCCTCAACACCACATAGAAAAACTTCAGAAGGCACAGAACTCAGCATGCAGACTCATTTTTAAATTAAAGAAACATGACCACATTCAACCACACATGCGGCAACTCCACTGGCTTCCAATATCCTCTCGCATCAAATACAAGTCTTCCAATCTTTGCTTCAACTCGTTCACTGACCCTCACTTTCCTGTCTATCTCTCTGAACTGTTGCTTCCTTACATCCCCACAAGACAACTACGTTCTTCCATTGACAGTAGAACCCTCTCAATCCCAAGAACTAAAACTAAGACCATCGGTGAACGCTCCTTCTGCTTCCATGGGCCCACGTTCTGGAACCAGCTCCCCTTCCATATACGTCATAGTGAAACCTCGTCCATTTTCAAAAAGTCCCTTAAAACTCATCTGTTTAGGTCCGCCTATGACCTGTGATGCACCCTCCTTGCCCTACCTAATTTTCTGTTTCGGTTTAATCCTGAAGTGTCAAAGTGTCCTCTTTTTATAGCCATTTTCATTGTTTCTATAGAATAGTAGTTACTATCCTAGTGTCTCATTTGTATTTACTTAGTTTACATGTTTTAATAATTGTAAAGCGCTTAGAGCTTTATGATAAGCGCTATATAAAAATGCCTAAATAAATAAATAAATAATTTGTTGAAAACAACTGTTTAAAACTAATTTATTTTGCAACTCGATGAAGAAGATGTTATCATATACATCAGTTTTGTTTGATGTCGATTTATGAAAAAAAAAATAGTGAACACTCCCTATTTATTTCATCTTATTTGATCAAATAAAAAAAAATTAACACTCCCTATTTATTTCATCTTATTTGATCAAATTAAAGAAATAATAATAATGAACACTACCTATTTATTTCATTTCATTTGAGCAATAATAAATTTTTTTTAAAATAATGAAATTAAAAACCAATATTTTTAGACTGGAGTCAACTCAAAGATACGTTTCACTTTTCATTGGTTTCTAACAGTCAGTGAACTGCCATAAGATATTGTCAACTCAATCTTTATATTGTTTGTCAAAGCAAGTTTCTTGTTCGATTTTCTGTTTTATTTGTTGAAATGTCAACCAAGTGAAAGTCTTTTCAAATACTCCTTAAAAAAATATTTGGTTTGCTATTTTCCACCAAAAAAAAAAAAAAAGATGTAGACTACATAACTTTAATGACTTATTTTAGTAGACACATAAGTTCTTGGAAAACGTCTTTAGGGGAATCACCTTAATCCTTCAGCGCAGGCCTGCACAGCTCAAAATGTAAGGTGGGCCGTAATACTTTTTGAAAGAATTGTGCGGTCCAAAAGAAATTAAGACAGGACTTCTGAGGGCCAAAAGAAAATAGGGCGGGGGTGGGGGAAAGCTATTAAGAAAATAATAAGAATAGAGAATATTTCGTTACTTCGCGGGCCGCAAAGTGGGTACTGGCGGGCCGCATACGGCCCGCGGGGCGTATGTTGTGCAGGCCTGCTCCAGCACGTTAGCCACAACGCGTCACATACCAAGCGATTTATGTACGCTAAAACAATAGCAGGAGACCAGGCCATAGCAGGCGTCACGCCACGTTCTGATAACAGGATGCCCAACACTAGGGTTTTGATTCTCAGAGTTGGACACAAGGACCCAATCCACACAAAAAACCCGCTTCCCGGAGATACAGGGGCAAGATGAGCAACAATGTAAATTTAAAATGACCCCCCCGCCCCACCCCTGACGTAGAGCCTATTAATGGACAGCCATCTTATATGCTTTGTTCGAGTCCTTTGTATGGCCAAATAAACTTACTTCATGGATTGATAGTAGAAGTGACGTCAGAGTGGATTACCGTAAAAGTTAAAAATCTTTTAAGAAAAACTGTTTAAAACGACCGACTCAGATATTACCTCAGTGAATTGTATTTCTTGGGAAACTTGCCACAATATGTCCCTCCACAATATGTCCCCCTACAATATGTCCCTCAACAAATAAAACAAGGTGCAATTTATAGAAACTATAATTTTATTCATATTTTCAACTTTTCAACTTAAAAAAAGAAAGAAAAAATCCGATGTCTCATGAAATCAGGAATATGTTTTTGATGATTTAAAAAAAAAATGAAAAAAAAAGTTCTTTTCAACAGCCAGCGGTATTCTCATTCCTTTTGAGTGGGCCAGGCAATCTACGTCTGCAATTTGCAGCCATTGGATTGCCAGATTGGCTAAAATTGGTTCTATCCTCGGCCCTCGACATAGGTTGTAGCCAGGCGGAAAACGCGTTGACGCGAGCTGATTCCCCGTAATCCACGAGACAAATGTTGCCAATCAGAGTTTGACCCCTGCGACTGGATCACACTCGTGTGTTCTTACCCTCCCACGCCCTGCCTTAGGACGGATCCCCTGCCCGGAGCCCGGTCTCCAGCGTGTCCGTCCAGCAAAGACTATTACTCTACATTACTGGCCAATTTCTCCGCTCATCACCAGGCCCGTCCTCTGTTCTAACGAAACGAAATGCCATTACTTGGCCATTTTTCGCCCTATTAGGCCCTCGGCCGAGTGCGCACGTTCACTCGCCTACAGTATAACATTTCCATCTAACGGTTTTCTGGCTGTTATTTCCCCTACACTTCCCACTCGACATAAAGCTTGTTTGACCTCTCGTCCTGGACAGCTCCGGGGCTTCGCTTAAGTATGAATATTTCTCGCCATTTTTTTTTTTTTTTTTTTTTTTTTGGCCTGTNCAAGTTTTTAATTTTTATTTCGCCAATGCAGGAATCAAACTATAAACAAGGGAAGGAATCGACACCCATTGTCAGAGTCCCGCAGTAAGAAGAAAAAATAAGAGGTGGACTTGGGGGGGGGGGAGGGGGGAGGGGGTAATCCAATAAATTCCATTGATAAGATTCCAGGAGCAGGGCTGGAGTGTGAGTGCGTAATGACCACTATTGACCAGATCACTACAACAGACCATCACAATCTGGCCGGAGCCGATGGAGTTACGATCGCTGTCAAGGGCGTGCAAACATAAGAAATGTCATTGGCGCGCTAAGCAATAGGATCACATTCCATCATGCCGGGATCTCGTCTTCACCTTGGCCCGCCGGACGATTCTCTTGATTGGCAACACGCCATTTACTGCGGGACCACCACACACACGCGGGACATCTGGAATTTAAATTAAAAACAAAACACTACTGTTTTCATTAAATAATTCAGCAATAATTCGATAAAAATCAAAATTGTATTTATTTGAAAACAAATTAAAATACAACATGGAACTTTGAAATAAGATTGTAAAAATCATTTAGAGAGTTAAACTAAAATGTACTCTCTAACCCTAACATTTGGTCACCAATTTTGCAAGCCTATAAACTTTTGTTTCGAATGGTTAATATGCTAATAATGGTTAGAATATCTCAAGTTCTAGGTTGGAAATGTGGATGAATTTAACATAAATATAGTCAAGAGATGGTAATCGTTTCCCCACTATGTAAGTGAGGTTCAGTTACTTTACAACAGCTTGAAAATGTTGTATGATAAATGAAGGACTGCGCTCAAGCTGTGTGAAGGAAATAGTGGACCAAAGCATGTGGAAGCTTGGAACTTGGAATAGAAAGACGGGACAATAAAAGAAGAACCAATCGGCTCAGACAGTGGTTCTTAACCTCGAACCCCCAGGGGTTCGGTGAGTCAGTCTCAGGGGTTCGGCGGATGTCCCAAAAAAAAAAATCTGAAAAAAATCATATTTTAATTTCCTATTAAGAATGCGCATATGAAACTGATGGGGTTGAGTACCTCCAAAAAGGTTAAGAACCACTGGGCTAAGAGCTTTCTTCAGCTGACAGAATGAATGAAGATACAACAACAAATAGAAATTAGTTCAAGAACTTAAGTGTTCGCCATTAATGTTATTGCCGGAAGTTCACAAGAGTTTCTGTACTTCTCTTCTATCTCTTGTTATCTATTAATTTGTCCTGTCTGCTGAGGAAGGTACTTAGCCGAAACTTTCTTCTTGTATTGTCCTGTCTTTATATTTCAAGCTTCCACATACCTTGTTCTTCTCTTTCCTGAAACTGTTCTCCCGCCTAAAAACTGAAATGCAGAGAATGTTTGCATTGAAATGTGGAAATAAAATTGGGAGCATGCCAGACACAGCAATTATTCTGGATGGTGTGAGATGACACAATGCACCTCCAAAAATCTCCTCCCGCAATACCTGTTTGGGATTGATTTATTTATTTTTTTAAATTTTTGATTTTTTTGCGCCGCTATAAGTTATTGTTGCACAAACTCTGGGCCGCCAAGGGATATGGCGTGCTCCAATACAATTAGTTATATTTAGCCTAAGTGAGGGTAGCGTTTCCCAAAATATGGTACAGTAAATTATGGTACAGTAAATTATGGTACAGTAAATTACGGTACAGTAAATTATGGTACAGTAATTATGGTACAGTAAATTATGGTACAGTAAATTATTGTAAACAATTAGACAATAAACTCTGCTCGTGCCACAGATGCAGGGATCCTGGCGATTGTAATTGTTTAGATTGTAGCTGTTTATATTGTAGCTGTTTATATGGTAGTTATTTAGATTGTAGTTGTTTAGTTTGTAGTTAGATGTGTTGTAGTTTTTTTACATTCGCACAGGCCTGACCAGTACCCCGCAGTGATTACGACACAATGGCACCCGGTCATCCAAAACACTGGATCAAAGCCCAGTGATATAAGGGAAGGTCTCTGATTGACCCAAAGAGCTCCATTTGGCCTGATTGGGACCGCTACATGTTCAGTCTTTTTCTCCCCTTACTGTTGGTCACCTCATTATTTGATGTGACTATTCGTCACATTCAATTGAGATCATCTTCAAAGGGGCATAGCCCCCCTTCATCCCCCAAGGGATTGGCGGAACTTGCTCTTAATAGAAATCAACCCCCCCTCCTCTCCTCTTAACAACGCCACCATTTCCCTGTCTCCTTTCAGCGTCCCCAAATCCCCATTTTTATAAAAAGTTGTGCCCATTCTTGAACACCATGTGATTATCTCCCTTAGCTGGCTCTTCCCATTGTTTTGAAGCTCTTCAGGAGACAAAGTCCCGTTTTGTTTCTGGCCCCCGTTATCGTCAGCTACATTGAAGGGACTAAACCGTGGCACGTGCAGGCGCTAAAAGATGCTAAATTCAGACTATCAGTTCGTCTGATGGACATATATTATGTTAACATTCAGACTATTAGTTTGTCTTATGGACTTATATTATGTTAACATTCAGACTATCAGTTCGTCTGATGGACTTATATTATGTTAACACGGGAAGTTTCAGATGGTGCATTTTTTACAAATAAAATTTTGCGTTTTGAAAAGAATGATTTTACATGATATTAATGTCATTGTCATTGGTACGGTACTGCAACATTAGTGATCCCACTGTGACATTATTGATCCTTCTGTGACATTATTGATCCTTCTGTGACATTATTTATATCCTACTGTAACATTACTTACCCATCGTAATATTATTTATCCACTTGTAACATTATTTAATTTATTCTGCTGTAACATTATTTATCGTATTGTAACATTATTTATCCTACTGTAACACTATCATACTTTCACATTATTTATCCTACTGTAACATTATTTATACTACTTTAACATTATTTATTCTACTGTAACATTATTTATCCTACTTTAATATTATTTAACATACTGTAACATTATCCCAACTTTAACATTTTCTATCCCACTATGACATTATTTATATCCTACTGTGATATTATTTATATCCTACTGTAACATTACTTATCCCATTGTAATATTATTTATCCTACTGTAACATTATTTAATTTATCCTACTGTAACATTATTTATCGTACTGTAACATTATTTATCGTACTTTAACATTATTTATCCCACTGTAACATTATTTATCCTACTGTAACATTATTTATCCTACTGTAACATTATTTATCCCAATGTAACATTATTTATCCTACTGTAACATTATTTATCCTACTGTAACATTATTTATCCCACTGTAACTTTTTTTATCCTACTTTAACATTATTTATCCTACTTTAACATTATTTATCCCTCTGTAACTTTATTTATCCTACTGTAACATTATTTATCCCAATGTAACATTATTTATCCTACTGTAACATTATCCAACTGTAAAATTATTTATCCCACTGTAACTTTATTTATCCTACTGTAACATTATTTATCCTACTGTAACATTATTTATCCTACTGTAACATTATTTATCCTACTGTAACATTATGCTACTGTAACATTATTTATCCTACTTTAACATTATTTATGCCACTGTAACATTATTTATCCTACCGTAACATTATTTATCCTACTGTAAAATTATTTATCCTACCGTATCATTATTTATCCTACGGTAACATTGCCGTGATGGATGGCGTCAGCTGAATCGAAGACCCAATAAAGCTATCAACGATTTCTTGTGTAGTGTAAGGGTTTTCTCCCCATATTTTAAGTAATTTTAAGAGCTACGAAAGTTAATTGTAGCATTAATTGTACTGTAGCATATATTGAGTTGTAGAGATATTGTATTGTAGCAGATATTGTATTGTATCAGATATTGTATTGTATCAGATATTGTATTGTAGCAGATATTGTATTGTAGCAGATATTGTAGCAGATATTGTATCAGATATTTTTTAAAGTTTTAAAAATAAAATAGAGTTCACCTCGATATATTTATTGTCGAAAAAAAAAGCTCTCTATTTCAATTTGTGTGAGCCGTCTCTTCTTAAAGCAGCGTGGGAATGAATGTCAAGGAAAAAATGACGTGCTGTTTAAATTTGTTGAACACACACAATATAATACATACATAATACACACGTGCATTGAGTCAACATTTTTGTACCCTAGCTGGGATGAAGAGCACACGTTTGTAATTGACGTCCAAGTTTGAATGTTCATAGCAGTGTTCACTTAATGCGGATAGTAAGAGATGGCAGAATGTTCACTTCATGCGGATAGTAAGAGATGGCCGAATGTTCACTTAATGCGTATAGTAAGAGATGGCCGAATGTTCACGTCATGCGGATAGTAAGAGATGGCAGTATGTTCACTTCATGCGGATAGTAAGAGATGGCCGAATGTTCACGTCATGCGGATAGTAAGAGATGGCAGAATGTTCACTTCATGCGGATAGTAAGAGATGGCCGAATGTTCACTTCATGCGGATAGTAAGAGATGGCAGAATGTTCACTTCATGCGGATAGTAAGAGATGGCCGAATGTTCACTTCATGCGGATAGTAAGAGATGGCAGAATGTTCACTTCATGCGGATAGTAAGAGATGGCCGAATGTTCACTTCATGCGGATAGTAAGAGATGGCAGAATGTTCACTTCATGCGGATAGTAAGAGATGGCCGAATGTTCACTTCATGCGGATAGTAAGAGATGGCAGAATGTTCACTTCATGCGGATAGTAAGAGATGGCCGAATGTTCACTTCATGCGGATAGTAAGAGATGGCAGAATGTTCACTTCATGCGGATAGTAAGAGATGGCAGAATGTTCACTTCATGCGGATAGTAAGAGATGGCAGAATGTTCACTTCATGCGGATAGTAAGAGATGGCAGAATGTTCACTTCATGCGGATAGTAAGAGATGGCAGAATGTTCACTTCATGCGGATAGTAAGAGATGGCAGAATGTTCACTTCATGCGGATAGTAAGAGATGGCAGAATGTTCACTTCATGCGGATAGTAAGAGATGGCAGAATGTTCACTTCATGCGGATAGTAAGAGATGGCAGAATGTTCACTTCATGCGGATAGTAAGAGATGGCAGAATGTTCACTTCATGCGGATAGTAAGAGATGGCAGAATGTTCACTTCATGCGGATAGTAAGAGATGGCAGAATGTTCACTTCATGCGGATAGTAAGAGATGGCAGAATGTTCACTTCATGCGGATAGTAAGAGATGGCAGAATGTTCACTTCATGCGGATAGTAAGAGATGGCAGAATGTTCACTTCATGCGGATAGTAAGAGATGGCAGAATGTTCACTTCATGCGGATAGTAAGAGATGGCAGAATGTTCACTTCATGCGGATAGTAAGAGATGGCAGAATGTTCACTTCATGCGGATAGTAAGAGATGGCCGAATGTTCACTTCATGCGGATAGTAAGAGATGGCAGAATGTTCACTTCATGCGGATAGTAAGAGATGGCAGAATGTTCACTTCATGCGGATAGTAAGAGATGGCAGAATGTTCACTTCATGCGGATAGTAAGAGATGGCCGAATGTTCACTTCATGCGGATAGTAAGAGATGGCAGAATGTTCACTTCATGCGGATAGTAAGAGATGGCAGAATGTTCACTTCATGCGGATAGTAAGAGATGGCCGAATGTTCACTTCATGCGGATAGTAAGAGATGGCCGAATGTTCACTTCATGCGGATAGTAAGAGATGGCAGAATGTTCACTTCATGCGGATAGTAAGAGATGGCCGAATGTTCACTTCATGCGGATAGTAAGAGATGGCCGAATGTTCACTTCATGTGGATAGTAAGAGATGGCCGAATGTTCACTTCATGCGGATAGTAAGAGATGGCAGAATGTTCACTTCATGTGGATAGTAAGAGATGGCCGAATGTTCACTTCATGTGGATAGTAAGAGATGGCCGAATGTTCACTTCATGTGGATAGTAAGAGATGGCCGAATGTTCACTTCATGTGGATAGTAAGAGATGGCCGAATGTTCACTTCATGCGGATAGTAAGAGATGGCAGAATGTTCACGTCATGTGGATAGTAAGAGATGGCAGAATATTCAATTCAAACAACCCCACCCCGCCCCCTTTTTTTTTACAGTGCTGAATCAGATCACACAGCTCGGACTCCAGATATCTATATCTTCAAGTGCTCCAGGACCAGGTCATCGTATATCTTCAAGTGCTCCAGGACCGGGTCATCGTATCAGCCACTGCTCAAATACGGCTTTCTCAAAATAACACTGCAACGGTACTGATGATTCTCTTGCGTGTATGGCTCTATGTCAACGCAGTCCGACGATACATCTAACAGCGAACTTTAAAGTAGTCCATTTACCCTTTGACCCCAGCATCGGATACCCCTCTCTGGCACCCACTCTGACCAAGACTTGTATTCCAAGGGCCGAGCTTCTGGCCAGCCTATTGTTTAAATCTTCCTCACTCGAAGGCCGGGGCCCCTAGAAAGGTGAGCACGCAATTAGGCCGTCAATGTTCGCGAATTGTTCAGCCGTGTCCCCCCCTTCCACGTCATCGGGCCGGTAATGAGCGAGTCCCCAGTGGTCCCACGGGGGGCAGGTCCCGGCCGGCACCAAGATGACATCTGTCGGTTTAGCGGGCGAGGACAGAGTCTCGCGAGATGATTAAATATTTACGGGTTTGTGCGAGAATGCTTCGGCCCGAGATGTTGGTGATGTGTTACTGGCGTACAGTAATAAGCTGAGCGTACGGGATGATCTTACATCACCTGGTCTTAGGATTAGGGGCGTAGCTATGTTTGGACACCCCCCGAGGAATAGATATGGGGCGCTGTGTGTCATTTAATTAGTGGCATGGAGTCGAAGTCATGGAGTCCAAGTCATAGTGACCAAGTCATGGAGTCTGAGTCATGAAGTCGAAGTCATGAAGACAACATTATGATGTCTAAGTCATGAAGTTTAAGTCATGGAGTCAAAGTCATGGTGTCAAAGTCATGGAGTCTGAGTCATGGAGTCTGAGTCATGTAGTTGAAGTTATGGAGTCTTACTTCTTGAGTCAGTAATACAGTCACAGTCAACTAAATGTACTTCTATATCAGCTACAAAAATGGATATGTTGTTGTTGTTGTTGAAATTAGGATTGTGTGATACCATTAGCCCCCACCCCCCAACCCCTACACATTTGTAAATAGTGTTCGACTCTTTGGCCTCAAAAATTTGTTTAACGGCTAAATGCTCAGTATTCTCTAACTTAGAGTTCAAATGGGTAAAATCCAATGAAATCTTTGCCATTTTGAACATAAATATGTCATAAAAATATGTGTATGTTGTGATCGGTCAGTTCTATAGGACCCAATTAACTATGACATTTAATGCTAGCAATCAAAAGATTTTTTAATTTAATTTAATTTTTTCGTTAAGGCTTTAAACAAAATTTAAGTCTCAGTCCGGCATAAAAGTTTCTTCCTTGATAGGGGATTTCACTGGCTTAGATCGGACTATTGCCGCCCGGGACAAGCCAAGATGTTTGCCGCCCCCTCAACGAAAAAAAAACAAAAAAACTTTGAAATTACCCCACCCTGCCTCTATGGGAAACATTCAAATTTGTGTAAAACAGTGTTGCTTGCCCTTGGTTGCCGCCTACTTTTTACCACTTTGGGTTGGTTCCAAAATCCTGTTTGTTGTTTCTAAACTCGATTCCAGTCAGTTAACTAGGGTTCATTAGAACATACGCAATAATATCGTTTTGAAAATAAAATGTATACATTTACTCTGGATCATTTTTTCCCTCTCAATTCACGGTGATGTCATCCGATCCATGTTTACTCAGCCAAAACCATGGCAACCACCAATGACATGAAAGCGGAAATGATATGCACCAACCCATTATGCTCTTTTCTCTCCAAAAATGAATATTTTTTTTGCATTCATGATCTTACCACGTACCGGTATATAGAAACTTGTGCCGCCCTGGTTGGACCGCCCTTTCCTACGCCTACGCTTCTGGGGTTTGTAGAATGCACACATATTTTGAGAGAATAATCTCCCTTGCAAAAATTTTAATTCAACACTTCCAATGATCGGCCGGTGAATTAATGTTGAGGGTTGTGTCCCTTTACAGCAGTGGTTCCCAAACTTTTAAGTTTGGCGGACCGGTGAACACGTTTCGAAATTTTACCAGGGACCGGTGCATGATTTATTTTTATACTTTTATTTCTATTTGACAATAAATATTTATGTTATGGGGACCGGCAGCGTTAGGCATGGGGACCGGCAGCGTTAGGCATGCGGACCGGTGAAGGTCCACGGACCGCCATTTGGGGACTACTGCCCTACAGGGTGCAGAAGTGCCGCATGAAATATGTGCTACCAACTTGCATGGTCGTTTGGACATCAGAGGGGCCGAAGCATATGGAACACGAGTGCTTTCCCCTTCGCTCACGTTGATTCTTCGCCTTTCACAACGGTTATGTGAGTTATCTGCCCCCTTCCCCCATCCCCTTTTCCAAGAATCATTACCAGTATTTGGAGTTCCCAATTAGGATTATTTTTTGACGCCAAAATATATTAATGACATTGGCTTGACCTCTTCTTTTTTTTTTTTTTTTTTTTGCAGGTAATTTAATTGATAGAATTCGCATTTCTAACAAATTTAATCTGATACATAACGTCTGCTTCCCACTGTTCCGAGACATCTTCTTTAGGCTTACAGCGCCGGGAAGTTTTATGCTAAAAGATATATCGATTTTTGTTTGTTTGTTTGTCCCCCCAAGTTTCTAGACTAATGTTGTCCAGACCAGCTACATAAGGCTCGCGGACCGGCGCCGGTCCGGGGACCAACGTTTTGGGAACCCCGGACTAGATCATCGTGATTCTCTGACTCTTTACAAGACACTAACACGTGCCACTGATGTTTGATGGAAAGGGTCAACTCTGAGCAGACGATATTTGTGTTAAAATTGAAAAAAAATAAAAAAAGACACAAAAATGTCTACTTTGTCATCAACTGTCCACCCAGACTGACCACCACCACCACCACCACCACAAGGCTTAAACGGCAATCTTGTCTGACAGAAGTCATAACACCAGTCCCCGCCCACCGGCGACCCTTGACCCTTCGCACGCGCCCGCATTTCAAGGGGTCAACCGCCCCGACCCGTAATTAGCCGCAGTGGCCAGCGCGACTCTTGAATGGGGGGCTCTTCTGTTCCAGCTTCGATTTGCATGCAAATCTCACGCTGCGGTGGCGTAATTGAAAACGAAAGGAGTCCAAAGTGTTATCTTTGCGCAACTTTCTTTACATTTCATTCGACTGGAGAGCTCCTCCTTCAACGCGGTGAATGGATTGTCAAGTGGTGTGTGGAGGGGGAAAAAAAAAAATAGATTTAAAAAAAAAAAAATGCTG
>CAXITT010000022.1:771222-791006 GCA_964033795.1 Lymnaea stagnalis | reverse complement strand
GGGGGGGTGGGGGGGGGGGGGGGGGGGGGGGGGGGGGGGGGGGGGGGGGGGGGGGGGGGGGGGGGTGGGTTGGCAGCGAATTCATTACGCATGCAATGGACATAATGGTGTCGTCGCTAAGGGGAGACAATCTGCTGTGGGTTTTCTGTAGAGCTTGTTAAGAGAGTACGGTAGTAAGGGAAAGACACATTGTTTTGATTTGAATAGTTTCTTTGTTGGTCGGGGTTGATTTCAAGCGTTTTGGTCAGAGTGGCATGGAGAGTTTCGTCAGCGTTTGGGAAGTTTATCATTTTGTGAATAATATAATATTTAAGCCATTCATATTTTTTAAAGTAGGCTCGACTAGTAATTATTATTATTATATTTTTTTTTTGTTGCATTTTAATTGAAATCCGATTCTGAAGGCAGACGATATTTTCCAACATGAACTCGCTCATTTAAGATGTTTTTATCGTAGTTATCAGTTTTTCTCAGTTCTGTATTCGGAAGTTTAGGGCCATGTCAAAAAACCTTTACCAATTAAATGTACATTTTTCTCCTATCAAAGTCCACAGTTATAACAACTCTTGTAAACACTGAACTTTGGGGCCCAAGTTTTCAGTGAATATTCAAGCTGGACGCAGCAAAAAAAACAACATGATTTAAAGACATACCTGACTTTTAAAGATGTCTCGTTAAAAAAAACCATTGGTATTCACCAATCAAGGTCGTTTATAAATTAAAATAAATCATAAAATAACTATTCCGAAATGGGACATATAGTTATGTTTAAGATAGGGGAGTGATTGTTTAAAAAATCATCCAGATACTTTTTCAGGTTAATTTGTCAAATTTATTCCATTAAAATATTTCCTTTTAAATTTTTACTATTGGCTCCCCCGGCGCCAAAAGAACTTAATCTTTAATATTTGACAGCCGTGAGTAGTTTAGCTTGGATAGCAAGGGCTCGTTTGAAAGAAAATGATCACATTTAACATCTAATCTTCTGTTTAAAAAACAAATAATTTTGTTCTGTGAGCATGGAATAAAGCTTTTGTTTGAAATGCGTGCAGAAATCAGAAGATATTCCTTTAATACAGCGGTCCTCAACCTGTTGCTCACGACCCCCTTGGGGTGGCAGGGGGGGAGGTGGTGGTCGAACGACCCTTCCACAAGGGTCGCCTAAGACCATCTGAAAACGCTTATACTCATATATAGGAAGAACCAAAGAAAATAATTGTGCAGTTGGGGTTTCGCCGCAACATGATGAACTGTATTAAGGGGTCGATGTATTAGAAAGGTTGAGAATCACTGCCTTGATAGATGTTTGAAAGCGCCCCTTTCACACTAAACGCTTATTGGAAAATGCGCTCATCAAAAATAATTTAATATGAACGTCCATCGAAACCATTAGAAAATAATATTTTTTTAAAAAAAACTTTCACTCCTACTCCTACTCCTAGCCTCTCATTTAATGATTAAAAAAAATATGAAAGCTTTTTGGGTTAGTGGGACTATGCCCAAACTTTCCAGGAACCACTCTACAGGTCAGGAGGGATGACGACGTCCTATGTTTGGGTTGCGATCCATTGTTTGGCTTTCTTGTCATTAAGCGGCCCATCAACAACCCATAGCAACACCGAGCTTTATAGCACCGAGCTTTATAACACCGAGCTTTATAACACCTAGCTTTATAACACCTATATTATTATAACACCGAGCTTTAAAACACCGAGCTTTATAACATTGAGCTTTATAACAACGAGATTTATAACACCGAGCTTTATAACACCTAGATTATTATAACACCGAGCTTTATAACATTGAACTTTATAACAACGAGATTTATAACACCTAGCTTTATAACACCTATATTATTATAACACCGAGCTTTAAAACACCGAGCTTTATAACATTGAGCTTTATAACATCGAGATTTATAACACCGAGCTTTATAACACCTAGATTATTATAACACCGAGCTTTAAAACACCGAGCTTTATAACATTGAGCTTTATAACAACGAGATTTATAACACCGAGCTTTATAACATTGAGCTTTATAACAACGAGATTTATAACACCGAGCTTTATAACACCTAGATTATTATAACACCGACCTTTAAAACACCGAGCTTTATAACATTGAGCTTTATAACAAAGAGATTTATAACACCGAGCTTTATAACACCTAGATTATTATAACACCGAGCTTTAAAACACCGAGCTTTATAACATTGAGCTTTATAACAACGAGATTTATAACACCGAGCTTTATAACATTGAGCTTTATAACAACGAGATTTATAACACCGAGCTTTATAACACCGAGCTTTATTGCACCGAGCATTATAACAACGAGATTTATAAAACCGAGATTTATAACAGTGAGCTTTATAGCACTGAACTTTATACCACTAGGCTTTATAACATTGAGCTTTATAACACTGAGCTTTGTATCACCGAGCTTCAATCACCGAGCTTTACATCAATCGCCGAGCTTTTGTAACTACGAGCCTTATAACATTTAGCTGTCTAAAAACCGTATTTTGAGAGCTGGATGCTGCTCTGACGCTATCCCAGGGGTAAACAGGTCTTGCAGTTGAGCAAGTTATTCAACATTTCAAAAAGTGTATCGTTTCATTTAAATACCCCCCCCCCCTTTTTTTAAATTTTATTTCGTTGGTCGTACATTTTTTCTACGGCCCTTCTTGAAAAATATCGAACCAGTCTAAAATGGGATATTCTTCCCCAGCCCATCTCAGAAATCATCTTTTTTCAAATGAATGTCGTAGTCATAGTGTTCACCTTTGAACCCTCTAATGTCTCCACGTGACATGTTCTATTGCTTTAAAATAGACAACTACAACACCGCCACCAATTCCTTAAATAACCTTAGTTTACAAGCTTATTTGGCGTGGGAGTGTAGGTATCGGCAAAGATCACTCCAGGAAAATCTCTAGCTCTAGCCCAACCAATCCCGCCCCCGAGCCCTTAAAGAGCTATGTTACCAAATTGGCCGTTCTGACCATGGTCCGTTGAGGGCGGGGGGGGGGGGGGTTTAAATCTCGGCCAGGTCGGCCACCTCTCGTTCTCACATCGCACAACAAAAAGCACCGACTGACATCGTCTGCTCTTAAAAGGGGGCCCCGGTGTCGTCTGATGTATCGTCTGTTTCGCGGGTCCGTTCGCACATCCTTTCACCTGACTTAACACTGGGACACTGCCAGGGATCTTTATGGAACCGAGTTAGTGACTACACCAGGACGGTGTTCACATTTTGCTGGGATCTTTCACCCCCGACCGACGCGTGGTTTTACAGGAGAAGTTGTTCCGACAAACCCCCCCCCCCCACATTCACCTTTTACAGTCGCCACAGTTTTTAAACAGCATATTGACGTTCTTCACATTAGACAACGATTTCAGGTTCAGTCCATCGCACTGTCACAAAGCTATATGCGAAGGTAGCATTTAAGAGCTACATTTAAGAGCTACATCTAAGAGCTACATTAGGAGCTGTATTTCAATGCGAAGTTTCGACTACGCTTAAATTCCAGCTGTTGTGGGGATACGACCGCTAAGAGACAAGAGAGAGAAAAAAACAACTTTTTTTTTTGCGGGAGAAAGTGGGGTTGATTCGGTTTCCTGTAAATTGATGGCTGCCAAAGTTTGATGACGTCATTGATCGCTGCCAAGGTTTGATGACGACATTGGTGGCTGCCTTGGTTTGATGACGTCATTGATCGCTGCCAGGGTTTGATTACTCCATTGGTGGCTGCCTTGGTTTGATGACGTCATCTATCGCTGTCATGGATTTGATGACGTCACTGGTCGCTGTAACGGTTTGACGACGTCGCTATTCGCTGTCGTCGTTCGCCTAGATGTAATCATAGATTGGATGACGATATAATCGATTGAACGAAAAGAAATGATTCAGATTGAAATTATATGCTACATTAAATAAATCTGTTTTTATGTCTATTGGGGTCAACTTGCTTGAATTAAGTTTAGAAGAGTCAAACAGGAATTAAGAACTCTCCGGGAGTGGAAAGGGTGGGAGATGTCTCAGTGCAAGCCACGGGGCTTTACACACAGTCGGTCGAACCCCATTACGACATGTCTCCAGCGATGGTGTGAGCACATGGTTTTATATTCCGAACGAATGTAGGCTAACTAGTCACGTAGCCATTTGCCTCTTTACGGGAGCGAGAAGAGCAGTGAGGGGGCAAAGTGAGAGTAATAGTGAGGGAGAATAATGCGAGGAATAGTGAGAGGAATAGTGAGAGGAATAGTGAGATGTATAGTGAGAGGAATAGTGAGACGAATAGTGAGACGAATAGTGAGAGGAATAGTGAGATGAATAGTGAGATGAATAGTGAGATGAATAGTGAGATGAATAGTGAGATGAATAGTGAGAGGAATAGTGAGATGAATAGTGAGATGAACAGTGAGAGGAATAGTGAGAGGAATAGTGAGAGGAATAGTGAGAGGAATAGTGAGATGAACAGCGAGAGGAACAGCGAGGGGAATAGCGAGATGAATAGCGAGAGGAATAGCGAGAGGAATGGTGAGAGGAATAGTAAGAGGAATAGTGAGAGGAATAGTGAGAGGAATAGTAAGAGGAATAGTGAGATGAACAGCGAGAGGAATAGTGAGATGAATAGCGAGAAGAATAGCGAGAGGAATAGCGAGAGGAATGGTGAGAGGAATAGTGAGAGGAATAGTGAGAGGAATAGTGAGGCTAGAGTGAGTTCATTCAGAATCGCCATCCGTTTTGTTCTGAGCTGCTTCACGAGGAAGGGTCAAGTGAAATGTGTCTAAACCACTGGTCACTGACATCCCGCGCGTAGTACGATCATCAGACCGGGGGTGTACCGTTCCTACAAGACATCCTCTGCATATATCGGCAGTAGTGTCGTCACGGGCATGGTCGGAGAAATGAAGTGCCACGGTGATGAAAAGTTCTGTTTTGTTTAGAGTTTGGAGCATAAACCTCAGTCATCAGTCAACAATCATCAGTCAACAGTCATCAGTCAACAGTCAACAGTCATCAGTCAACAGTCATCAGTCATCAGTCAACAGTCATCAGTCAACAGTCGTCATTCAGTTTCGGGAATGAATTCCTTTTCCCGTCGATAAATTGTTCGATAATGACGGTGAATATATGGCCCAAAAATTATTTTTATTTTTATAATTATTATTATTTTTTTTATTTTTTTTCCTTCAATTTTCCAAACAAGTGGCTTGCCATCTGGTCATTCCATCTCCTACCTGGTCCCAGTTGACGCAGCTGATGAGGTGAGGTTATTCCAGGATTACTCTACTTCGTGACATCATCACGTGACCTTCGCCACCCGTCGGCAGACGCTCGGCCGAGTAAACTCCCGTCAAGACTCGTCCGGTCAAGCGTGGTCGCTAAACGCTCTCCACATGCTCGTCTCTGGTCGCACGTATTGAAAACTGTGTTGTTATCGTTGCCGTGCCGTCGTCCGGAACGGGGGCCTGCAGCCGTCACGGTGAATACCGATACAACGGCGCACACAATGGTGGGGGGGTCGTCCCCCCACAATGGGGAGGGGGCGGGCGGGAGGGGGCGTCCAGTTGTGTGGCGTTGAGAGGATGGTTGTCGTCAAGGGGCTGGCATCGCTGTCTCGTACGCCTGTCCGAGGCGCAATGTTTTGTTGGTTTAAGGGGTTTCAAGGGGGGTGTGGGGGGGGGGGTGAAGGTGTTCAACACAAATGTGATTAGCTTAGGACGGGGGGAGGGGGGGGTGTGGGGGCGGTAAGGGGGGGGGGGTTGGGGGGGGGTGGGTGTGGGGGGGTGGGGGGGGGGGGTGTTATTTGCTGGCGTGGTGGGGGCAGGTGGTCAGCGGCGCTGGGGTAATGATGTCATTGTTGGGTCACTTAGACCAACGCACGTGTCAGGTGAGGAGAGTAGGGACATGAGGAGATGGAGAGAAACTGGGGGAGTGAGATGGGGAGTGAGAGGAATGGTGAAGGAGTGTGAGGGGGGAGTGAGAGGAATGGTGAGGGAGTGTGAGGAATCGTGAGAGAGTGTGAGGGGGGGAGTGAGAGAAATCGTGAGGGAGTGTGAGGGGGATAGAGAGGAATGGTGAGGGAGTGTGAGGGGGAGTGAGGAATGGTGAGTGAGTGTGAGGGGGATAGAGAGGAATGGTGAGGGAGTGTGAGTGGGAGTGAGGAATGGTGAGGGAGTGTGAGGGGGAGTAGAGGAATGGTGGAGGAATGTGATATGAATATTGAAGAAATGTGAAATATTAGAGGAATATTAGTGAGAGATTGTGAGGAGTGAGAGGAATAGTGAGAGAAATAGTGAAGGAAGACGGGGAGAATGAGAGAAAATGTGAGGGGAGAATGAGAGAAAATGTGAGGAGAGAATGAGAGAAAATGTGAGGGGAGAATGAGAGAAAATGTGAGGGGAGAATTAGAGAAAATGTGAGGGGAGAATGGGAGAAAATGTGAGGGGAGAATGAGGGAAAATGTGAGGGGAGAATGAGGGAAAATGTGAGGGGAGAATGAGGGAAAATGTGAGGGGAGAATGGGAGAAAATGTGAGGGGAGAATGGGAGAAAATGTGAGGGGATAATGAGAGAAAATGTGAGGGGAGAATGAGAGAAAATGTGAGGGGAGAATGAGAGAAAATGTGAGGGGAGAATGAGAGAAAATGTGAGGGGAGAATGAGAGAAAATGTGAGGGGAGATAGAAGGCCTATAAAAAAAAATCCTCAGAAAGTTAATGATGTGTTTCTACTCATTAAATATTGTTGTTAACTGAAAGTGCGAAAAAAAAGAAATTATAAAAATAGAAAGCTTCCATAGAAGCAAAACACGAATTAACATAAAGGTAAGTTAAATAAGGAATAAACGGGGGAGAAGACGAAAAGGTGAGAAAGAAAGAAAGAAAGAAAGAAAGAAAGAAAGAAAGAAAGAAAGAAAGAAAGAAAGAAAGAAAGAAAGAATGAAAGAAAGAAAGAAAGAAGGGATACCACTGGAGAGATTAATTCGAAGAATTTAGTAAATGCTTAGGCGTTGTTATATACGGATATCACGTGACTGCAGTGTTTGACCAAAGAACAAAATGACCTCCGTGACATTGCCTGTTCAAAGTTGCAGAACACAAACTAGAACTCTTCGTGGCGTCATTTTGAAAGTTACACCCTTTAAAAAAATGACTTTCGCAGTATGCTAACCTTTATTAGTGGTCTCATTCCAGATATCATGTTTATAGATATCATCTAAAACCGCGGTTCTCAACCTGTGGGTCGCGACCCCTTGGGGGGGGGGGGAGGAGTCGAACGACCCTTTCACAGAGGTCGCCATTAAGACCATCGTAACAGACATCTCCTCTACATTTATGAAGGAGTAACGAAAATAAAATTGCGGTTGGGGGTCGCAACCTCACAAACTAGAACTCTTCGTGGCGTCATTTTGAAAGTTACACCCTTTAAAAAAATGACTTTCGCAGTATGCTAACCTTTATTAGGGGTCTCATTCCAGATATCATGTTTATAGATATCATCTAAAACCGGGGTTCTCAACCTGTGGGTCGCGACCCCTTGGGGGGGGGGGAGGAGTCGAACGACCCTTTCACAGAGGTCGCCATTAAGACCATCGTAACAGACATCTACTCTACATTTATGAAGGAGTAACGAAAATAAAATTGCGGTTGGGGGTCGCAACCACATGAGGGCCCGTATTAAATAGTCGCGGCATTAGGACAGGCTTAGAACCCTTGAAATAAAACATTGTAGTACAAAAATACATTAAAGTGGGAGGAGACCAATCTCTTTAGAATCTGCCCACTGCTTGTCTCCCCTTTCTCGAGGGTAATCATCACTGTCCATGTATCTGGCGATTGAACGGTGCCAAGAATGTAAAGGAGACGAGATGAATCCATGACAGGAGACGAACTGGATCCATAATGACAGGAGGCGAACTGGATCCATGATGACAGGAGACGAACTGGATCCATGATGACAAGAGACCAACTGGATCCATGATGACAGGAGACGAATTGGATCCATGATAGGAGACGAGACCAACTGAATCCATGACAGGAGACGAACTGGATCCATGATGACAGGAGACGAACTGGATCCATGATGACAGGAGACGAACTGGATCCATGACAGGAGACCAACTGGATCCATGATGACAGGAGACCAACTGGATACATTATGACAGGAGACCAACTGGATCCATGATGACAGGAGACGAACTGGATCCATGACAGGAGACCAACTGGATCCATAATGACAGGAGACCAACTGGATACATTATGACAGGACACCAACTGGATCCATGATGACAGGAGACGAACTGGATCCATAACAGGAGACGAGACCAACTGAATCCATGACAGGAGACGAACTGGATCCATGATGAAAGAAGACCAACTGGATCCAGAATGACAGGAGACCAACTGGATCCATGATGAGAGGAGACGAACTGAATCCATGATGACAGGAGACGAACTGGATCCATGACAGGAGACGAACTGGATCCATTATGACAGGAGACGAATTGGATCCATGACAGGAGACGAACTGGATCCAGAATGACAGGAGACCAACTGAATCCATGATGACAGGAGACCAACTGGATCCATGATGACAGGAGACGAACTGGATCCATGACAGGAGACCAACTGGATCCATAATGACAGGAGATTAACTGGATACATTATGACAGGAGACCAACTGGATCCATGATGACAGGAGACGAACTGGATCCATGACAGGATACGAACTGGATCCATGACAGGAGACGAGACCAACTGAATCCATGACAGGAGACGAACTGGATCCATTATGACAGGAGACGAATTGGATCCATGACATGAGACGAACTGGATCCAGAATGACAGGAGACCAACTGAATCCATGATGACAGGAGACCAACTGGATCCATGATGACAGGAGACGAACTGGATCCATGACAGGAGACCAACTGTATCCATGATGACAGGAGACCAACTGGATACATTATGACAGGAGACCAACTGGATCCATGATGACAGGAGACGAACTGGATCCATGACAGGAGACGAGACCAACTGAATCCATGACAGGAGACGAACTGGATCCATGATGACAGAAGACCAACTGGATCCAGAATGACAGGAGACCAACTGGATCCATGATGAGAGGAGACGAACTCGATCCATGATGACAGGAGACGAACTGGATCCATGACAGGAGACGAACTGGATCCATTATGACAGGAGACGAATTGGATCCATGACAGGAGACGAACTGAATCCATGACAGGAGACGAACAGGATCCAGAATGACAGGAGACCAACTGAATCCATGATGACAGGAGACCAACTGGATCCATGATGACAGGAGACCAACTGGATCCATGATGACAGGAGACCAACTAGATCCATTATGACAGGAAACCAACTGAATCTACGTCAGGAGACGAGACCAACTGCATCCATGACAGGAGACCAACTAGATTCATGATGACAGGAGAACAACTAAATCCATGACAGGAGACGAGACCAACTGAATCCATGACAGGAGACCAACTGAATCCATAAAGGAGGCCAACTGAATCCATAACCGGAGACGAACTGGATCCATGGTGACAGGAGACCAACTGAATCCATGACAGAAGACGAGACCAACTGAATTCATGACAGGAGATCAACTGAATCCATGATGACAGGAGACCAACTGGATCCATGACAGGAGACGAGACCAACTGAATCCATGACAGGAGACCAACTGAATCCATGACAAGAGACGAGACCAACTGAATCCATGACAGGAGACCAACTGGATCCATGATGACAGGAGACCAACTGAATCCATGTCAGGAGACGAGACAAACTGCATCCATGACAGGAGACCAACTGCATCCATGACAGGAGACGAACTGGATCCATGGCAGGAGACCAACTGGATCCATGATGACAGGAGACCAACTGAATCCATGTCATGAGACAAGATGAACTGAAACCACGACAGATGACGAGAGGAACTGAATCCATGACAGATGACAAGACGAACTGAATCCATGTTAACAGGGTTTTCAACTCGATCAAATAAAATTTACGGACACACATGTTTAATCTTCGCCAATTGTTCGTGACCAACCTGTGTCCTACTGACTCTTGTTCGTGACCAACCTGTGTCCTACTGACTCTTGTTCGTGACCAACCTGTGTCCTACTGACTCTGTTCGTGACCAACATGTGTCCTACTGACTCTTGTTCGTGGCCAAACTGTGTCCTACTGACTCTTGTTCGTGACCAACCTGTGTCCTACTGACTCTTGTTCGTGACCAACCTGTGTCCTACTGACTTTTGTTCGTGACCAACCTGTGTCCTACTGACTCTTTGGAGAAACATTTTGTTAAAAGCTATGGTGCTGAACACGATTTAACTATCCAATGACAGATGATGACATCTTTACCATGTCTATAACTCTGTCATTCGACTAACATTCAATACATAGGGCTAAAAGATTATATGTTTTTCATTTTCACCCTGCTAGCCCTTCTTACAGATTCTGATTCTGATAGAGTACGTTGCTGCGACCAAGTACTGGCGTATGTGCAACGGCTTGGGAAACGGTGCGGCCATCCTAGCGGCTCCTAGCGTGTGCCAGGGCAGCCTTGAAACTCGCGTCTGATGTCGAGCCCGCACGGCGGCATGGTCCAGGTGGGTCCAAGCGATTATTGTTCGTGGCAAGAATTATTTTTTATATTGAACTGTGTTGAAAAAGCAAGCAAGGCAAACATTAAACGACCCTTAAAAACTTTGTTTTCCGTATAATAAGTCCTTCATCAAATGTAATGTCGAGCTATGTTCATGTGCAAGCGCACATTTTTTCCACGCCCCTGAACTGTGTGAATACTTTAATGACCAACCAGCTTCAACACAGCAGATTTATTTCACCAAATGTCCCAGAAAAAAACAACATTAAACATTAGCCATCAAACGCACTTGCGATTTTAAACAAATAAAAAGAATTTCATTGAGCGCAGTTATCGGGAATTTTATTTCGGGAAATCAGTGGTATCATATTTCCTTCATCTCTCCCCCCCCCCACCCCCCACCCCCGAAAAACAGGAAAAACGGATTTTGGAGTTGGGGGGGGGGAGGCTGAAATGTGATAGAATGTGTTGTCATCGGCTGCGAGTCTACACGTTTCAGCTCGATAGCCTGACGGGAAGTGGGTCAATCAGCCGTCCAAAGATTTTGCAAGCCACGAATAAAAAAGAGATGTTAACAAATATGATTTTAAAAATCACAACTGAGAATTCCTGCTGTATTTCGCTTCCTAAGGACGAGTCCACAAGATTGAAGATTTAAAAGTGCTTAGGGGTCGTTCGCAGGAAATAACGTCACGCTCGGGGGAGGAGGGAGGGAGGGAGGGAGGGGGGTGTGTCGAGACTTTGTGATAATTTGTTGCGTGACGATTTTTGTATAATTTTATAAATCTATAATTTTCTAACTTTGATAAAAACGTTGCTCAATTAATTGTAAAAACATTAATTGAGGTCGAAATTGCCTCAGGTGTTATAGGTACCATAAAACTCAGTCGCCCATACCGAAAAATAACGCAAAAACTGATTGTTGTGGCCATTTTACACTCGGTTTGTGGATGACTTCGCCCTAGTTTTCTAATAACACTACATCTTACTCCATTATGGGGAAATGTTAAAGAATAAAAAAAAATATTAGTTTAGTTAAGAAAATTGTATGTATGTTGTTATGTTTTTTTTTTGGGGGGGTGACCGGGGGGGGGGGGGGGGGGGGTAAAGAATTAATTTGTAACACTTTGGACAGGGGTGGAGAGGGGTGGTTCTAAAAATGTCATTTTTAACGTGACATAATTTGCGAACGACCCCTTACGGACAGTTCATTGCAGGTAAATATTGTACGGACTTTCCGCATAGTTACAGATGGTGGGCGGGACATCCCTGCCTGTAAGTCGCACACATATATTAATAGCAACTGAACATCTTCAAAAACTGATTTCTAAACATGTGTCCATACAGAACCTGCGCTCTTCACCACAGTCTCACTGAGAGTTCCCAGCGTGCTTGGACACAGAAACTAGTCAAAGTGCGCTCTTTTGAGGCTACTGCGCCTAAATTGTGGAACAGTTTGCCTCAATCTTCGAGGGACATTGTGAATGAAAAAAAAAAGTCTTTTAAGAGATATTTAAAGACTTTTATCTTTAAATAGACTTCAGGTTATCAGGGCGCTCTGTGCATGCTGAAATAACATTGACACACGCGCTATTAAAGTACTCAATCATCATCATCAATCAAACTTAGATTATTTATACGAAAACATCCACACATATAATTCTTTCCGCATGGAAGAAAGTATGGTGTAAACATGAGTTAATATAAATAAAAGGACAGCTTTCAAGCTTTCAAGCTTTCTAAATGAATGAAATAGCAAAACGAGGCATGTGGAAGCTTGAAATGATATAACAGGACCAAAAAAAAAAGGACGTTTCGGCATAAAGCCTTCCTCAGCCAACAGTAGAAATGAAAATATAACAAAGAACAGAGCACAGTAGACAACTCAAGAAGTAACCATTCGTGTCGCCGGAAGTGGGAACACAGGAAGTGGGAACACAGGAAGCGAGAGAATATAAATATTGACACTGTGAAAAATGAAGTCCACAAAAATAATGGACCAGAATATCCAGGGATACATCAACACACAGCAATAAGAAAATAGATGAAATTTGGGAAACTGAGAAACATCAGAAGGATATTATGTGATTAATACCATATAGAGATATGGTGCCAAACAGCTGAATAAATTTATTCTCCATTTTAACCCTATCTGGTGTGTTACTGCATGAAAAAGATGAGTTGAACAGCGCCAACGTAAAATTCCCGATAAATAGGCTAATTGAGATTCTTAAATATATACTGCAAGTGCTTTTGGTGCGTAATATTATCTTTTATTGTACGGACATATTCTGAATTCAAACATGGTTCAATAAATCTGCGGTGTAAAAGGCGTGGGGCAACAGAATATTAATATAGTTCAGTTCAGGGGCGCGGAAAAAAAAAGGGTGCGGTGGCGTAGCTGGAGAGGGGAGGGGTAGCCCAGGTAGCACTATTTTGGGATTCTTATAAAGTGCGTTACTTTAATGCATGTTTTGTGAAGCAGCCTCGGCAGATGGGAAGTTCACGTACCGCCTCCACCATTGTTTGGCGGGCTGTAACTAGTTTAAAAAGAATATTAATGTTGAAAAAAATGACTTCCCGACAAAGACAATTGTACTGTTGTGCATACAATTTATACAACATGGGTCGTTGAGCTCAAAAAACAATTAGGAACCGGTTCTACCTAACCGGTGTGAACTGAGTGAACCCCGCCACTGCCCATGACTTACTTTGAACAGCCAAGCATAGAGAAACAAATAGACAGAAAGCAGTACTCTCTAACAAGGGTTGGACAGTGTCCAGAGCTAACAAATAGACAGAAAGCAGTACTCTCTAGCAAGGGTTGGACAGTGTCCAGAGCTAACAAATAAACAGAAAGCAGTACTCTCTAGCAAGGGTTGGACAGTGTCCAGAGCTAACAAATAGACAGAAAGCAGTACTCTCTAGCAAGGGTTGGACAGTGTCCAGAGCTAACAAATAGACAGAAAGCAGTACTCTCTAGCAAGGGTTGGACAGTGTCCAGAGTAAACAAATAGACAGAAAGCAGTACTCTCTAACAAGGGTTGGACAGTGTCCAGAGCTAACAAATAGACAGAAAGCAGTACTCTCTAGCAAGGGTTGGACAGTGTCCAGAGTAAACAAATAGACAGAAAGCAGTACTCTCTAACAAGAATAGGACAGTGTCCAGAGCAAACAAATTGACAGAAAGCAGTACTCTCTAACAAGAATAGGACAGCGTCCAGAACAAACAAATAGACAGAAAGCAGTACTCTCTAACAAGGGTTGGAAAGTGCCCAGTGCAAACAGTACTCTCTAACATGACAGTGGATGTGTGGATACACTATCCTGGTGCCCAGGTGTTTGATCAAGTTTTCCAATGTCTCATCCAAAGGAGGAAAAAAATTGGAAAAACTCCACCGAGACATGGGGGGCACTTTGAGGGGCCACGGAAGGTCCTTTGAGAATCGAGGACATGGCGGGATTTTTATAATATTTTTTTTTTTTTTCGTGTGGGGGGAAGGAAGGTCTAGAAATCCTGAGACGACCGGAGAGTGTCGTCTGCTCGCTGCTTATGGGAGAGTTGTCTTTCCCCGAGTCCAAATCCCTCCACACGAAACAATTAGTGCCCATTTACCGTATCGAGTTGCTCGCATCCATCTCTCAGGATTCCTTCCCCCTGCCTAAAAAAAAAAAAAAATTAAAAAACCTTAAAAACCAAGAAAAACCACGAGGCGACCAACGCGCAAGCCCCTTGGGAGAGTTGTCTTTCCCCGAGTCCAAATCCCTCCACCCGAAACAATTAGTGCCCATTTACCGTATCGAGTTGCTCGCACCCACCTCCCAGGATTCCTTCCCCCTGCCTAAAAAAAAAAAAAAATTAAAAAACCTTAAAAATGAAGAAAAACCAAGAGGCGACCATCGGGTAAGCCCCTGGACCAACCCGGTCTCCAAAACTGTCTTTGAGCGTGGCTGACCACGCCCGCCTCGTGACAGAATGTCAAGAATCCCCCACAACGGCGGCCAATGCGATCGTGTCTCCACGCCTGGGTCGTTCGAAGACAAATCGATCGTTGCCGCGGCCGCCGTCCCGCCTCCCGATTGGCTGCTGATCTCCGCGGAGTGACAGAGGAACTCCATACTACCCGCCGATATATAGTAGGAGGAGAGGGGCAATCTCATTAGTCATTTTAATTTTGTGCAGTCAAACCATTTCATCTTTACGTCCGTACCACGCACCAACTTGTTTAACAATCTCTGAACACACACGAAAAAAAAAAAATCTTTACTTAGGAACAATTCTTCCGGCAGTTTCCTTGCCTAATCACCGCTGACGGAGCTGTGCGTGGAGCAGTTGAGTGTTGTTATCGCCGGATCTGATACGGTTATGCGCCGGAGTGTGGTGTTAAAACTTATCAAATTTGTCGTCCCCCCGGTGGTGTTGCATCAGGTATAATGGCATTTCTCTTTCTTTAGAGTGGTGGGTGGGGGCGAGGCTTTTGTCAAACCGTTTTGCCTTCCTTTGTCACGTGTGAGGGGTACCTAAAGCTCTGAAGTGACCTCTACCAGACTCCAGGTCAAAGTTTGTCAACAAATTTGATCGCCGTGAGTGTTTGACACGCCGCTAGACTTTGAGTGCAATTACATTCCAGTATGTTACATTCCATGAGATTTTCTTAACGAAAAATATTAGTAGTTGATTTAAAAAAAAATATTTTTTTTACATATCATGTAAAATACGAATATCAAAATAGATTTATTTAAATAGTTTTCCCGAAAGTTTATTTGAACTGTTGGCATGTGACGTAAAAGTAAAATGAACTTATTTGAAAACAGTTTTTTAAAAGAAAATATATCGTGCGATTTTTTGAAGGTTGTTTGGAGGTTATTTTTCCCAAGTGCGCACCAAGCTTGACACAAGACACGAGACGTACGCACAGATGAGGATTAAGTTCGCAGGTCTTCGCCTATGATCAAATAGTGTTTGGAGTTTGACTACAGCCGCCAATCCAAAGAAACATCTTCCTGAGACCACAGGGCCCGCAGTAGTGGACAACCCCCGCAAAGTACCATAAAGAACTCACTTAATTTATAACGCCCGTCAATAAGCACACGGCCCGCAAAATTATATATCGCCCGCCAAGAATCCCAGGGCCCGCCTAGAATCACAGGGCCCGCCAAGAATCCCAGGGCCCGCCTAGAATCACAGGGGCCCCGCCTAGAATCACAGGGCCGACCAAGAATCCACAGGGCCGACCAAGAATCCACAGGGCCGACCAAGAATCCACAGGCCCACCAATCCGAGATTTCTAATCCATTTTTTAGTGAAGTGAGGGCGCCATCATTACCGCCAAAATTCTGTTCCCAAGCCTTATGGAGGAGCACAGGGTGCCGGGTGACGAGAGGGATAAGCGGAAATGTGAGGATTTTACGAGTCTGTACTCTCTGGACGCGGGGCACGGGCCCGTGACGTCACAGAGGTCATTGTCCGATCACACAGGTAATTATACGAATATCAATCTACCATCATTTAGCCGTTATATTTTGTTAACCTTTTTTGTACCACTGCCATTGTATCAGACAGAGCCCTCTAACCGGCAGTCAGAGCCGTCCAACCGGCAGTCAGAGCCATCTAACTTGCAATGTGAGCCATCTAAGTGGCAGTCAGAGCCATCTAACCGTCATGATAATTATGACATGACCCAAATGACTGAATTCAATTTAAGCAATTTTTAAACTATACGAATTAAACAAACCTTTACTGATATTATACAATTCAAACTCATTTTTATCTGATCTAAACAAAGCTTTAGTGATATTATACAATTCAAACTTATTTTTATCTGATCTAAACAAACCTTTAGTGATATTATACAATTCAAACTTATTTTTATCTGATCTAAACAAACCTTTAGTGATATTATACAATTCAAACTTATTTTTAGTTATCTGATCTAAACAAAGCTTTAGTGATATTATACAATTCAAACTCATTTTTAGTTATCTGATCTAAACAAACCTTTAGTGATATTATACAATTCAAACTTATTTTTAGTTATCTGATCTAAACAAACCTTTAGTGATATTATACAATTCAAACTTATTTTTAGTTATCTGATCTAAACAATTAAAGCTTTAGTTATGTTAAACAATTCAAACTCATTTTTATTTACGCGATCTAAACAAACCTTTAGTTCAGTGGTTCTTAACCTGGGTTCGATCAAACCCCATGGATTCGGGGAGTCAGTCTCAGGGGTTCGGTGGAGGTCCAAACAAAAAAAAAAAAAACAAAAAAAATCATATTTTATTTTTCCTATTAAGAAGGGTTCGGTGAATGTGCATTTGAAACTGGTGGGGTTCAGTACCTCCAAAAATGTTAAGAACCACTGCTTTAGTTATATTATACTATTCAAACTCATTTTTAGTTTTTTTCCCATCTTAACAAAACTTAAAATTTTACGACATCAACAGAAGTTAAGACATCGTAAAGTCATGTCACAATGCGTGACATTGTTTTGTTTCGCTGACTTACCTACCACGCTACGGCGCCTCTGTATAAATCAGTTGCTGTTTTTAAAAAAGAGATCCTTTTTAACTCTTGACATAACAATGATTGTAGATCAAGGATCAGTTCTCACAGACACTGGTTTCTGTTACCATGGCAATGTATCTAGCGAAAATTGTGGTGTCAATAATGGTCTACTTAAATGAGCTTTGAGAGATTTTTTAAAGAAATAATTTATACCTAAACTTCATCATATTTCACAATTTCAATTTAAAAAAAAATTACAACTGTGGTGCTGCGTAGATCAGTGACACTGCCGACCGGTCCAAAGATATCGGTACAACTTTATGGTAAGAGTACAATTAATGATTGTACCGAATCAAACTAAATGTGAGTGGCGCGTACCCGGTTGGGGAATGTTGTTAGACAAGCGATTCAATCTGACCGGTGTCAATGATTTAGGATTGTTTTAGACCCGGCCGGACATCACTGCCAGAGAATGTGTTCAATGAGCCCAGTATGTTCAATGTGCCCAGTGTGTTCAATGTGCCCAGTGTGTTCAATGTGCCCAGTGTGTTCAATGTGCCCAGTGTGTTCAATGTCTGTTGTAAATTCTAATGGAGAGACAAACGGATTTTCTTTACCGGATGTAAACACACGTCACTTTTTGTTGGGTTGGGGGTGGGGGTGGGGGTGTGTGTTAGCGGAGACATTTAAAGTAGAAATACATTTTAAATCAGTTGAGTAAAGTAGTTGACGGTCCTGAGTAAAGTAGTTGACGGTCCTGAGTAAAGTAGTTGACGGTCATGAGTAAAGTAGTTGACGGTCCTGAGTAAAGTAGTTGACGGTCCTCAGTAAAGTAGTTGACGGTCCTGAGTAAAGTAGTTGACGGTCCTGAGTAAAGTAGTTGACGGTCCTGAGTAAAGTAGTTGACGGTCCTGAGTAAAGTAGTTGACGGTTCAGAGTAAAGTAGTTGACGGTCCTGAGTAAAGTAATTGACGGTCTGAGTAAAGTAGTTGACGGTCCTTAGACAGATAGATAGATAGATAGACAGATAGATAGATAGATAGATAGATAGATAGATAGATAGATAGATATATATATATATATATATATATATATATATTTAACATTCACTTTCTCAGTGAGGTGACAGACTATGAAACCTAAATTGTCTGCCTTATTTCAGTTGAAGTGAAATGTGAAGGATCTATTTATACTCCAATAACTAACCCGATATTCACATATTAATAGGACATTTTTTTAAATACGGTACGAGAGAGTGGGGAATAAGAAAGAGTGGGAAATCTGAAGAGGGTTAAATATGAAGAGGGGGAAATATGAAGAGTGGGAAATATGAAAAGCTAGTGAATTAACAAGTTCAAACATTTAAAATAAAGCTTTAAAAATTAATTTATGAAAACATCAACAAGTGAACAGCGATGAAATAAATACATTTATTATTTTTCCCCCAGGGATAACTATTTATTGAGTAGTTGGTAATAAGTGGTTGGTTTGTTTTATTATTATCCTATTCTAACCCCCCCCCCCCCATATATATATATATATATATATATATATTTAGTACATTTAGAGATCAAAACAGCTTTGCGTTCAAAATGATTGAAATATTTCCGTGGTCAGATCGTATCAAAATAGTTCACATTTATATACCCATTTATACTAGTAGTATTTCTCTGACAGTGTTACTTACATGATATCACATTACGTTATAATAAATAGTTTCCGGTGCTGCAGACCACATTGAATGATCAATCATCCACAGGATATGAAAGAAAATGTTGAATTAATTCACTTAGTAACGATTTACAAGAAACCATGTATTTATTTTGTCAAATTAAATTAATGAGAATCAAATATTTTTAAAACTGTAGCAGCTTAGGGGTGCCCAGAAAATCTATCTTAGCGGTGCCCAGAAAATCTATCTTAGCGGTGCCCAGAAAATCCATCTTAGCGGTGTCCAGAAAATCTATCTGCAGATTGATATGAGGATTTCGTTTATAAATTATGGTCAACTATTTCAAAAGGATGCTTTTAAAAAACAAAACATTCGAATTTTAAACTTATTTCACCCTCCAATCGCTAACCTGCCGTGTCATCTTTTGATGGTCACACTTTAACACTATTGGGGCGTTTATTCACGTTACAAAAATAAACAATAAAAGCACATTTTAAAATGTAGTTCAGATCAGAGTAAAGATGAATCTCTTCTCTGTACACTACACTCAGCTGCACTGTTATTAACCACACTTACAGGAAGTTATCGGTTTTTATCCGGCTAAATGTATTTTTATTTTCTGATTGGAAACTTTAATTCAAATATCTCAATAGTTGATAAAATGGACGATTCGTCTAAATCTACCAAATTGACCCCCACCCCCCCCCAACCAACCAGCCAATAGATTGAATGAACTGTGCATCTTTGATTTCACCTCTGTAGAATTCAGCGATGTGCGAGATGTGGTGGAACCCATGATGTTTCACATCAAAACAAATCTAGATTTATCCGTAATGCTCATTGTTAATAGATAGATGTATAAAGTTTCTTTTTTAAAAAAAGGTTTTTTTAAAAATCCTTTAGGATCCGTGTTTCCTTCAGGCACCTCGGGGGGGGGGGGG
>CAXITT010000022.1:749747-767031 GCA_964033795.1 Lymnaea stagnalis | reverse complement strand
GTTAAAAGAACGCTGAATTCAGGTATGCGCCAAACTGCAGGGCTTGATTTTAAATTCAGGGGAGATCCCCTTCCCCTTTCCGCTAGGTAGCCATCACCGCCCTCGGTAGCCATCACCACCCTCGGTAGCCATCACCGCCCTCGGTAGCCATCACCGCCCTCGGTAGCCATCACCGCCCTCGGTAGCCATCACCGCCCTCGGTAGCCATCACCGCCCTCGGTAGCCATCACCGCCCTCGGTAGCCATCACCGCCCCTGGTCGCCATCACCGCCCTAGGTAGCCATCACCGCCCTAGGTAGCCATCACCGCCCTAGGTAGCCATCAACGCCGTAGGTAGCCATCAACGCCCTCGCTTTCTGTCCGCCCACCCTAATCAAAGTGACAGTGCCGGCACCTTAAAAAAACAAAACAACGGATGCTGGTAATAAATTAAGATGATTGATTGAACTAACAAATAGGTTAATTTAAACGAAAAATATAGAGTTCGGTTGGGCTATATCAATTCCATGGGTGAAACATAGCTGGGGCTAATACCAAACACACAACTAAAATGATTTGAGATTATGTTAGGCAAACGGGGGTAGAGCTTTAGCTGATCCTGGTAACCGTTACGCCTAATGTTGGTGTTGCCAAGTGGCGTAGCTAGGATTTGTGCCGCTCTTGGGCAAGTAGGCCGAAAATACCACCCCTCTGTAAAGTGGAAAAAACACACAAAAAAAAACAGCCCATCGGAGGTGGGCAGCCCCCTCTTCTCCGCCTTCCCCTCCAGCCACCCCCGCCTTCCCTTCCTTTGTCACTTGCACTGCCCACCCGGTACTCTGCCCCCCCCCCCCAACCGCCGAAAAAATGGTTTAAAATGAATACTGTGTAGGATTTTACAGTAATTTATCCTTACTTTAAATTTTTAAACATAAATTTTATTTTGTTAGAGCAGAGTCCAAAGTGAAAACTGCAAAAACAAGAACCGAAATATACTTCAACTAAATATACTTCTACTAAATATACTTCTACTAAATATACTTCTACTAAATATACTTCTGCTAAATATACTTCTACTAAATATACTTCTACTGAATATACTTCTACTAAATATACTTATGCTAAATATACTTCTACTAATATAATTATGCTAAATATACTTCTACTAAGTATAACTCTTTCTTTCTTTTCTTTTTTTTAAGGGGTATATGCCTTGGTCTATTCATTACGCCCCATCCATGTCTTTTATTTGGTTGACGTTAACAGCTTAGCTAGAGGTTTTGACACCCGAGGCGTTGGTCCAGCCCCCCCCCCCCCCCCCCCGTTTACCTCACAAATGACATTAAACATTCCTTGACCCGATTTTCGGGAGGGTTGGGTGGGGGGGGGGTGGTGGATTACGACGGTTGACCTAGCTCTACAGATTAAATTCTATGTGACATAATGACAGTGTTTTCTTCTTGAGTATGTATTTGTTCTCATTGCTTTGGCGTTGTCTTGTATCAACTCCTACATCTTATTCCTTAGATCAGCGTCCCCTAAACGGTGGTCTCGGGTGGTCTGCGAGCCATTCGTTGCCGGAAATAAATAGTTAGGTCAGATAAAAAGAAACCATTGTTAAGAAATATATGGAAGAGGTTCCCAATGCCATCTCAAAACGTGTGCATCGGTCAGCCAAAGCTAAACGTTTGAGAAACCCTGTCTGCGATATCATTGGTTGCTGGTCCGCTGGTGCCGAGATGGTGTGGCGTCACGCGGGGTGGGGTGTGGGGGTGGAGGTATATTTGGTGGTTCGGTAGGCCTGCCACAGTGGGTGGTTTGGTGGACCTGTCACAGTGGGTGGTTTGGTGGACCTGTCACAGTGGGTGGTTTGGTGGGTCTGTCACAGTGGTCGGTTAGGTGGACCTGTCCCAGTGGGTGGTTTGGTGGACCTGTCCCAGTGGGTGGTTTGGTGGACCTGTCACAGTGGGGGTTTTCTGGATCTGTCACAGTGGTGGTATGGTGGACCTGTCACAGTGGGGGTTTTCTGGATCTGTCACAATGGTGGTATGGTTTGCCCGTCACAGTAGTGGTTTGGATGTCCTGTCACAGTAGTTATTCGGTGGGCCTTTTCACAGTAGTGGTTTGGTGGGCCCGTCACAGCAGTGGTTCGGTGGACCTGCCACAGTAGTGGTTTGGTCGACCTGTCACAGTGGGTGGTTTGGTGGACTTGTCAGGGTGGTCGGTTTGGTGGACCTGTCACAGTAGTGGTTTGGTGGGCCTGTCACAGTAGTGGTTTGGTGGGGCTGTCACAGTAGCGGTTTGTTGGGCCTCTCACAGTAGTGGTTTGTTGGGCCTGTCACAGGAGCGGTTTGTTGGGCCTGTCACAATAGTGGTTTGTTGGGCCTGTCACAGGAGCGGTTTGTTGGGCCTGTCACAGTAGTGGTTTAGTGTTGTAACTAGGTACGTGTTGATTATAAATGTTATTTATGTCTATTTACCCCTGACCCCCAGCATGTTTATTTTAACTCCATAATTTGGGGTCATATACCCCAGTTCACCGATCCCTGGTATAGTGAATGAAGGCAGAAAAAGTCAATACATTTCAATAGTTTCAAAGGCGGGGTAACTGGTCGAATAATTTGACCTTAATCTGGGAGATAACTCAATGGCTGTACGTCTTACCTATACTTGAGATTTTTAAAGAATTTGGTGTTATATATATTTATATAACCAGCCTTCTTTCCCTGGCAGAGGGGGAGTTTCAACGTCATGAGACGGCCCTTGATACCTTTTGGAGAGCTGGGAAGCCCGCTCACAAGAGAGGTTTTGATAGCAAAGCCAACACCAGCTTCTCGCCTTGCGTCAGGGTCGCGTCCACTCCAGAAGAAAGAATAGCCAGCAAGCCTTTCCGTGAGTTCACCTTTGCCAGAGAGTCTGGTTTCACTGAGGGTGGCGATGTCTGTGTTGTATCTGGCAAGTTCATGGGCAATGAGCGCCGTGCGTCGTTGAGGTCTGTTAGAAGTGTCCCTGTCAAGCATTGTGCGGATGTTCCATGTGGCAATATTTAGTGAAATAGAGTTTGTCTTTGATTTTCGACCGCAAAAATTGGGGTCCTCGTCGACCATGTTTAGCAGACCAGAGTGTGAAGGAGCGGGCAATGTTTTGGGCACCTAATATAGCCCCTTCCTCGTGAATTTAGGAGAGCTTGCCCGTCGCCACGGGACTTGGGATGAGGGGTGTTGGATGACAGATGACTTGCACAGGTGATTTTCCTTTAAAGTGAGAAAGGGTTGCGCAGCGTCAACCTCACTCTCTTGCCCGGACCCACCGTGTCCAGTGGCAGGACTAGTCAAGCTGACCAGAGATGGGTACGGATGCAGTGGATGGCCAAGATGTTCTACGTGCCTCTACGCACTCCACGGTGCGTTGCTGTAATCGCCTTCACCCCCGTTGAACCTAAATGGTGTCCTCCACAGGGTCCGTCGACGTCCAGGCTTCGCATGCGGTAGGTAGGCAGTCCTAATTCACCGAGGGTTTGAGACCCGTCAGCTACCCTCACCTGGTTTACCCGGCTAGCAAAAGCCGTTGCCCAAGGTATGGCTGTTGTCGCATGCTAACAGCTACGGGGATACACATGTGAGAGTTGGGTGACAGGAGAGGACTAAGGTGGACAAACTGCTCCTAGGAGCACAACGTTTTCCCCCATCAGGCACTCCAGTATACTCCCATATAAAAAGGAAAAATACGTATCTGAAATAAAAATTCCGGCCAGAGTCTTTAGTATATTTTCCACAGAAATTTTTATTTCCTATAGCTAATTTTTGTTGAAATTAAGAATTCCTTCCTTTTGTGTAATAATGTTGTTGTATACCGCCATCTTGTATACCGCTTTCTAGAATGATAATGGAGATCTTGTTAACAAAATGATGTTGAAAGGAAAAATACGTATCTGAAACAAAGCTTCTGATCCTTCTTCTTCTTCTTCTATAGCTTAAGGGCCCACGATCAATTTATTGATCATTTTGGCTCCTATGCATGTAGATGGGATTTGCAATGTTTCTGTTCCTGGTGTTGATGAGGAAATTTCACGGATTTCCAGTGCCACTTTGTGAGGGAATCATGCACTAGGGGTTTGAAGGCTTGAGGCAATAGACACAAATGTGTCTAGTGTTGTCGCTTCAACCGTTCCTTTTGAAAGATTGTTCCAGTCCCTGATTGCCTTGGGCAGGAATGAGCAGCTCCTATACTGGCTTCTTGCTGGTATGAGCCTGAATTGAGAGGGACGAGTTTCTGTTTAATCCTGTCCAGAATCTTAAGCATATTTTCCACAGAAAGGACTATTTCCTACAATCTATTTTTGTTGAAATCCATATTTCCTCCTCTTTGTGCTCTTGCTGTTTTGCTTTTATTCTGCCATCTTGTTGTATACATTTCTTTCTTACCAGATTATATTACAAATAATTTTATGTTTGAAAGAAAGTATGGTTCAATAATGACTTCACTAGCGCGCAAAATATAATTGGCGATAACCACGGTAAATGATATATCTATAGATCTATATATCTATATATACATATTATTAACGCAACTGCATTTGATGAGTACTATTTTCTTTTCGGAAAATGAAATCGTCTCAGTTTGAGTAAGGCGTAAAAAAATATTCGTCTTAAAACTGATTGGGACATCAGAATATGTAATATGGTTCATGGGCGTGAAATAAAAAAGTATGCAGTGACGTATCAATGGGGGAAGGGGTGTCGCAAAAATTGGGATTTTTAAATGTGCGTTACTTGAGTTCATGTTTTGTCCAGTAACTCGAGTAGATGGGAAGGTCACGCACTGCCGTCACCAATGTTTGGCGGGCTAAAGCTAGTCCAAATATTTATTAACTAAACAACCCCTACAAGCAAAGTGTTTCCTATCAATGCTGTCTAGGCGTTCTTCATCATTTTATTCCGTATTCATATTCTAATGAACCACCACCCGCTTCTACACAGCAGATTGATTTTAGCAACTATTTCAGAAATTAACAAATTGCGCACCAAACACACTTGCGATATTCGTTTAAAAATAATATCATTTAGCGCAGTTATCGGGAATTTTATTCTGTGAAATCAGTGACATCATATTTCCTTCATCCCTCCCCTTGGAAAGCGGGGAAAAACTGATTTTTGGAGGTTAGGGGTTGACGGGAAGTGGATCAATTAGCCGTCCGAAGATTTTGCCACACAGCAAACACAGAAAGACACGAACACAAGCCAAGTTAATGGAAAGGATTTCATTAAATATAAGACGTGCTTGGTTCACAGAAACAATTGTCTTAGGTCTCACAACTTAAGGTCTCACCACTAAAAGTCTCACCACTAAAGTTCTCACCACTAAAGTTCTCACCACTAAAGTTCTCACCACTAAAAGTCTCACAACTAAATGTTCACCACTAAAGTCTCACCACTAATAGAAATATAACTGAATTATGAACTATGTCTTAGGTCTCACCACTGAAGGTCTCACCATTATAGGTCTCACCATTATTGGTCTCACCACTAAAGATCTCACCATTATAGGTCTCACCACTAAAGGTCTCACCACTAATAGAAATACTACTGAGTTAATGAACTATGTCTGAGGTCTCACCACTAAAAGTCTCACAACTAAAGGTCTCACCACTAAAAGTCTCACAACTAAAGGTCTCACCACTAAAAGTCTCACACTAAAGGTCTAATACTATTAAATTAATTAACTATGTCTTAGGTCTCACCACTAAAGGCCTCGCCACGAATAGAAATACTACTGAATTAATGAACTCTGACTGAGGTCTCACCACTAAATGTCCTACCACTAATAGAAATACTACTAAAGTAATTAACTATGTCTTAGGTCTCAAAACTAAAGACCTCACCACTAAAGGTGTCACCACCAAAGGTCTCACCACTAAAGGTCTCACCACCGACAAAATGAATAAACTTGCTTCCTCGTTTTTGTATCTCTCGCAGGGCAGGAGGGGGCGTTCAAAAAGATTAAAGCCGAGGGCGCCAGTCCTGTCTTGTCCATGTCCTCTGCCACGTCGCTGAGCGGCACATCACCTGGCTCAGCATCCGGCCACACGCCAGGGGCTGGGACATGTCCCACACCGGCGAGAAGGCGGCACCGGACGACGTTCACACAGGTATAGTCTTTTGGGGAGTTTCCCTAACATTTCTAATCAGGCTAGTGGCGCCTGGGGCGGGCAAAGATTTCTGCCACACCTCTACGAATTCACTCTACAATTGACCAAAAATGTCTCCCCGAATTCTATGTATACAGACAAATTGCGCCCCCCCCCCCCCACCAAGCTTTCCATAGTGCCAATCATAATAAAAACAAAATTTGAGATAAGAATGCTCTTGGACTGTGAATGGAATACTCAACATACCCTTCCTCTACGAATTCACTCTACAATTGACCAAAAATGTCTCCCCGAATTCTATGTATACAGACAAATTGCGCCCCCCCCCCCACCAAGCTTTCCATAGTGCCAATCATAATAAAAACAAAATTTGAGATAAGAATGCTCTTGGACTGTGAATGGAATACTCAACATACCCTCTCTCTCTCTTCCTCCCTTCTTTCCTCCCCGCTCTCCCACAACCCTCTCTTTCCCTCACTCCCTCTTCACCCCCTCCATCCGCCCCCTCTCTCTCTCTTCCCCTTTCTCACTCCCTCTCTCTATCCTTCCCTCCTTCTCCACCCCTCCCTCTACCTCGCTCCCCCGCCCCCCTCTCTCTACTTGAACATGCACATCATTTAACGGCACATGTTCATCTGAACTAACCTTGCCATGGTCCCCAGGAACAACTGAGAGAGCTAGAAGCAGCCTTCGCCAAGTCCCACTACCCAGACATCTACTGCAGGGAGGAGCTCGCTAGGATAACTAAGCTCAATGAGGCCAGGATACAGGTCAGTGGTCAGTTGTCAGTCCCATGTCAGTTGTCAGTCTCATGTCAGTTGTCAGTCTCATGTCAGTTGTCAGTCTCATGTCAGCTGTCAGTTGCCCCTACTAAAAAGAGACATTTTATTCGGCAATATGCTATAAACAAGCAAACCAAGAATCGAAGGACACATTTTCACTTATCCTCAATTCTATCCTAGATTTTAGGGTTACCGGAAATGTTTTTCAAAGAAGAAATTTAGTCGACGGAAAATGGATCGACGGGAATTTGATCGAACGGAAATTTGGTCGAATCTTTTTTTTCAGTTCACACGTTAAAATGTTGCGTCTAATTTCTTTTTGAACGCACTAAACAAAATAATGCGAAATTTCTTCAAACAAATTTCTGGATACGAAATTTTAGGACTGTGGATGGATAACTCACCATACTCTCTCTCCCTTCCTCCTTGTCCCTCTCTCCCCCTACATCCACCCCTCTCGCTCTTGCCCCCTCTCGCTCTTGCCCCCTCTCACTCTTGCCCCCTCTCGCTCTTGTCCCCTTCTCACTCCCTCCCTCTCGCTCCTTCCCCCAATCTCCAAAAAACGATTCGACCAAATATCCTTGCGATCAAATTTCCGTCGATCGATTTTTCCGTCGACGAAATGTCTTTCAAACAAAGTTCCGGACACGAGATTTTAGGACACCCCCCATTCCCCTTTTCCCCTTAAAAGTAAGTTTGTCTGTTGGCTGACAAGAGACGAATATCTTTCAAAATGCAGTTTTTTAAATATTTTATTTGGAGAAGATTAACATTACGCAGTTGACACCCAACAAAACTTTGTGTCCATGAACTCTATTTGAGGCAATACCATTCTTGGGAGCGTGTTACGCTTTTTGCTTGCAGCTATATTTAGCACAGGCGGAGGTGAATAGGTCAGGGAAACGATACGAACTTTAGGGGACCACATCTTATCTCCCTTTGTTGATGCTGTTTTGTTAGCTCCCCCAAATACTACACATGATTTCAGAGAAATTAAAGGGGAAAAAATAAAAAAAAAAAGATTTTAAATAAAAAAAAAAAAAAAACAAAAAAAAACCTGCCAAATTAAATGAAAGTTTTTTTTTTTTTAAAAAAAGGAAAGTAAATTTTAAAAATATTTAAAGTTACCTGGAGAATGTTTAGTTTTGTAGAAAGTGTGTTGGAAATGTGGAAAGTGTGTTGGAAATGTGGAAAGTGTGTTGGAAATGTGGAAAGTGTGTTGGAAATGTGGAAAGTGTGTTGGAAATGTGGAAAGTGTTTTGGAAATGTGGAAAGTGTGTTGGAAATGTGGAAAGTTGGAAATGTGGAAAGTGTGTTGAAATGTGGAAAGTGTGCTGGTAATGTGGGAAGTGTGTGGGTAATGGGGAGAATGGTGTTATCTTCTTCAGAATTTAAACCCAAATGTGGTTCTTGGTATTAGTGTAGCTCAGCGGTTCTCAACCTGTGGGTCGCGACCCCTTTGGGGGTCGCACGACCCTTTCCCAGGGGGTCGCCTAAGACCATCTGAAAACACATCTGCTTTTCAGTTATAAAGTAGCAACGAAAATAATTTTGTGGCCGGGGGTCACCACAACATGAGGACCTGTATTAAAGGGTCGGGGCATTAGGAAGGTTGACAACCACTGGTGTAGCTGTTCTCAATTACGGTTAGGATAAGTGGGACAGACCTCAAGGGTTTGCCCGTCACTGCACCCCAAACATCTTTGGTTCACCCCCGGCCGATTCATTTCTGTCCAGTACATTGCGCCCGATTAGGCGCAGTGTGTGTTTTTGAGAGATTAATTAATTAGTGAGCGCTCTTGCCACTCTGGCCTTGATGACGTATTTAGATGCTTATTATGACGTATTGTCTAGGCTGTCGTGTGACGCACGTTCGGCAGTTCTAGTCGTCTGGCAGTCTTGAATGGAACTTTGTGAAAGGAGGTTGTGTTTTATTTCTTTCTGATAAGTCGTCTGGCAGTCTTGAATGGAACTTTGTGAAAGGAGGTTGTGTTTTATTTCTTTCTGATAGCGAGCTGCTCTATACATGTGTATATGGAATCAAGAGTCTGTGAATTTACACTATATATTCAAGTTACATTTTTAATGGAAAAGGGACTTGGAGTTGATTCAGTGCTAGTACGATCTATCACAACGTATTAAAGAACTTGATAAGTTACCCTATCTATAGTACACACAAGATTTTGACAACTTCCATTTGATTTAAAAAGAGCCCGGTCGTTCAAACTCTCTAAATTGTCACCCCCTGCCCGCCACCCCGCACCCTACCCCCCTCAGCCCCGGGTAGCTCGTAATACGACATCATTAGACACAAATCAAAGTCTAAAATGACCCACTGGAACAAAACCTCAAAACTGCAAGTCGGCGAAAATGACTTGTATTTGTTTGTTGTTTGGCACGCGCGACTTCTCCGTACTAATTAGCGACCACCAGCAAATCCATGGAGAACATGCCCGTTAGTGTGGCCCTCATGAAAGACAAAATCCACCCTTTCTACACTAATCTCGAGCCCTCCCCGAAAACCACGCCCATCTCATTATCGGCAATGTATTCATTCGCCCGTTAGATCCTGCGCCGCCATCTGTGTTGCTAAAAACCCGGGGACCCTTCCATCCCCCACGATCCCCCCCCCCCTTCCGCTCCACATCCCACCCTAAACTTTTTCTTTTTGTTAAACACAGAGGACAAAGTAGGAAACATGGCCAGATTTTTTCCCCACCCCAGACCAGAAGCCTCGCCATCTGTGTTGCTAAAAACCCGGGGACCCTTCCATCCCCCACGATCCCCCCCCCCCCTTCCGCTCCACATCCCACCCTAAACTTTTTCTTTTTGTTAAACACAGAGGACAAAGTAGGAAACATGGCCAGATTTTTTCCCCACCCCAGACCAGAAGCCGAGGAGAACTAAAAGCACAAACCTAGCGGCAGGGAAAGTGGCCGAGCGCAGCAGGAGGGTGATTGCCGGAGAGGGAGAGAGAGTGTGGGGTGGGGAGGGGGAGGGGGAAGGGGCTGGTTTAGTCGATGCACGCCCGGGTGTTGGGGGGGGGGGGTATAATTAAAAGGTTCCAATTTATCCAAGCAAAGATCGCCCTTCGGCAGACGTGTGGATTTTCACGGGCATCATCACGACTGAATGGAAATACTGGGTTAAATATTTCTATTATCTTAGGTCCGTTCTAATTCAAATATGGCGTTATTTCTGATCACTATGATATTCCTTCTGATAAATATGGCATTGCTTCTGATAAATATGGCATTGTTTCTGATAAATATGGCACTGCTTCTGATAAATATGGCCTTTTTCGGATAAATATGGCATTGTTTCTGATAAATATGGCATTGCTTCTGATAAATATGGCCCTTTCGGATAAATATGGCATTGTTTCTGATAAATATGGCATTGCGTCTGATAAATATGGCATTGTTTCTGATAAATTTGGCATTGCTTCTGATAAATATGGCATTGCTTCTAATAAATATGGCATTGCTTCTGATAACTATGGCATCGCTTCTGATAAATATGGTATTGCTTCTGATAAATATGGCATTGTTTCTGATAAATATGGCCTTTTTCTGATAAATATGGCATTGTTTCTGATGGATATGACATTGTTTCTGATAAATATGGCAATGTTAGAAATTTATTTAGAGAAGAAAAAATAATCAGCAGCGACTTTGTAAAAAGATGACGTCATATCTTCCTCTTATAACTCCACTCTCAACACGTCATATCTTCCTCTTATAACTCCACTCTCAACACGTCATATCTTCCTCTTATAACTCCACTCTCAACACGTCATATCTTCCTCTTATAACTCACTCTCAACGCGTCTTATCTTCCTCTTATAACTCCACTCTTAACACGTCATATCTTCTTTTTATAACTCCACTCTCAACACGTCATATCTTTCTCTTATAACTCCACTCTCAACACGTCATATCTTCCTCTTATAACTCCACTCTCAACACGTCATATCTTCTTCTTATAACTCCACTCTCAACACGTCATATCTTCTTCTTATAACTCTACTCTCAACACGTCATATCTTCCTCTTATAACTCCACTCTTACCACGTCATATCTTCTTTTTATAACTCCACTCTCAACACGTCATATCTTCCTCTTATAACTCCACTCTCAACACGTCATATCTTCCTCTTATAACTCACTCTCAACACGTCATATCTTCTTCTTATAACTCCACTCTCAACACGTCATATCTTCTTCTTATAACTCTACTCTCAACACGTCATATCTTCCTCTTATAACTCACTCTCAACACGTCATATCTTCCTCTTATAACTCACTCTCAACACGTCATATCTTCCTCTTATAAGTCATGTCTCTAAAAAAACAATGAAATGAAACAATTATTCGAAAACCTGGAGGATTCTATAAAAGGAGGGGAATAAAGCAATGTCACCATGCTATAATGTTATAAGTATACTTTTAGTCGACCATCTCTTGTCATGCCATTTCATTGGCACGATGCATTTTACCAAATGAACCATCTTTACATCACCAAAACGTCTTCATATCATCGAGACATCTTCACATCACCAAAACTTCTTAACATCATCAAAATATCTTCACATCATCAAAACATCTTCACATCACCAAAAGTCTTCACATCACCAAAACATCTTCACATCACCAAACTTCTTAACATCATCAAAACATCTTCACATCATCAAAACATCTTTACATCACCAAAACGTCTTTTCATCACGAGACATCTTCACATCACAAAAATGACTTCACATCACCAAAACATCTCCACATCACCAAAACATCTCCACATCACCAAAACATCTCCACATCACCAAAACGTCTTCACATCACCAAAACATCTTCACATCACCAAACCATCTTCAAATCATCAAAACGTATTGACATCACCAAAACGTCTTTTCATCACGAGACATCTTCACATCACAAAAATGACTTCACATCACCAAAACATCTCCACATCACCAAAACATCTTGACGTCCCCAAAACCCCAAAGAGGCAAAGCCTGACAAATGAAGGGCTGCACGGAGACAAACACCCGTCTCTTGAGTACCCCCTGGAGACGCCGCTGTTCACGGATGAGGCGAACAACTCGAGCTGTTCACCGCCCCCCCCAACCCTCAAGTGGACACACCCACTGTTTCAGTATGGCGCCCCGGGGGCCACCTTGTCGTCAGGGTCTTAGATGGAGGATCTTGACGTCATGTCTTCTTAGTGATCTCCCCCTGACCCTCCACAACTTCAATGGCAATTAGAAATAATTAAAACTGCATTTTTTAAAATTCCGCTGTAAAACCCTCTGCCTGGTTGATATAAAATAAAATAAAATAAAGTACTCTAGACAAACTCAACTTAACAAGCGTCTTGACTCGTTGGTATTTTAATGGATGATTATTTTTTTCCATATGAAATTGGCTTACACGTGTTAACTGGTGACAACAGCAGACGATATTATAAAATGGCCAACACTTTAGCTGTAGAAAAAGACGACGTTATGCAAAGACCAACACGATAGCAATAGAAGAAGACATGGGACAGACAGCGCCTACCTTTGCCTCACAGTTACAAACTAAGTAGACTGTCAGGGACTCTTAAGTCCATTAAGGGTCCATGTCTCACACGTCACCCTGGTGACGCGGACAAGCGGACGCCGGCGTTCAGCGTGTCCCCGAGGTTTGACGCCGTTCGGAAACTTCCGACCGCGACCTCTGAACGGCTTCTTCAACTTCCGGTCGATTTAATGCAGGAGGGGCGAACGATAGCGGGATTAAATTGTCGTCTGCCCGTAGAGGAGAGACCCTTGCCAGGGATACGCCATTATTGAAATACACGAAGGTGGCCGTTAGAAATGTGAAACAGGGAGTATTTAGGTCAGTTGTTCAAATGAACTGGGTCGGAAATGTATTCCCCATCAAACGGCCATGGAATATATAAAAAAGATTCAGAACAGCTATAGGTAAAAATGATCAGTGAGTCTTCTTTGGGCACAAGTAGACATAGTTTTTGAAAAATAATTAAAAGTGATAAGTAAGGCCTAAATAGTGTCATATTGTGTGAACACGGTCTAATATCTATAAGTATACCCAAGCACCCAACTGTGTTATAGGGCCTAGTGGCTATTGGTATTATTTCGTATGGAACAGTGGTTCTCAACTTTCCTAAAGCCGCGACCCTTTAATACAGTTCCTCATGTTGTGACCCCCCAACCATACAATTATTTTCGTTGCCACTTCATAAATATGTGTTTTCCGATGGTCTTTCGACCGCTGCGTAAGGGTCGTTCGACCCCCAAAGGGTTCGCGACCCACAGGTTGAGAACCACTGGTATAGAATGATGCAGAGCTAAAACTGATATATTTTTTATCAACATTTCTGCGTTAGAGCTGTGCTCAGATTTTGGATTGCGAGTTTCACATACATTCATTCGCACATAGTATCATGCGCCATGCAGCACTTAGTATCGTGTGTCGTGCAGCACAAAGGAAGCGGACGGTATGTTCGTGTATGAGCTAATGGAGCGCATTATGTAACGTTTTCTTATGCATATCTGTGAAACAAATCAGAAGCAACTCTTTATATTTGTAACTAAATCTTTTTATTGAATGGGGAGAATAACCGCATGAATACCCATGAGACAACTTAGATAAGTCATCAGATATGGGAGAAAACTTATAAAAATAATCAGAGTTTCAAGTGGCACGACTTACAGAAGTGATCAGAGTTTGACGAAATTGTTCGGCTACCTAATAATATGTTACTGGGCCTCCCCTCCCCCCCCCCACAAAATCAACGCTTAAAAAATGGAATCCAACATAGTCCATATTTAACTTCTCCGTTCTCACAAATCTCCTAATAACCTAAGCGTGTGTTGGTTTGTTATTGACAGCTTAAGCTTAGAAAGTCACATTTAAAACATCTGTCAGAAACTACACATTTTTTTTTTTGTCTTCAATTTCGGCTGCGATGTCTTGAAATCTTTCAAAGCCGTGTCTCCCCCCCCCCCCAATTTTTCCACGACCCCCCCCCCTCTCCCTAAAATCATGGAACCCCCTTTCTGCCATTTTCAACTCCCCTCATAGCCTCAAGGGTCTCAGAAAGAGCCATCATCGTCCTCATCATTTCTGGCTTCGGGACGCGACACTGTCCTGGCCAAAACGCCCCCAAGAGTGTCCATATGGCATGCCAAATGTGACTTGTGAGCCAAATTAACTTTCCTTCTCCAAAAACCTGTACACATCCGTCTGAGGAGGCCCCCATTAGTTTGTCCAATGTTTGTTTCCTTAAACTTGAAGACGTCATAACCTCGCTGGTAGATCATTGCGTCTAACCTTTTTAGATAACTTTTGCTGACGTTTTCTTGTCATGGGGAGATTGTACTTTGCTGTTGTAGCGACCAATCAAGTACTTTGCTGTTGTAGCGACCAATCAAGTACTTTGCTGTTGTAGCGACCAATCAAGTTGAAATCAATCAAAACAAATTCATGTCTGTGAAAACCTTATTTTCGAATGGCTCTTAATAAATACAAATTAATTAACGAAATTTAAAAAAAAAGACAGAAATTAAAGATATAGGTGTTTAAAAATGAATATTAAGTTTTAAATGCTTTAAACAAAAACAAAAAAAGCTTTTGCCAAAAAGTATCAAATAAATGCCCCCCCCCCCCCGGCCCCCAAAACTTCAGAGTTGTCGCAGCAATACGATTCAAAAAAGCGTAGTTCACCTATGATCTAGTAATTATGAAGGGTTGTATTGGCATCGGGGGTTGGGGGGGGGGGGATCTAAGTTGTGAAAAGTCTTAGTTCAATTTTAGGCCAGGAAGTGGGTCAAGAATCGGTCCAGGACTTGGGCCAGGAAGTGGGCCAGGAGGTGGGTCAGGTAACGGGTGAAGAAGTTGGCCAGGAAGTCGGCCAGGAAGTCGGTCAGGAAGTTGGTCAGGAAGTTGGCCAGGAAGTTGGCCAGGAATTGGGCCAGGAAGTGGGTCTGGAAGTGGGTCAGGAAGTGGGCCAGGAAGTGGGTCAAAACTGTGATGCAAGATTCCACCACGAACGAACCAATGGACAGAGCGACGCACAAGACGAAGCGCTTACAAAATGTAAAATAACAATGATCAATTGTAGGGATGCACATTTCAATATGGGACACGAAGTGTAGGGTCACAATGGTCAATTGTAGGGATGCACATTTCAATATGGGACACGAAGTGTAGGGTCACAATGATCAATTGTAGGGATGCACATTTCAATATGGGACACGAAGTGTAGGGTAACATTGATCCATTGTAGGGATGCACATTTCATTATGGGACACGAAGTGTAGGGTCACAATGAGCAATTGTAGGGATGCACATTTCAATATGGGACACGAAGTGTAGGGTCACAATGGTCAATTGTAGGAATGCACATTTCAATATGGGACACGAAGTGTAGGGTAACAATGGTTAATTGTAGGGATGCACATTTCAATATGGGACACGAAGTGTAGGGTAACAATGATCAATTGTAGGGTATGCACATTTCAATATGGGACACGAAGTGTAGGGTCACAATGAGCAATTGTAGGGATGCACATTTCAATATGGGACACGAAGGAAAGAATGGCGAGAGAGGACAATTGAAAAGAAAAACATTTGAAAAGTAAATTTTGAGTTAGAAAACCATGTTTACCTGTCTCACAATAAAATGTATACATGTCTCACAATATATATTGTATCCATGTCTCACAATGTATGTATCCATGTCTCGCCCTATATGTATCCATGAGTCTCACAACATATGTATCCATGTCACACAATATAATGTATCCATGTTTCACAATATATGTATCCATGTCTCGCACTATACGTATCCATGAGTCTCACAACATATGTATCCATGTCTCACAATATGTGTATCCATGTCTCACAATATATGTATCAATGTCTCACAATATATGTATCCATGTGTCTCACAATATATGTATCCATGAGTCTCACAATATATGTATCCATGTCTCACAATATGTGTATCCATGTCTCACAATATATGTATCCATGCGTCTCACAATATATGTATCCATGTCTCACAATATATGTATCCATGCGTCTCACAATATATGTATCCATGTCTCACAATATGGGTATCCATGTCTCACAATATATGTATCCATATCTCACAATATATGTATCCATGTCTCCCAGTAAATATATCCATATCTCACAATATATGTATCCATGTCACACAATATAATGTATCCATGTTTCACAATATATGTATCCATGTCTCGCACTATACGTATCCATGAGTCTCACAACATATGTATCCATGTCTCACAATATGTGTATCCATGTCTCACAATATATGTATCAATGTCTCACAATATATGTATCCATGTGTCTCACAATATATGTATCCATGAGTCTCACAATATATGTATCCATGTCTCACAATATGTGTATCCATGTCACACAATATATGTATCCATGCGTCTCACAATATATGTATCCATATCTCACAATATATGTATCCATGTCTCCCAGTAAATATATCAATATCTCACAATATATGTATCCATGTCTCACAATAAATTTATTCATATCTCACAATATATGTATCCATGTCTCACAATAAATGTATCCATTTCTAACAATACTTGTATTTCGGATCAACGAAAAATGTCAATGTTGACCAATGAGAACACTCGTTTCAACGAAAATGTCAATGTTGACCAATGAGAACACTCGTTTCAACGAAAATGTCAATGTTGACCAATGAGAACACTCGTTTCAACGAAAATGTCAATGTTGACCAATGAGAACACTCGTTTCAACGAAAATGTCAATGTTGACCAATGAGAACACTCGTTTCAACGAAAATGTCAATGTTGACCAATGAGAACACTCGTTTCAACGAAAATGTCAATGTTGACCAATGAGAACACTCGTTTCAACGAAAATGTCAATGTTGACCAATGAGAACACTCGTTTCAACGAAAATGTCAATGTTGACCAATGAGAACACTCGTTTCAACGAAAATGTCAATGTTGACCAATGAGAACACTCGTTTCAACGAAAATGTCAATGTTGACCAATGAGAACACTCGTTTCAACGAAAATGTCAATGTTGACCAATGAGAACACTCGTTTCAACGAAAATGTCAATGTTGACCAATGAGAACACTCGTTTCAACGAAAATGTCAATGTTGACCAATGAGAACACTCGTTTCAACGAAAATGTCAATGTTGACCAATGAGAACACTCGTTTCAACGAAAATGTCAATGTTGACCAATGAGAACACTCGTTTCAACGAAAATGTCAATGTTGACCAATGAGAACACTCGTTTCAACGAAAATGTCAATGTTGACCAATGAGAACACTCGTTTCAAC
>CAXITT010000022.1:729731-748810 GCA_964033795.1 Lymnaea stagnalis | reverse complement strand
TTTCACCGCTTCCGCCCCCTTGCCCCGACTTTTGCTGTCGCCGGATCCACAAGCCCCCCCCCCCCCTCAAGGTTTGGCATGGGTTAATTGAACACGTGACAACACTGCTGCTCCTGGACATCGAGGCAATCGGTTGGAAGAAAAAAAGTCAACACCTGAAGAACTGTAGTTTTTACACCCCCCCCCCCCAAGCCTTCACCCGTCTCCTCTTACTGTCGACTCCATACAGCCTATAATTTAAATATTTCATAAGCACATACCAGTCAGCAAACATATGTGTGTGTGTGTGACGCATTTTATAAAGTATATGGTTTGTATCTCTACTGAGAAATGATGTTCAGAATTGCTGGTCATTAGAGGAGAGTAATAACAACAATAGCCGCATCATTCATTCCAAGATCCGCATCCGGCCCCAGAGCAGTAGAGTGCCACACAGTCAGTAGAGTGCCACACATTCAGTAGAGTGCCACACATTCAGTAGAGTGCCACACATTCAGTAGAGTGCCACACATTCAGTAGAGTGCCACACAGTCAATAGAGTGCCACAAATGTAGTAGAGTACCAGACATTCAGTAGAGTGCCACAAATGTAGCAGAGTACCACACATTCAGTAGAGTGCCACAAATGTAGTAGAGTACCACACATTCAGTAGAGTGCCACAAATGTAGTAGAGTACCACACATTAAGTAGAGTGCCCCAAATGTAGTAGAGTACCACACATTCAGTAGAGTGCCACAAATGTAGTAGAGTACCACACATTCAGTAGAGAGCCACAAATGTAGTAGAGTACCACACATTCAGTAGAGTGCCACAAATGTAGTAGAGTACCACACATTCAGTAGAGTGCCACAAATGTAGTAGAGTACCACACATTCAGTAGAGTGCCACAAATGTAGTAGAGTACCACACATTCAGTAGAGTACCACAAATGTAGTAGAGTACCACACATTCAGTAGAGTGCCACAAATGTAGTATAGTGCCACAAATGTAGTAGAGTGCCACAAATGTAGTAGAGTACCACAAATCTAGTATAGTGGCACACATGTAGTATAGTGCCACAAATGTAGTGGAGTGCCACAAATCTAGTATAGTGGCACACATGTAGTATAGTGCCACAAATGTAGTAGAGTGCCAAAAATTTAGTGGCGTACCACACATGTAGTAGAGTGCCACATATGTAGTATAGAGCCACAAATGTAGTAGAGTGCCACATATGTAGCAGAGTGCCACATATGTAGTATAGAGCCACAAATGTAGTAGAGTGCCACATATGCAGTAGAGTGCCACAAATGTAGTAGAGTACCAGAGTACCACACATTCAGTATAATACCACAAATGTAATCGAGTACCACACATTCAATAGAGTGTTACAAATGTAGTAAAGTACCACACATTCAGTAGAGTGCCACAAACGTAGTAAAGTACCACACATTCCGTAGAGTGCCACAAATGTAGTAGAGTACCACACATTCAGTAGAGTGCCACAAATGTAGCAGAGTACCACACATTCAGTAGAGTGCCACAAATGTAGTAGAGTACCACACATTCAGTAGAATGCCACAAATGTAGTAGAGTACCACACATTCAGTAGAGTGCCACAAATGTAGTAGAGTACCACACATTCAGTAGAGTGCCACAAATGTAGTAGAGTACCACACATTCAGTAGAGTGCCACAAAAGTAGTAGAGTACCACACATTCAGTAGAGTGCCACAAATGTAGTAGAGTACCACACATTTAGTAGAGTGCCACAAATGTAGTAGAGTACCACACATTCAGAAGAGTGCCACAAATGTAGTAGAGTACCACACATTCAGTAGAGTGCCACAAATGTAGTAGAATACCACACATTCAGTAGAGTGCCCCAAATGTAGTAGAGTACCACACATTCAGTAGAGTGCCACAAATGTAGCAAAGGTAGCTCTTCCAACCGGAACAGCTGGGTTTTTTCTTGGCCGACGCTCAAGTGGTAGATTACCTTTTCTTGTGTCTTACTGTCATGCGTTCCACGGCGCGGGGTTTTCACAGCCGTAGGGCCTTCGGGACCCTCTCACCTGTAGCCATAGGGTCTTCGGCACCCTCTCACCTGTAGCCATAGGGCCTTCGGGACCCTCTCACCTGTAGCCATAGGGCCTTCGGGACCCTCTCACCTGTAGCCATACTGCCTTCGGGACCCTCTCACCTGTAGCCATAGGGCCTTCGGGACCCTCTCACCTGTAGCCATAGGGCCTTCGGGACCCTCTCACCTGTAGCCATAAGGCCTTCGGGACCCTCTCACCTGTAGCCATAGGGCCTCCGGGACCCTCCCACCTGGTTCAATTTCAGAGTTAGCCTTCTCTTAGACGACGTCAAGAGGATATCGCGTCCCATCTGCCCGGGGTGAGGGTGTTTGCTTGTCTAGGTTCGGGGTTGATATCTGGTCGGCAAGCTTGGACTTGACGCAGTTCAAACCACTCGGCCACAATTCGGTATCGAAATATATATTTGAAAGATTTTAACTGAACCGATTAGTCAAATGAGTTTTATGTTGTGTTCTTTCATTTCAATATGTACATTAAAAATCAAACAATAAAAATCTCTACGCATGAATGGAACTGTGGTGTAATGGTGAGTTCAATAGCGTGCAAAATAAAATCCCGATAATTGCGCAAAATGAGATTCTTAAAAAAAATACCGCAAATGCGTTGTTGTTGTTTTGTTGTTGTTGTTTTGTTGTTGTGTACGAAAATATTCGCATTTTAAATATGATGTAATAAATCTGTGGTGTAACAAAAGGGGGGGGGGTATATTTGAATATAAATGAAGTTCAGGGGCGGGGTGGGGGGGGGGGGGGTTAGGAGGGTAGCATTAATTGGTATTCTTATAAAGTGCTTTACCAGAACGAATGTTTTGTCAAGTCAGTTTAGCAGCTGGGAAGCTCGCTCATTTCCACCGCCATTGTTTTCAGGGCTAAACACTAGGAGATCAACAAATAAAGTGAGACAGAGAGCCTCTTGGGGTGGGCCACTTCCATCTTATAACAGGCAGTAATTGTTCCATCTTATAACATGCAGTAATTGTTCCATCTTATAACATGCAGTAATTGTTCCATCTTATAACATGCCGTAATTGTTCCATCTTATAACATGCCGTAATTGTTCCATCTTATAACATGCCGTAATTGTTCCATCTTATAACATGCCGTAATTGTTCCATCTTATAACATGCCGTAATTGTTCCATCTTATAACAGGCAGTAATTGTTCCATCTTATAACATGCCGTAATTGTTCCATCTTATAACATGCAGTAATTGTTCCATCTTATAACATGCAGTAATTGTTCCATCTTATAACATGCCGTAATTGTTCCATCTTATAACATGCCGTAATTGTTCCATCTTATAACATGCCGTAATTGTTCCATCTTATAACATGCCGTAATTGTTCCATCTTATAACATGCAGTAATTGTTCCATCTTATAACAGGCAGTAATTGTTCCATCTTATAACAGGCAGTAATTGTTCCATCTTATAACATGCAGTAATTGTTCCATCTTATAACATGCAGTAATTGTTCCATCTTCGAGTGCAGGCCACGAACGAAACATTGACTGCCTGCTACACATTTTCTCGGAAATTAGCGAAACAAAATATATGAAAACTTGAGCAAAATAACAAATGTTTCGACAAGATGCCTTCATCAGCGAACAAACAACAGTAAAGACAGAATTATATTTTAAAAAAATATCACTTAGCTGAAGTGTAGCATCCGAGAGTGCAGCCAGGGATTTTCACTGTCTTTCTTGTTTTGTATTTTTGTGATCCACTCGAAAATTGGTCACGTAGATGACTTTTGGTACTAATTCATCCATTCACTGAAAAAAAAATGAAGTATGTAAATAATAAAAATGAGAAATAATACATTGAACCAAAAAGTGGTACGGCTAGGGTGATGGTGTGGCTGTGGAACGATCTAACGGCCAGGGAGATGGATGGTATGGCTGTTTAAGGATCACACGGCAAGGGTGATGGATTTTACAAAATATGACTGTTTTCCAAAATCGATTTTTATATAGTTTCTTTTTTCCTCTCATGAGAAAATCTTGACAAAGTAAACCCTTTTTAAAAAAACAACAACTTAAGTGGATATAAAACAAAGAGAACTAATGTAGTATAAATATTGTTCTTGTTAAGGCGCTGCTAAATCCTGGTTTAAGCCATCCCCAGAAGGGACTACTCGTTTGTTGGTCTGTCACACAAATTGCTACTAATTGAAATCGGTGTTCTATTTGTTACTACTACTTTAGGTATTGTGAGAGTTTCGTATATTTCTATCATGGCTTTATATCCAAGGCTTGAACTATCTCTGTACGGAGCAATTGGTGTCAATGTATACTTTTATTTTAAAGTTAAAAAAAAAAAAAGATTCCACTAATAGGTTCCGCCCCTGATTCTCCACTTGTAGAATGGTGTTGAGAAAACCCAAGGCGCGGGTGGGCCAGGGGCCGTGAGGGCCAGGGGCCGTGGCACGGACAAGGGAGAGAATCTCTCTCGCTGGCCAGAGGCAGGGAGTAAATTGAATTTGTCGAGTGGAGAGCTCCAGGGAAGATGGCAGTGTCCCGTCGGCCCTCAACGACGGGGTGGGGTGGGGGAGGGGGGAGGGAAGGGGGGAGGACGCGTCGGGGGTTGGGGAGAAGGGGGGGGGCAGGAGGCAGTGGGTGCCGATAGTGGGAGGGGAAGAGGAGGGCGGAAAAAAGGACAACCTGATTCCTGCATGGTAGTGGACAGTTGTATGGACAGTTATATGGACAGTTGTGTGGACAGTTGTGTGAACAGTTGTGTGGACAGTTGTGTGGACAGTTGTGTGGACAGTTGTGTGGACAGTTGTGTGGACAGTTGTGTGGACAGTTGTGTGGACAGTTGTGTGGACAGTTGTGTGGACAGTTGTGTGGACAGTTGTGTGAACAGTTGTGTGGACAGTTGTGTGGACAGTTGTATGGACAGTTGTCTGGATAGTTGTGTGGACAGTTGTGTGGACATTGGCACGGGCAGACATATTGAGAGTTGTATGGACACTACACGTACTGTTCAGTACTATAACTAACGGCCAGCCTTTCCCTGATAGCGTCTTGCGACCAGGTAACGAGTCACTCAAGCAAAGCTAGCGGGGCGTTAACAACATATTCTAGAATTGTTTTGGGACTTCGTTGTTGTCACGTCTGCCCGATAGACTCGTTCGGCATTTGTTCTACCCGCCTACTCCAGTTGCTATAGAAGTTTATATATATATATATATATATATATATATATATATATATATATATATATATATATATATATATATATATATTCTGTTATGATTGGTGAAGCCATGATTATGATATAATTTTGTAAGAGCACGCAAGGTCAAAGGGTGAGATCAGGGGGCAAGGTCAGAGGGGAGCTATTTTATGATTGGAATAAGTCAATGCACGCACTAAGAGACAGCACGGGAGGTAAATGGAAGATGGGGACATCGTATGACTCTGTTGGGCAGCGCGGTTGAAGGTGATTTGTTTTATTTTCATTAGATGTCCGGGCATGTAGTGGAGGTCAGTGAGATGTCCGGACATATATAGTGGAGATCAGTCAGATGTCCGGGCATGTAGTGGAGGTCAGTGAGATGTCTGGACATATATAGTGGAGATCAGTGAGATGTCCGGGCATGTAGTGGAGGTCAGTGAGATGTCCGGACATATATAGTGGAGATAAGCGAGATGTCCGGGCATGTAGTGGAGGTCAGTGAGATGTCTGGACATATATAGTGGAGATCAGTGAGATGTCCGGGCATGTAGTGGAGGTCAGTGAGATGTCCGGACATATATAGTGGAGATCAGCGAGATGTCCGGGCATGTAGTGGAGGTCAGTGAGATGTCCGGACATATATAGTGAAGATCAGTGAGATGTCCGGACATGTAGTGGAGGTTAGTGAGATGTCCGGGCATGTAGTGGAGGTCAGTGAGATGACCGGGCATGTAGTGGAGGTCAGTGAGATGTCCGGGCATGTAGTGGAGGTCAGTGAGATGTCCGGACATGTAGTGGAGGTCAGTGAGATGTCCGGACATGTAGTGGAGGTCAGTGAGATTCCGGACATGTAGTGGAGGTCAGTGAGATTGATCGCGGTTAAGATGGTTTAATGGTATCAAATGTTTGACCATGCACGTTTCAGAATCTGAAAGCAAAAGTCTCCACATATTAGACAGACAGGTGATGGCGAACATCGGGATAAAGGTAAATAAATGCGATCTGAGAAAAGCGTTTTTTTTTTTTTTAAATATTTAAAAATTTTTTTAAAAATTCTCAAATTTCTCACCTGTAAATTATTGTCCAGGTTTCTGTTTGATAGCTTAACATTTTGTTTGTGACTGAATGCTTTATGGAATGGTTGGGTAAGGGCGACATAATTAGTGGGCCACGAAGAAGAAGGAAATCCTTAAAAATAGCCAAGAAACAAAATTGGGAAAAGCTACTATGGGGTACCACCACGTAGGAAAATAAAAAAAAGAGACTCTTTACTCTCGAAAAGAAAAAAACAAAAAAACAAAACAAATGGTTTGGTTCATATCATATTCACATCCGCTTTCATATCATTTAGGGTTGTCATACTTTGGGCTCGGTCAACATGGATTGGATGACAATGCCATCAATTGAAAAGGAGAGAAATTATTCAGACTAAAAGAATACCGGTCCATCTTATGATGACATCCTTTATAGTGTTGTTCGCGGGTGGCTGGCTAGCATGCAGGCCAAATCGATGTCAACTAACGGGACTCGTTCTTATTGGTTGTTGTCCCCCCAACACCTCAGACGTGACGTCACGCATCCAACGTTTTCCCCTCCCCACCTCCAACTGCCACTGCAAGGATGTAATGTAAACCACGAGTTGGAAGAGCCGGGGGGGGGGGGGGGCGCGGGAGATATAGTCAAGACCCAGGGAGACACCTCAGTGTTGCGCCGCTATACCGCCCCCCCTAAGATGGCTCCATTAGCGACTTTGTCAATTTTCATTAGGGCGACATCCCTCCCGAGACGAAGGCCAGAACTGAGTGGAATATTTTAAGACGGCAGGGTCGCCTCGCGAGCAAGAACCCTCGCGCCGGCCCCGGCTACTTCTTATTCACTTCAAGCCCCGCTGCTGATGAAAATTGCAAATTCTCCTCCGCGGGCTAGAGCAGAAAGAAGGAGACAACGGGGGCATGGTTCAGTCACGCTACTCGACCAACCGGCCCACCCTAGATCCGGGGCCCTCGAGGGTTCAATGGGCCATTCGCGGTCCCACAAGTATACACGGCTTGAGGGGGCCAGGTCACGGCTCGTGAGGGATACGTTCTTTTTGGGAATGTCTTATTTGTGGGCGGTTAAATAATAGGATGGCTCTCGTAGACATCGGGTATTCCCGGTGTTTGGCTCAATTGACTCGATTGGCCCTGATAGATGACCGGTTTATATATATGTATGTAATGTCTCAGGGGTTGGGATGTTGACAGGCGTCCACTTCGTGTTACGTCATCGGTCGTCTGAAAAGTTGATGAGCTGCTATTAAAATCGTGAGTGTCTGCGCGAGTGTCTGCGAGTGTCTGCGTCTCGGGTGTCTTGGAGTTAATGTTCTTCAACGTTGTAAGACTTTCCTTACTTCGTCTGAACAAAGATTGGGGCTGGCGGTTTTATCGTTCCCCAAAACTTCAATGCACAACGGACGCTACAGCAGACCTGTTTACTCTTACGATCTTGGCGTGCAATGGACGATTTTGAGGGTATAGATTGCATATACTGTATGTTTATTTTTTACTGTAAATATATGGTATTGAACGATTTTGTGATGATATTGTACGATCTTAAGAGTTTGAGGGTAAACAGGTCTGCTATAGTAACACCAGCAGACACGCATTCAACACACTGCACGGTCACATGACGTACACACGATAACGCTGGACCGAAACAACTCTTACGACGAAGGAGATCTCTGAACATTGCACTGTGCTCTGTCTCTAGATGTACTTCTTGGTGGCCTGTTCGCTGAAGAAGGCTTTAAGCCGAAATGTTGACGTCTCATTGTCCTGTCTTTGGAGTCAATCTTCAACATGTCTGGTTTTAATATTTTATCAAAAAGGTGGCGGAGAGATTTGTTCTCATAAAGAAACTTTATTTATTTTTTGTTGCATTGCTGTAATTGTCAGGATTTGTTTAGGAGACATAGAGTTATCTCATCACCATTTTTTTATTCAGAAAAGATAGAGACATAGAGAGAGAGACAGAGATGTGGAGAATGCACATCCGTACAACGTATTGACATAGCCATCAATGCACATCAGTACAACTTATTGACATGGCCATCAATGCACATCAGTACAACGTATTGACATAGCCATCAATGCACATCAGTACAACGTATTGACATGGCCATCAATGCACATCAGTACAACGTATTGACATGGCCATCAATGCACATCAGTACAACGTATTGACATGGCCATCAATGCACATCAGTACAACGTATTGACATGGCCATCAATGCACATCAGTACAACGTATTGACATGGCCATCAATGCACATCAGTACAACGTATTGACATGGCCATCAATGCACATCAGTACAACGTATTGACATGGCCATCAATGCACATCAGTACAACGTATTGACATGGCCATCAATGTACATCAGTACAACGTATTGACATAGCCATCAATGCACATCAGTACAACGTATTGACATGGCCATCAATGCACATTGGTAAGACTCATTGACTTGAGTTTCTAACGGGTTATTTGATGAGTTCGAATCCGTTACCTCTTGATGTGAGGCAGACAAAGCTACTGCTTTGGTCATTTGAAATAATTGGTAGCATTCCTTGGATATAGATAAAATAGTAAAGTAAGCTTGAATCAATAGGACAACAAGACATGAGCATTTCAGCTTAAAGCCTTCTTCGGCGAATGAAAATACAACTAGAAACAGAGCACTGTAAAAAAGAATAATTAAAAATCAACTTTGGAGATATCCTTTGTTGTTGCCGGAAGTAAGATTACAGGAAGTGAACGAATATAAATATAGGTACTGTGAAAGATGAGGTCCAGAATTTTGACGGACCAAAATATTAAGGGATATATATTAAAATCTCAGCAATAAGATAAAAGTAGAAATACAGGGAAATTGGGAAAGATTAGTCAGAGTATTTGATTCATACTATATGGAGATATGGTGCCGAAAAGCTGAATCAATTTGTTTTCCATTTTCACTCTCTGGTGTGTTGGTACATGAAATCATTGACGTAATGGATACATCTAATGCAGCTTTATGTCGCCCTCTGTTGAAGTGTGAAGAGACTGGGGAAAGTTTATAACTTGTTCAATATCCCGAAGATGTTCTGTGAATCTTCTCCCTGTTTCGCCTACATAACTAGAATGACATCTACGGCCCACAATCGCACATATCACATTCCGACTAACGCATGTGAAGCCCTCTTTAATGGTAAAAGTATCTTTACGGAGGCGAATGTTTTCTTGTTTGGAGTGTGTAGGGACACGTCCTACAGCGGCTTCTCGAGCATGGCTTAGTCTCCCGATGTCAGACGGGTCAGCTCGAAGCATGGGCGCCCGCAGAAAACTTTCTAAGGGGGGGGGCAAACATTTTTTAGTAATGTTTTAATTTTAATGTAGTTTTAATTTACTGTAGCGTATTTGTATGGTGAACGAACGGACAGGACATCAGCTTAGTTACTTTCTCTTTATTTTCTCTTTACTTTAATACATTTTTTGTCTATTTTTGTCTAAAAAAATTTAATCCAATCAATCCAGGGGGGGGGGGCAAGTGCCCCCTTGCCCTCCCTGCGGGCGCCCATGGGTCCGCCTATGACCTGTGATGCACCCTCCTTGCCCTGCCTCATTTTCTGTCTCGGGTTGATCCTGTATTTTTAGTATATTCCAAAACGTGCCAAGTGTACTTGTTTTTATAGCAATTTAATGTTATAGCTACTGTTTTTATAGTCATTTTTCACATTGTAGTTACTATTCTAGTGTCTCTGGTTTTTCATTTTTATTTTGCTTTAGCAGTTTAAATAGTTTACATATTTTTAATAATTGTAAAGCGCTTAGAGCTGTAAGGTAAGAGCTATACAAAAATGCCTAAATAATAATAATAATTAGGGAAATTTTTTAACACATTGAATGTAGTTATAGTAACAAACTTCCTCAGGGATCAAATATTCTTAATAATTTGAATGGGCTCAATAAAGAAATGGAAATTTGGCAATGTATGGTTTAAGCAGAGCCGTAACATGTAGAGACCGACCGAAATTTGGCTTCGGTTTCGGCGCCGAAAGTGACCATTTTATCACTTTCGGCCAAGTTTCGGTTTCGGCCGAAACTGAAAAGTTAACTTTCGGCTTAATTTCGGTTTTGGCCAAAAGAGAAAAGTTAACTTTCTTTTTTTTTCAGTTTCGGTCGAAATTGACTTAGACTTTTGGCCATCCGGCCGAAAGTGACTGAGGTTTTCGGTCATCTAATACTCAGCGAAAGCTTTAAGAACAAACTAAAAGATTATTAAACAAAAACTAAGTGATCTTTGAGAACAAACTAAGTGATCTTAAAAAACAAAATAAACGATTTTCAACAAAAAACTAAGCTATCTTTATGAACAAACTAACTGATCTTTAAAAACAAATAAAGCGATCATTAACAAAAAACTGAACGATCTTTAACAACAAACTAACGATCTTTAAGAACAAACTAAACGATCTTTAACAACAAACCAGGCGATCTTTAAGAAGAAATTCCCCCCCCCCTCCCATTTTTGCCAAATTTTTTCCTACCATACTAGTTTTTAAAAATTGTAAAGCAATTTAAATTACTTTTATATTAAAATGGTAAAATCCAAAGTATTCATCAGATCAAGGGTCTCAAACTCAAATCATCAGGGGGGCCGCAGGAGGTAGCGTCTGGGTGAGACTGGGCCGCATCAAGTATTCCACAAAAAAGCGATAACAACTGTTGCAATCTGCTCAACCTTTATAAATAACAATAAAAACATTAAGTGTTCTCAAGAAATAGGATTCACTTTCTTCCACCTACTCAGTGTTGCCAGAGACCTGGCAGCGCTTCTTTGTACACAGCTGAGCAACTTTGGCATAGTGGAAAAGGGCTATTCATACAGATATAGGTACTCCCAAAAAGTCGTATGATCCGCTTGAACAACCTAAAAATTTCAGGGAAGATGGAGGGCCATGCAATAAAATGCCCATGCTTGTCTGTTTCTCCATTTAGCTCCCCGCGTCGGGCATCTTGCACCTTAAAGGAGAAAGGGTCAGCAAAAAGCTGAAAAGTGGCTGTCTGTGTTTTGAAGTCTAAAAAATATAGAGACCCATACTTGGTAAAAAGGCATAAGAAGAGGATTTAGAAAGTGGCCATGCTGACAGGCTGGGAATTTACCTCACTCGTAAGCACTGGCGGCAATTTTAATATGGATCATTTGATAATGTATCAGATTGCTACGATTTACACAATTATGGTTATGCATTACCCGCCAACTTACTTTTACAAAACTTTTCTCAAACTTTTGTCTCATAAAAAGCTATAAAATAAAAACTTTTATTCCGATTTTAAAACGGTTCTTACCATTATAATCATCATACAAAAATATAGAGAAACATTTTAAAAAATCAGCATTAGACTAGTCGGTGAGATTCCCCTGAAACCGTCGCGGAGAGTCACGTTATAGATATGAGAATGGGGGAAACGGGCCGGCGCATTAATACTAAACTTTTCTGTCATGTAGCGGGCCGCAAAATATCGTCTTGCGGGTCACAAATGGCTCGCGGGCCTCGAGTTTGAGGCCCCTATTTTAGATGTTTATTTATTAATATCCATGATTATCTCATTTTTTATAAAAAGAATGTAAATATTTATACCTTCCCTCATCATTTTCGATGTATGCAGAATGTATGCGGGGACGAATTTCAAAATATCTAAATATTTCGGTTTCGGCTACGGTTTCGGCTTCTGCCGCAATCAGAAAATCACTTTCGGTCGGTCTCTAGTCACATATTCTGCAAAATCGGTAGCTTCGGGTGGGTGGGGGGAGGGGAGGGCTCGGATATTTAAGGAGCCCAAAGTTGTGATGTGGAAAAATGAAATTTAAAAAAATAAATAAATAACTTTGAATGAGAGGGCACAAAAACAGAAAAGTTGACAATGTCTTAAGAAGGCCTCAAATATTATGGTGTTAATCCAGATATTCTGTTTTGTTCCCTTATACTAGGCCATAAATTTTCTTTAAATCGACATTTAAACTTCATTAACGAAAAAATGTCTTAGCAATTCTTTTTTTCTTTATCTTATTAATGGAAATATTTAAACCTTTTCATTCAAAGCTAAAGCGATGGACCGTAACTCTCAACAGTGCGTCGCTTCATACGAGCCATTGCGGTTATTGCCCCTTGTTCGGCACAAAAACGTTGCCATTGACTTTCCATCCTCTCACGTGATCCCTGGTGTACAAGTACCGGTACAACAGTACAGTACATATTTTGCTTGTTTGTCAAGAGCCGAGATGTCAGCAGATTGAAGCAGTACGTTTGTTCCATGTGTAAGTGGCAAACTAGAATATCTCTACCTACCCCGCTAGTAGCTACGTTTATTAATGAGAATTAAATCAACCGCCCTGCAGCCATGTCTACTCACCATACTCCATTCACAAAGAGGGAAGAAAGCTTACTGCTATAGTGTTAGGGTTGGTATCCATCTCATCAGCAGGGATGTTAATAAGGCGTTTAAGTTTAATTCGTCAGGATGACCTAGCCAGAGGTGGGCACAAGACTTTTGGTGAAATAATAAAGATAAAAAAATATAGTACCCCTACTTCTACCGCCCCCCCCCCCACACACACACCACAAAACAAATAAATGATAAAATTGATATATTTTTGTTTTTGTAATTCAACTTTTTAAAAAAAAAGAAAAATATATCCTAATCTTTCTTCAAAAGTGAATGGGGCCTTTGTGTTGGAACTACAGACGATGGCAAAATGTCAAATTTTGTGATGTTTCAACTTCGCAAAGTTTGGTGCAAGTGAAAGAAGAAAAAAAATATATATTTTTATGACCACATAGTTTAAATACAATGGGTGCCATACTAACAGCTGCAGTAGAAGTTAAGGCATTTTAAGTCATTTTTTTCCCCGCGACTTGGGGTAAGCACTCATATGTAAAAATCTTTAATGAATAAGTTTGGATAATTAAGAGAACCGCAATTTCTCTCCCCCCCCCCCACCCACCCCTACTTTTTCTAAACACACACTTTTTTTCTCGGGGATCCAATTTTTTATTTTAAAATATTTACATCTCACGGATACAATTATTGCTGGCATGTTGCAGTAGAGCACACTGACGCAGATGCAAAAAACTTGAACAGGAAAGTGAACTGAACTTCACCCTCCAATCATTCGATCTGCACCAGCAATTCGATGACGTCGAGGCCATGACGTCAATCGCTGGCCGCTTAGTTTTGATAATTGCTCAAGGGAGAGAATTCAGTTCATTTTTTTCCACCGTCTTTCTTTTTATTTTGTTTGTTGTCACTCTTTTTTCTCTTCAGACCAGCGTTTCTCAATTTGGGTTCAGTGGGCTCTTTAATGAGTTCCTCAGGTTTTTATGATTTATTTTTTTTATTTATCAATGGAACAGCTTAAAGTTATAAAGGGTAGGATTATAATTTTCAGAAAGACTTTAACATCTTATTAATATCAACATGGTATGAATGAAATTTTTAAAAAATAAAATAAATAAATAAACTTAGAACCGCTTCCTAAACTTGAAATTATGGAAAAAAATGGAATGCGTTGTGGCATCTATGTCCAAGATATATGCTATGTTCTGGCAATAATTTTTCTGGCAGTAAGACTAAGAGTGCATTGTGCCTATGTGTCTTGACCGGTGTGCACAAATCATTAGTGTGTCACGGAGATTGGTGAGTTCTCAGCGATGTGTGTCCTGATATTTTTTATCCTTGTATAATTGCGTCCTGGTGTAACTGTGTCCCGGTCAGATTGTGGCTTAGTTGTAGGTGTATCCTGTTATGCGAATGGCCGTTCAGGACAACGTGTTAGCCCTTAAGTAGTGGCGGGGACCAAGGGGAGTGACCAATGATGAGCCGACCTCCATAATGAAGGGCATATTAAATGTCTAACGATTCCATTGAAGGGCATATTAAATGTCTTGACTTCTCACATGAAGGGCATACTAAATATCTCACCGTTTTAGTTAAGGGCCCATATGAAGAGGCATATTACACGTCTCCTCAGTCTAATGAAGGGCATGTTACACGTCTCCTCACTCTAATGAAGGGCATATTCAATGTGTACGACCGCTCTAATGAAACTGATATGTGGGGGGGGGGGGGCCGAGCTGCCACCAGGTGAGATAAAAAGGTGTATGTAGAACAAGCCATTACCCTCTTGCTGGTCTCTAGGATACAAACGGTCAAATTATTTCAATGTTTATATTTTTTTTAATGAAGGGCATGTTACACGGCTCCTCACTCTAATGAAGGGCATATTCAATGTGTACGACCGCTCTAATGAAAATGATATGTGGGGGGGGGGGCCGAGCTGCCACCAGGTGAGATAAAAAGGTGTATGTAGAACAAGCCATTACCCTCTTGCTGATCTCTAGGATACAAACGTTCAAATTATTTCAATGTTTATATTTTTTACTGTTTATTCGCACTGCTCGCTGAAGAAGGCTTCTTGCCGATACGTTTTATTTTTACGTCCTATTTTTCTTCAGGCTTTCCCCTGCCTTGTTCTACGTACTCACTATAATGAAAGTTCCATTTACCGTTTCTGACCACTCTAATAAAAGGTCAACTTACAGTCTCTGTCCACTCTAATACTGCGTCCATTAACTGTTTCTGACGACTCTAATAAATGGCCCGTTATCTGTTTCTGACCACTCCATTTAACAGTCCTTTACTGTTTGTGACCACTCCATTAAACGGTCCTTTACTGTTTGTGACCAATCTAAGGAAGGGCGCATCACCTGTGCCTGAACAACTGAATTGAAGAAATCAAATCAAATGTTTTGACATTCAAAAATGCTTAACTGTCTTTTTCGGGCTTTAATTCATACACGAGTAAATAGCAAACAAGAAAGTAACGCATAACCGAGGTGGTATTTTTCGTGTGTGGGGTTGTGGGGGGGGGGGGCTAATATATTGGACATATGTTTACACAAGAGAGAGAGAGAGAGGGAGTGTGTGTGAGAGAGAGAGAGAGAGAGAGAGTTCCGCTGTCCTAACTGGCAGAGAGTATATTTATTGGAAGTTGTGACGGCCACAGAAAGTATAACCGCGGTAGCAGGGCAGGGAGTGGGTCACTAGTGTCAGTGTGACAAAAGTTGATCCTCGTGCAGAGCTCACTGGCTACAGAGTATACTCTTTGTGTAGTCTAGCGACAGCCGGACGTCTTGTGGCCCACTTGAGCACGGCGGATCCGTAAACATTAGAACAATACTTCCTTTTTTTTTTGCTGTTGTTGTTTTTTTGTTTTAAAAGATAATCCGACTCCTATTGTGTGGCTTTGACATACAGCGTCATGCTGTTAAATCAATTGGCGAAAAGACAGACCCTTGAAGTATTTAAATTGTAATTTGTATTTGATACTTTTTTAAAAAAATCGATTACATTTTGCACTTCAAATCCAGAACAGATTTACACGTCTACACTCTGACTTTCGGGGAACTACTCGTCCCGGGTATTTTTTTTTTTTTTTGCATTGATTTGAGTCAAAACTTAACGTTCCGATTTTATTTAAAGCTCCCCCCCCCCACCGCACACTCTCTCTCATCCCCAATAACAACACCGAAATCGGGAATTCAAATAATGTCGAATTTATCAAGCGTTATTTTTTTTTTCCTTGGCCCCCCCCGTCAGAAAATAATGTTCCGGAATTCGTTATTGATTTCCCCGGAAGGGGCGGAGCTACCATGGAAAGACACAATGTACCCGTTCCTCTTCTTCGAAATGCCCCAGTCTCGCGTGACACTGACCTAATTGTTTGATTTCCGCCCCCCCTCCCCCCACAAAAAACCCTCTATCGTCTTGTCGTTAAAATGTCAAGCTATGACGTAGTTCGGTTGCCAGTCAAGTGAAGTCACGCGGGATGTTCAGGAGCAGATTAAAAAGTTGGATCGCCTCTTAGTAAGGAACACACACAAAAAAAATCATGTTTATACTAGTACTAGTACGGTAGTACCATTAGATATCGCTATAACATTAACATTGCCGGTAGAATTGACTCTTTAGTTAGTTAGTATGTGGATATATTGGTGGTTTTTTTTTGTTGCATACTATATGTTAATAGCTTTCAGTTCCGACGCAAGCAAAAACCCCGATCACAGTAAAGAATATGTAAGTACACATATTATGTAAGAGAAAATCCGATTTTCGTGCACTTCTGAAGGATAGAGTATGAGGAGGGCCCCCTCCCCCTCTTCACCCCATACCTCATTTTTTTTTTTTTTACGCACGTCCCTGATCACAATAGGGATCGTGACTTTTTCAACAATAGGCATAGGCTTGTCACTAGGACCCAGGGTCTGAAACTACCCGAAGGACAATGTGTAGACACTAGGACCCAGGGTCTGAAACTACCCGAAGGACAATGTGTAGACACTAGGACCCAGGGTCTGAAACTACCCGAAGGACAATGTGTAGATATTTCTATGGCCCAAAGGGCCGCAACACTCTCACCTATGTCTCACTGATACCGTCCTGTGTTGGTTCCGATCGTATCTGACTAATCGGGTCCAGTCGGTTATTTCAAACGGCTTGACCTCGAAGAAATCTAATCTCGAATTCGGAGTACCCCAGGGCTCGGTCCTAGGCCCGATGCTTTTCACGATGTACATTCAGCCCCTGGGTGCAGAGATCAGGCAGTTTGACATGTTGTATCACATGTTCGCGGACGATACACAACTTCATCAATCCGTGATCACTTCTCAGTTCCCTCAGCTGCTCAGTATTACACAGAAGACAATGGAGTCGGTAAAGCACTGGATGACCATTAACAAGCTCAAATTAAATGATGATAAGACTGAGCTGCTCCCCATTGCGACCGCTCAGAAGCAGAAATCTGCACATAACACGACATCCATTACTCTCTCAGGTGTGCGTATTGAGTTAGCTCAAACAGTGCGGTACCTGGGTGTCTACCTAGATAGAAGACTAACTTTTGAAAGTCATATTAACATGCTATGCAGGGCGATTTTTCTGGAGCTGCGCAGGATTAGTCAAATCAGGCCCTTCCTAACAATTGATACAACAAAGAGGCTGATGTCTGCATTTGTGCTATCACGCATGGACTATTGCAATGCTCTCATGGTGGGTCTTCCAGCTACGCTCCTGGATAAAATTCAAATAGCACAGAATAATGCGGCTCGCATTGTTCTCCGCAAACGCAAGTTTGACCATGCAAAAACACTTCTGAGAGAGTTGCATTGGCTGCCGGTGCGTGCTCGCATAGAGTACAAAATCGCAACTTTGTGCTACCGCTGCTTACATGACCTGGCGCCGTCCTATCTGAAAGAGCTGCTGACGCCTTATGTACCCAGTAGAGAGCTCCGCTCATCCGATAGTGGCAAACTCTCGACACCACGTGTTTGCCTTGAGACTTACGGAAAGCGCACTTTCGCATTTGCTGTTCCAACAATTTGGAACGCCCTTCCTGTCGATCTTAGAAACAACCAGACACTGGAGTCCTTTAAAACAGATCTAAAGACACATATATTTCGCAAATACCTTCTGGGATGATTGTCTACCTTATTTTCCATGTGTTGCTGTGTTGCTCCGGGTTGAAATGGCTAGAAAGACTTTGATATTGTATGCTTGTAATTAGTTTTTGTAGTGTTGTGTTTGTTTTAAATGTGGTGAATTATAGATATGTTTTTTGTTGACTTTGAACCGCGCTTCGAGCCTTTGGGGATGAAGCGTGTTTTTTAAATGAACTTTATTATTATTATTATTATGTCTCCCTCTCAAAACAATGGAACACAAATTACTACGCCGACTAACAGAATCGCAACACACAAAAAAAGTTCGCGTTGCTATGAATTGTTGTTCTTTTATTTCTTTTTTTTTTTTTTAAATTAACATTTCGGACGGAAAGGTCATTTAAGGCCCCTTCAAACCGTCTGGCTATTCTAAAATTGCCCTATCAAATTTTTTTTTTAGTTTTTTAAAACACAAAGGAACATATTTTTTTTTTAAAATGTCTCCGGGGTGTTAAAACTGACGGACACCGGTCGTGCCGAGCTGCAGATCAGGTGTTTTTTTTTTGTAATATACAAATATAATGAAGGAAATTGCCCGGAAAACGCTTTGGTTTTTTTTTTTGGCTTTTTTTACCGGGCCAAGTATGCATGTCATCTAGGATTACGATCTTCGTTGAAATGTAAAGGAATGTCAACATTGTCTATGACCAGTGCAAGGTGAGCTAGTGCACAAATCCCGCAAACCCCCCCCCTCCCCCCCACACACTTTGAGAATCCGGGGCCCCAGACATTATGCCACCCCCCTTTTTTTAAAACTCTGATAATCACAGATATGTTTGTGAAACAGTTTACGTATTAAAATTAAAATAAAAGTTTGCAGTGGATATGCCCACAGACTAGAGTGGATCAATTGCTTTCCACGATCCCAGTAAATATACATATATATATATATATATATATATATATATATATATATATCGTATCTAGAAATTTGATTGAAGGAAATTTCGTCGACGGTATTTTGATCGAACGGATATTTAGTCGAATAATTTTTGCTCCCCCAGTTTTTATGTTAAAATTTTGCTTCAAGTTTTTTGTTTTTTTTTGAACGCATTATTTTGTTTTACTTTATAGTACAGAGCGTTCAAAAAGAAATTTGACGAAAATTTTAACGTGTGAACTGAAGAAAAAAAAAGATTCGACCAAATTTCCGTTCGATTAAATTTCCGTCGATCAATTTACCAACGACGAAATTTCTTTCAATCGAATTTCCGGTAACCTATATATATATATATATATATAT
>CAXITT010000022.1:665596-728502 GCA_964033795.1 Lymnaea stagnalis | reverse complement strand
GGTCATTGTACTTCCACGACCTACTAGAGCTGTAGTGGGTCATTGTACTTCCACGACCTACTAGAGCTGTAGTGGGTCATTGTACTTCCACGACCTACTAGAGCTGTAGTGGGTCATTGTACTTCCACGACCTACTAGAGCTGTAGTGGGTCATTGTACTTCCACGACCTACTAGAGCTGTAGTGGGTCATTGTACTTCCACGACCTACTAGAGCTGTAGTGGGTCACTGTACTTCCACGACCTACTAGAGCTGTAGTGGGTCACTGTACTTCCACGACCTACTAGAGCTGTAGTGGGTCACTGTACTTCCACGACCTACTAGAACTGTAGTGGGTCACTGTACTTCCACGACCTACTAGAGCTGTAGTGGGTCACTGTACATCCACGACCTACTAGAACTGTAGTGGGTCACTGTAGATCCACGACCTACTAGAGCTGTAGTTGGTCCTTGTAGATCCACGACCTACTAGAGCTGTAGTTGCTCATTGTAGATCCACGACCTACTAGAGCTGTAATTGCTCATTGTAGATCCACGACCTACTAGAGCTGTAGTGGGTCACTGTACTTCCACGACCTACTAGAACTGTAGTGGGTCACTGTACTTCCACGACCTACTAGAACTGTAGTGGGTCACTGTAGATCCACGACCTACTAGAGCTGTAGTTGGTCATTGTAGATCCACGACCTACTAGAGCTGTAGTTGATCACTGTACATCTACGACCTACTAGAGCTGTAGTGGGTCACTGTACATCCACGACCTACTAGAACTGTAGTGGGTCACTGTAGATCCACGACCTACTGGAGCTGTAGTTGGTCATTGTAGATCCACGACCTACTAGAGCTGTAGTGGATCACTGTACATCTACGACCTACTAGAGCTGTAGTTGCTCATTGTACATCCACGACCTACTAGAACTCTAGTGGGCCACTGTACATCCCATATAATCCCTCAAATTCACTTATACACCCGAAAGACGCCGGATCCTAAAAATACACACACAGATAACCCCCAAAACACAATACCCTTACACACAACCCCGAAAACACAATACCCTTACACACAATCACCAATACACAATACCCTAACAGACAACCCCCAATACACTGTATCTTACAGACAACCCCCAATACACTGTATATCACAGACAACCCCCAATACACTGTATATCACAGACAACCCCCAATACACTGTATATCACAGACAACCCCCAATACACTGTATCTCACAAACGACCCCCAATACACGGTATCTCACAGACAACCCCCAATACACTCTACATCAGCGGTTCTTTGGGGGTAGAACGAACCTTACACAGGGGTCGCCTAAGACCATCGGAAAACACATGTTTATGAGGCAGCAACGAAAATTATTGTATGTTTGGGGGTCACCACAACATGATGAACTGTATTAAAGGGTCGCGGCATTAGGAAGGTTGAGAACCACTGCTCTACAGTCACAGACAACGACCATGACATCCATTTCTAACTCTGCAGGCATAGAAAAGAATGTTAGGCTCATCTTGTTACCACGATCAATTTATCATTATCATACAAGGATCCCATATATGTTATATTTTTTTTTTAAAGTATTTTTGTTGGTGTTTGCTGGTTATACGTTATTCTGAAGACGCAGGTGAACAAATTATTGATTCCTTCCAATCAATAAAACAATAAAAACTATTTTATGTTATTGATAAAATTGTGTCTTTCGATAAAGTTTCCCATAGACCCTTGTAGTGGTAAACCGTGAATGATTTATTTTTTTTTAAGCTGCCCAGGGAAAGCTCCCAAATTTTTAATTTAAACATTGTGCAACATCAGTTCATTTCTTTGCACATATGATCACATTTTTCAGCCCCTACGGCTCAAAGCCTTAAACTTGCGATTGAGCAAACCCACTTTAGGACACTACAACTAGGGTTATTATTTCCCTTGTCACCCAGAGTTATCACTCTTGACTGACAAGTACAAAGAATTGAAAAAGATGGGTTCGCACATGGATGAATTCAATGATATTGGATACATATTATTGATTCGAATAATTTTTTAACAAGTGGAATAGACAGAATTCGGGACAAATTATCCATAGGCAGACGGGTCATTAGGGTTTTTTTTCAACCAATGCGGTAAATGCATGGTGTCAACAGACGTGTCCAACCATAGACCCCCCTCTGCTTACCCTGATAGCAAACCGTTCTGTGTGGCATCTGTTCAAAAGGCACATTGTTCTTTTGGCACTCTGCTCTTGTACTTAACGACAAGCAGTTGTGAAACCATCTCGAAAGAACACTTTAAAATGTTCGTTTTTTTTCTTCTTTTATTTTGTTGTCCCTGTTATGGTTCCTTTCGGTGCAACCACACGCACAGCACCCCTAGGTGCCCCCACACCATAGGATTATATTGTTTATGTTTGTTTTCTGGAGAAAAGGGCGCGTAATCATGGCCTAGCGCCGGGTCCCGTAAACGTCAAATTGTGACAGGTGACAGGTTACCAAATCAATTAATTTGATATTATAATAAAAAATACAAAGGAACGTGTAAAAAATCACATTTTGGCAAGTTGGATTTTGATTTTTTGTTAAACTTCTTCAATATGTTATATACTTTTATTTTTAAAAATCTTCAAATAAACCGTACACAATAAACCTGTAAAGTTTAAAGAAGAAAAACAAAAAAGCTGCACAAAGAATCAAACAACAGGCTACTGACCCGAAGGAAAGTCCCATCAAACTTATGAAAATATGAGTTCGTAAAGTAAAGCTCGTTCAATTTTTATTCAAATTAAATCCACATTTAAACAAATGTATATTTTTAATTTACATAATGTATGTATGGAATTGGGAAGGGTCCTGGCATAATTATCTATGTTTATTTTTTTAAAGGGAATGGGACATAAACACATATAAACTTTGGGGGGGGGGGAGGAGGGACTTTAGAAGTTTACTTATTTACAAAAAATCTTCTTCTTCTTCTTCTATATCTTAAGGGCCCACGATTATTAATTATAATAATGTTTTTTTAAAGTTGTGAGATCATTTTTAATTTATGACATATCTTATTATATACATATCTAGAGACTTTTTAATTAAAATAAAATTAAATGAGATATTTAATTGGTAATCGAAAAAAGCTTCTAAATCAAACTGAATTTTGAAAACATTCAGAAGTGCTACAGAGTAGCTTTTTCCCACTAAAGGGCCTTGGCCAAGATCTTTAAGGGGTTTCGTGAAGGCCAAATGGATGAAACTGAAATCAATTGATTCGTAAAGTATTCTTTACTTTTACTGTAATACATTTATATTTGTGTTCTTGTAAAGTTGTTTTTTTAAAAGTGTAAATGATATTATTTTTTTTTTTTAAATGCTTTAGTCTATAAAATATTCCCTCGCTCACACAACTCGATTTGGGAGGCCTTAGGCTTTAGCTCACTTAGCCTTTAGGGAAATCTAGCCCTGCTTGAGGGGCGAAAGCATGAACAAATGTTCCACTGTTTTAAACTGTAGTATTCCCACATCCTTCAAGCTAATCTCCTATATCAGCTTTGAGTGTGTCGTCTTTGTTAAATAAATAGCAACGCTGTCACGTGACATCATTTGGCTTGTTTTCTCACTAATAGTTATGTATTGATTAATTTATTTTATGTACACTTCTCCAAAGTTTTATAGGAATATACTCCGAAAACTCAATTCTTGATAAAACAAAATAATTAAAGTTATTGTTGGTTCCCTTTAGTTATATTTTAACGCACGGCACACTCTTGCCATAATACCGCGTGACACTATATTTAAAAAAAAAAAAAACATACTAAACTATTTGAGTTGAGTGTAGATATTGGAATTAACGTGACCCAGTAGAAAATGTATATGCCTACTTGTGGTTCCCCAAATTCGGTACCGGCTCACCGGTTGCGGAGCTCTGATTAAATGAACATACCAATTTACAAATTGTTCTTTTTTTTTTTAATTTCAGGGGCCTTACATTTATGTCAACATTATAAGGTAATTTTGACCCCCACCCACCCCCGTTCCCCTTGTCAAACTTTCAAGGACATCCCTAATTAATTATGTCAAAAATTCTTGAACCCCCACCCCAAAAGAAAATATAAATACAAATATAAATGGATATTTTAATCCTTGAACAATATAAATAAGAAAACAACAAAATTTTTAAATTTAAAAAACAATAATTTCCCAACAAATTTTACATTTTTAAGAAAAAGATCCATGACTAATCAATTTTCAATACAGAATTTATTATATCATTTTTTATTGTTAGTAAATTTCTTTCGTTCTTCTTTTTTTTTTTTTTTTTTTTTTTTCCACGTTTAATCCAAATTTTTATTTTTTTTTTTTTTTTTTTTTTGTTAATTTTTTTGTTTTTTTTTTTTTTTTTTTTTTTTTTTTTTTGCCACGTTGAAGCCAAATGTTCATCTTTCGCAACAGCGCATAGTAATTGTTTAACTTATCCTTGCCATTATTATGGGACCGTCTGACATCATCATTGTCTATTCTAACCATTCAGCGATTTTAAGATATCAGTATTTTCTATGAGTGCAATATTGACATCACCCCTCACCGTCGTTTGGCAGCACCCTCCCCCCTTCTATATTAGTCGCATCTTTTTTTGTTTGTTCTTGATGAAAATATCGAAATTTCTTAGCTCAAATAGCGCATTAACGGTGATATTCTGACCATTTGAATTTTTAAGAATTACAACAAGCTTGTTATAGACCGCCGCCTACTTCGGTTACTTGACAAAACATGTATTCACGTGCAGTGACCTTTATAAGAACCCATTTAGGGCCATTAAGTGATACCCCCACACCCCTCCCAACCAGGTTCGCAACCGCACACTTTTTTCGACGCCCCTGAACCATATTAACATTATAATGTCCCATCCCGATTTACACCGCAGATTTGTAGCACTATTTAAATTGAGACTTTTCTCGTAAAACAAAAGAAAATATTACGCACCAAACGCACTTGCGGTAATTTTTGAAGGCATAAATAGTTGCTGAGGAGAGACGTACAGGGTCCCTTCCCGAGGCCCCCCACCCCCACCTTTTTCAATCGGGAACCTTTCGTACCCCCAAGTTCTTCCCCATCAAGTTGAAAAAAAAACACTGTCGAAAGTCAATTAGTTAAATTTAGGGCGTGTTTTTAAAAAAAAATCATTTTCTTTAATTATATCGGAAGTGGGGTGGGGTGGAATCAGATTTATTAATGTCAACTTAATGCCTAATTTTTTTCATGATAAAATGACCCTCCCCAAAATCCTGAAATGGCCCCCCCCCCCTTTTTTTTTTTAACTTTTTTTTTTTTTTTTTTACCTTTTTTTTTTTTTTTTGGAAGAAACTTGCAAAAATTAATTATTTGACAATTGAACACTGAAAACAATGTTTACTGCTTTCTCATTCAAATCCTGCAAAGCTGTGAGGTCCTTTTCATAAGCTCTATGTATTATGGTTACGTCATTTAAGCATTTTGAATAGCTGTCACAGAGTTAATATTTAATATAATCCAAAATTCAAACAAAAAGAAACAGTTGCAGGAATAATAAACAAAGTATTGCAAGGCGAGCATTTACGTCATGAAATTGACCTAGTTTAGATTCCAAAACATGACCCAGTTTAACCATCACCCTCCCAGCACACATGAAACCGAGGCTCTACATGCGGAGCGAACAACAAAATGGCGGCCGACAGGGCTGGTGGTAAAGAAAAGGCAGGAATAGGTCCTGTTAGAGTTGGATATTACGAAATGGAACGAACTATAGGAAAAGGAAACTTTGCGGTTGTGAAGCTGGCCACACATATTGCCACCAAAACGAAGGTTTGTTTACGTTGTCTATTTTATTTATTTTTTTTCATTGGCATTATTGTTAGCTTTTCGATGGACTGCAAAGTAAAAGTTTAGTCAGGTTAGCATTTTTTTTATTTGTTCGCTAACTACTATCTGTGCGAGTTGTCGTTCGTTACTCAGGGAGAGTTTTTTTGAAAGAATTGTTTGGAATAACCATAAATTCTGTAAAAAAATTATGATTGGTTGCAGGAAGAAACAATGTAGAAAGATTTGATTTTTTGCCTTAAATGAGATTGTGATAAAAGTAGGCACAATTACACTAGAGCAAGAGACTATTCACTAGAGAGGATGAATAACATAAGTTGCCTAAGCCTAAATTTATATATCAAATAAATTTAAAATAAAGTTTGTAAGAATCACACATTCTCATATAATATTAATATTCTGATCTGAATCTTTCAATAATCTTGATATAAATTCTAGTCTTCCTACATTTTTCAACATCAGAGACAACACACTTTGTGAAAGGCAGGTGTTAATCTAGCACCAGCAGAGTCAAGAATAGGAATAATAGGATTCAGGATTTATAGCAAGGCAGATATGCCTAGTAAAGATAGTCTGTTAGTGTTAGCAATAGTAACTTTACTTAGTCTTATTAAGTTAAGTAGATAATATATATTGCAGTTTGTAGGCTATAGACACTATATTCTATATTTATATAACTTTTAAGTGTAGTAGGTCAAGTCACCATGACCTACTGGCCAATTAATAGACTTGTAAAGAAGAAGGCCCATACTATACACCATATATTAGTTATCTGTATTTGAGTAGTAATTCTACAAATTTTTATTTTAGTAGCTTAGATTAGACCCTTAGTTATTAATATTTTGAAAGTGATTATATTATTAGGTGTACTGGCTAAAACAAAAGTTGGCGACCTGGGGTAATTTACTCAAATGGGGTAAAAACTAAAAGACAATCTTGGAGGTAATGAGGGCTCAATAAATATAAATAAAGTTATATTACAAGCCTGTACCTTGTTTTGAGAGGAAGTTTTGTTCTGGCAACGTCACACCTAGCCAGTGCAATCGTATGATTACTAATAGTAATAGAAATACACCGAATATGTTATGGCTAGTAATAAGTAATGGTAGCTGGCATTAATGCACATCTTGTATTGTATGCATTTCATTTGGTCTTGTTGCCTAAAGTTTGTTTATCTTACTTGAAAAAATTAGAAACATAGGAGCCAGAATGATCAATTCATTGATCGTGGGCCCTCAAAATAAAGAAGAAGAAGAAGGATTTTGTTATTTTATCACATTTACTTTATTCTTTAAAAAAAAAAAAAAATAATTTGTAAAATGCTAATAAATATACAGTATAATTTAAAAGACATGCTTCTAGGGCTGTCAATGGATGCCCGGGTACCTGCTCGAGGCTCACTGCCTGTGTAATCTGCTGGGAACATATTTTTTAAGAAATTATTTTAAAATCATTAAAAAAAGGAAATAACATTTCTAAGAAGAATTTTGACCCATTAGCGTCTGCTAACACCTCTCAGATTCCCACAAGTGCTTTTCTAATGTGCATGGCTGTTACATGTCAGACGTATTCTCACGTCTGATGCTCATTCAGGGGCCTAACAATTAAGCTACAATACATTTGGTTGCTAAAATTTACTGTTGTTCTGGCAAGAATGGCATGTTATTTTAAAAACTATTGATCTGTATTGGGCTATCTATTTTCATTAAATGTTATGAACGCTCATAGGTCGGCATGTCTTACCAAGCTAACTTTATTGGACTAAAAAGTCTAGATAAAACAATCAGATTGATGTAGAATTTATTGAAATTAATATAGAAAGTAATAAGAATGATCTTTTAGTTGAAGATATATCTGAACCAGAGTGTAAAAATCAATACTATTAAATTGGTAGATAATAAAACCGATGGGTAATGGTAACCATGGTGATGGCCATTAATGACTCCATATAAACTCGTCTGCTTCACCGGGTACCTGTCTACATTGGTCGACAGGTACCTGTACAGATGTTCCAATTTTTGACAGCGTGTCTAAATGCACTGAACATTCCAAAAATAGATGAATGTCTCTTGGAAAGAAACATTTAGTCACATTTTCTTTGAGTGGATGTATTAAATTATTCTGTAAATATCAATTTAACAAGTTTATGAAAGTGCAGGTGGTATTATCTGTCTGGTAACAGGTTTAAATTGTTGATCAGTTGCTGGTACCAACTTTATCAAATTTAGAGTTGACTAAGATTTCAACTGCTGCTAGCAGGTCCTATAAAATATGCCAATCAGATCTTGTCGTGTGGAATAGTTTGGAATGCATTGAAAGAACCCAAATTTGTTGCTAAATTTTTGCACAGCTTTACCAGTCAATTACTTCTTTATCGTTTTCATAATTGAATAAACATACTTAGAGTAAATTATAAAAATCTCCCATGACCTGCTTATAATCAAACCACCCCACCACCACCCCCCCCCAACCACCCAACCCATCTTAAGAGGGATTATATATAATACTATTTTAGATAGGTACAGTCACCTACTGTGTGTATAGATATTAAATTAAGATTTACAATAAAAACCTCCCCTGACCCTCTTAAAATCAAACCCACCCCCCCCCCCCCCCCCCCCAACCACCCAACCCATCTTAAGAGGGATTATATATAATACTATTTTAGATAGGTACAGTCACCTACTGTGTGTATAGATATTAAATTAAGATTTACAAAAAATTCATTTTTTAAAGGTTATAAACAAATTATTGCATTTTTTAAAACTATAATGTAATAATGTTTTTTTGGTATATGAAACCTCAGTCTTTGCAATGCAGGGATGAAAGGGGGGCAAATTTAATAAGTTAGAAAAGAACAATGAATGCATGACTAACTGAATCTATTTATCTCTACTGTAACATGAGGAGTTATCCACTAAAATTGTACAAATAAAACTGACTGACTCCTTAACTTATTGTGCTTTCATCTTTCTCTCCTTGTTTAAAGAACCAGATCAACTCTCTAACAAAAATAAAGGCACCATGTCTTACAACAAAGAGGTCTAACCACAACCAACAAACTAACAAACCCCACCTAGTCCAGTCAAGTTAATAAAGTTTTTAAAAAATAATATAAAATTATAGCAGTTCTTTTTGCCATCATTGCAAAATCTGAGTTTATGGAATGCTAAATGATAGTAAAAAAAAAAAGCATCCTTATATGTTATAATATAGAAAAACCCACTCGTGTCCGGTTCTAATGCTTTTGTAAACTCAAGGAGGGTGGGGGAGAGAGACTAAACTTGCCTAAACTCTAGTTGCAATGGTGTATTACTTAGGTTTATTATCAGACCAAAGTCATTGTTGTTCACTTTTTATAATCCATAATGTTTTTTTTAAACAATGCTATTGCTATTATTTGGAATAATTTTTGAATGTTTGTGTCCGTCTTGTTCTAAGGTCGCCATAAAAATTGTGGATAAAACCCAGCTGGATGAAGATAATCTTGGAAAAATTTACCGGGAAATAGAAATCATGAAACTGCTGAGGCACCCCCATATAATTAGGCTTTATCAGGTAAGTGTCTTTTCCCACAAAGTTTGTAAAGATGAGTATTCTTTATAAAGAAGATTAAGATTTTTTTAAAATACAGCCTAAAGAGAATTTGAGATTTTTTTACCAACCTCCATTCATATGTCTTTGTCTAATTGAAGTTATGTGGGTTTTTTGTTGTTGACATGATTGTATTGTATTCTTGATTGTGTCAAAGTAATGAAGATTTCAAACAAAACTCTTTTTCATGATGCAGTGTCAGGAAATATGAATAATCTTTATTTATTACATTTTAACTTGCATGATTGGTGTTAAATTATCATTCATGTTTGAGAAGTGAAGCACCAACTTGGCAAAATATATTATAATTTCTTTGTCATATTTCTGCTTTTTTTCTTAGGTTATGCAATCTGAGCGGATGCTTTACTTAGTTACTGAGTATGCTAGTGGAGGAGAAATATTTGGTGAGTAATTAAGCATTAATTTTATTGTGTTCATTTGGTAGGTGTGAAATTTTATGAGGACATTGCTGTTTAATAACACCATCATTCAAATTGTCAAGTAATAAAGCCCATAATTTTATTGTTACTTGGATTAGAAGCTCAAAAGATATATGTAAGATGATATTACATTTCAGTCTTGAAGACATTTTTATTAGTATGAATGTAACATTCTCTCTTTGTATAGTAGGACATCAATGATTCATTTTATCATTATTTTTTTTGTCATTGAAACTTCTGTTGCTCAGTATTGAGTGTGTAATTACTAAATTAAGTTTCTAATAAATAAAATAGGATTTTTATAATTAGCTCTCCCTGGGATATAGTTATTAATGTTATTAGCTACCTTTTAACAAAAACCTTATCAAGATGGCCAAAGCCAAATAGCTTAAGAACCTCTTTACTATTGTACGTAAATGCCTGTGAAGCACTTGACAGCCTGAGTGCAATGTTGAGGTGGAGAAAGTGTGATCAAACCAAGCATCAGATAACTGGGCGCCTTGTTTGTTGGTTGCTTGTGTGGGACCTTCTGGTGTTGACCCATGCAGTGAACAAACTGGTGATGAGGAGAGAGCTTGTTGGCAGAGTGTTGTTTTTTTTATTGACAAGGATGGTCAGATCTAACACTAGACTCACAAGGATGGTCAGATCTAACAGTAGTCTCACAAGGATGGTCCAGATTAGCTTTACGCTGAAATAACTTGTTTCAGATAATTTAATCACAAATAAATTCTATATTTAAAATTAGAATTGCAAAAGAAAATAGGAAGACATATGGGTTATAACTTTTCACTTACTTTTTTGTACGATTCTTAATTTTTATTTTATGTTGTTTGTATTTATAACATAAGTAAAGGAATATATTGGGTATACAGCAATTGTTACAACAAGGTTCCGCCTGGCGGGCCTCTCAAATGTTGCAAACTCCTAATTATCTTGTCAGGAAGTTCAGCCTCCTGTCTAGGGTAGATTTTTGCACTTGCCATCCACATTTGAACATTTAAGAAAGATGACATGCTGTCTAATATTCTTTATTCACACATATAACCATACGTAATCTGCAAATACCAAAAAAAAAAAAAAAAAAAAAAAAAAACAAAAAAAAAAAAAAAAAAAAAAAAAAAAAAAGCTACAAGACTGACAATTTACCACACTAGAACTCTGAGAATCAATCCACACATTGAAATCCCAACAACAGGAGGACTCTTTAACACACTCTCTTGACACACTAACATTTCACATTGAACTCCCTTTCGTCCCTGGTCACACACTATCTAATCTGTCATATGTTCGTCATTCTTTCGCTTTCTGCCAATCCCACCAGAAGGCTACCAACACAACTCTCTTGAATTAAAATTCACATTCCAGAAACTACGAATCAGATCATTAAAAACAATCATCTTGAAACACAGTCTTTTAACAGTCCATTCAATTTCTTTAATCCGTTTGGTCTTTCTGCAAATGATTCAATTTAAAAAAAAAAATCACTTATTAAATTTATATTGCTAACTTTGTTGTATTTTGCATCACATCCATTCCTAGCTGTTTAGCTTAGAACAACAAATAAAATAAACAATGGTAATCTTCTTCTTCTTCTATATCTTAAGGGCCCACGATCAATTTATTGATCATTTTGGCTCCTATGCATGTAGATGGGATTTGCAATGTTTCTGTTACTGGTGGTGATGAGGAAATTAATATCCATTAATAAACAAAAATATTATAATACATAGATTATTATGTAGTTTCACAATGCTTTGCCTTTTTTGTAAAATAAATGTTACCTTCCCAACTCAACTAAGTGGCTATTGGTGACCCAAAAAATGTAATACTTAAATTATGGGAATTTAGTAGGTAGATATAGTACAAAAATGTTTTGAAAAATTATGTGTCACTCTTTAGTTTGTTTGGGATTACAATGAACATTATTGTTCTGAACCATAACTTGAAATAAATCAAATGGATGGGAAGTTAAAATATGAGCTTTTCCCTTTATACTCAACACTAGTTTTTTTTGTCTTGTCTTTCTATGATACGGTAAGAGCGCACGTCTGAATCAGAACTTTTCTTAATAATGGCTTTGGAGTTTGTATCACTCTGGGGGAGGCTGATACAGTAACCATCTTCTCCACCGCAGAGCATAAGAGAGTACTCTGGAGAGCACCATAAACACGATTATTTTTTGCTGATCGGCAACAACTTATTGTTTCTGCTGTGAAGAATGGTGTTTCCCTTTTGAAACTCCTGTCCCAGAATGACCCAAGTCACCTCCCTTGATATTGGGGCGTTACATCGATCCCTATGCCCAAATGCGGGTTTTCTGTCCCCAAGAATCACAGCCTTAAAATCATGTCTTTTCGCATTATTTTCCATTGTTGTTTAAAAAAAATTTATGTATTAATTGTTATCAGGCAGCATTTCTTGAAGCTGACAGTAAAGAAAATGATGCTGAGACTTAGTCATTCCTTATGTATCCACTGCAGCCGCTCTAACAGACTGCCCTTGAGCTTTGTTTATTATCATGGTGAAGCAGACTGACAGAAAACTTCAGTCACTTAAACTTAAAGTGGTAGTTGAAGGGGTATTTGGGGGTATTAAAACTGTTTTCCCAACCCAGACTTTGAAGATGGTTACTTCAATGACATTTCTATGTAAGGCTTTAACCGGCATGGTTGAAGTACGAACTTTCGGGCAGAGATTGTATGGTGGAATCCCTGTTGGGTTTGAAGTGTGAAAGAACTCTACTTGGTAGTGCACCACGTCCTTTAACTCAACCACAGAGTCCATAGAATGATATCTCACCGTCTCAGTAGGAAGTTGATCCAATAGAGAATTGTTAATGCTTGTGGAAGTGTTTCTTTTTGGGATGTAAGAATGGCTCTTTCCTTAACCCAAATCAAATTATCTGTGTGTAATTTTCTCAAATCTGAGAATATCTTTTCATTCAATCTATTTAGATCTTTGAAAACTTCACAGAGATTAACCAGAGTGTATAATTTGTGGATTGGACACCTTGTAGAGTGTATGACTTGTGGATTGGATACCTTGTAGTGTATAACTTGTGGATTGGATACCTTGAAGAGTGTATAACTTGTGGATTGGATACCTTGAATAGTGTATAACTTATGGTTTGGATACCTCATAGAGTGTATACCTTGTTATCATCTTCCTAAAAATTCCCATATCCCCAATATTTTATTTGGAGATGGAAGTTTGAGAACTCCCCTGCCTTTAGATTGCTTTTGAGATGAACCATCATTTTGACTCGCTAGGATCAGACTTGGAATTTAGGCTGTAGGTGAGATGACTTTAGACAGGCTTTGACCTCATCCGCACATGCTTCCTGGAGAAAGTAGGGTAGTATCTGTCTGAAGTCACCGGCCAGTAGCATATTAATCCCATCCATAAGACATATACTACGCCGGATGTCCTGAAGGTTTCTTTAAATGCTTCTATTCCCCTGTTGTGAGCCAAGGTGCACTCATCCCAATCTTGCATTCACCAAGTACCTGAGCTGTATTATTCTGTTTCATATGTTTCACAAAGTAGCCTCAGAGTGATTTATTTGAAAGGCACTTTGAAGTCAGGCTGAGAAGATAAAATAGGCATTATTGTAAGATAAAAGTATCTTTATCTTATAGTGATATTTAACTTTTAGCATATTAGATGATTAAGGTGGTCATGGTCAGTTTCAAAATACAAACTATAAATAAGCTCAGATGCATGGTTTAAGATCTTAAATGTAAAATATTCTTCTTGGATGCAAAAATATAATGCCACATGTTCATATGCAGATGACATGCAGCTATACAAGTATACCCATCCCTCTCTTGTCAATTCTGTTAAACACACCTTGCAGGAGTGCATTGGTGATGTCAAGTCATGGATTACTCTCAGCAAGTTGAAGCAAAACGATGACAAAACGGAAGAATTCCTCATACACAATTATGAATCATCCTCAAACTCAGCTCTCCCAACCTCATTTCATGTAGAAAGCTCCGATATAGAGTTCACATCCTCTGCTAGGAATATTGGTTACATCTTTCTGACAACATGTCTCTCATTAATCATATTTCTCACATCTGACACTCTGCGTACACCGCAATCTGTCAGATAAGCTCCAACCCCCACTACCTCACAGTCAGCGCAACAAAAACACTAGTCTGTGCTCTTGTTCTCTCTCGTCTTGACTATTGTAACTCTCTTCTGTCAGGTTCACCAAACATTTCATAGAAAAACTGAAGAAAGTTCAAAACTCAACTGCTAGGTTAGTTCTAAAGGCAAAAAAAAAAGTGATCACCTCACTCCACTACTTCACTCACTTCATTGGCTCCCGATACAGGCATGCATTGATTACACGCTGTCTGTTCTCTGTCACAACTTTTTCTCTGGTTCCTGCCCTTCCTATCTTACTTAACTTCTTACTGTCTATTCACCCCTTCGAATGCTTCGTTCCTCTGCAGACACGCATATTCTTTCTGTTCCCAGAACACGAACTAAGATATATGGTGAACGATCTTTCCCTTTCTGTGCCCCAAAACAATGGAATTCTCTCCCATTACACATCCACAATATAACGACCTTCACAGCCTTCAAAACTTCCCTCAAGACCTATCTCTTCAAACTGTACTATACCTACTTATTCTCAGACCCCTCTGACTGATAAACAACGCTCGATTCTGCTGGGTTCTGTCCAGGGGTAGATAGTACTTGGGTTGGTGAGGTCAAGCTTTTCACCAATTTTTGTTTTTAAATGTATAAGTTTCTGTAACTGCTAATTTTTATGTGAAGTGCAGTGAGCCTAGCCCTAGGCTGGGGTACTGTGTTAAATAAAACCATATAATAATAATATAAAATGAGACATCAAAAACATAAACCAAAAAAGACATATTTTGAAACAAGTAATTTCTTATATATTATTATGTTTTGAACCTTGGTCATTTTAAGACCACTGAAAAGCTGTATTTTACACACAAAAAACTTGCCAGTGCACGCCTAGAATACAAGAGGAATCTCCATAGAAATAAAATCAACATATTAGGGCTCGTTATTCTTGAGATCTCGTGATTAATTTGTGGGATTTGGCTTATATATATATATATATATAGATATAATATCATATAAAACAAATAGCTATATTATATGACCCCATGATGTAATTTAGATGGTGCCAAATGAGAATCTGATTACTATACTAACTTCCACTCAACACTTTTTCTTTTAGATCACCTGGTGGCTCATGGAAGGATGAATGAACGTGAAGCTCGACAGAAATTCCAACAAATTGTTTCTGCTGTATCGTACTGTCACAGTAGAGGGATTGTGCACAGAGATCTGAAAGCTGAGAACCTATTATTGGATGCAAATCTTAATATTAAAATTGCCGGTAATGAAAAGTTTTCCACTATTCTGGAGTTATTTTTTTAAAAATAATAATAAACTGAAAATAAAATGTTTTATACAGTTCAAAAACATTCATCATAATTATCTATTAAAATTTTTTTTTACTGTGCGTGTTCTTTATATTAACGTCTGCCGATGTCTGCATAAAACATAAGAGGTTGTGTTATCATGACACAAAAGGAGACAACCCAAAAAAAACAACATTTCGCTTGCATTACCAAATAAATGTTAAATTATATTAAATTTCAACCCTTTTCATTACCATACGTTTCTTGTCACTATTCAGATTTTGGTTTTAGTAATTTTTTCACACCTAATTCAACCCTGAAGACTTGGTGTGGGAGTCCACCATATGCAGCCCCAGAATTATTTGAGGGAGTTGAATATGATGCACCAAAGGTGGATGTCTGGGTATGTTCACTGTACACATGCAAATACAACATTATGTAATGTATGGTACAGATTCTTATACTAAGTTTTACATTCTTTAGGGCAGCTATACTGGTTGTCCACATGCATGGTGCATTTCCAATTCTACAACATAGTTTTTAGCTGCCAAAGTAAATGAATGATAACAAGTAAAAAGTAAAATATTTTATTTTCAATAATGAAATGCATTTGTATCCCCAGAGTCTGGGAGTGGTTCTGTATGTTCTCGTGTGTGGGGCTTTGCCGTTCGATGGAAGCACATTGCAGAGTTTACGCAACCGTGTACTAGCAGGCAAATACAGAGTTCCATTTTATATGACGAGAGGTAAGTGCACCCAAGGTTTTCTCATTTACAGTATCACTTTCATACTTGCCTATTAATGGCAATAATATATGTCTCAATCTAAAGATATCATGAAAGAAACTAAAGAAAATCCTTTACAACTTTTTTTTTTACATTTCATATCACTTAAAGCTTTTTAATAATTATTGTTTGGATTTAAGCTTTAAAAAAATAAAACAATAATTTTTTTCTTTCAAGTAATAACAAGTAATAAATTGTAGTTTAAAGTTTCATTTTTTTCTACTTAAATAACCAAATATCTCAATTAATCATTTTTTAAAGGGCAATGATTATGCAAATTTGCTCTTGCTTTTGTCAGAGAATAAAAATATTTCCAATATATGTTCCTCAGATTGTGAAAATTTAATTAGTAACATGCTTGTTGTGGACTCAGTCAAACGGTATTCAGTTGCTCAGATTGTGCAACATACATGGATGAGAGCTGGTGCTGAGGATGGTGAGACAGATGAGCTCCTGTATGAGGAACATGGTGTGTCCCTTGAGACCGACTTGGGCCAACAGATTCTTACGCACATGGCCAGTCTAGGCCTGGATACAGATGCTACCATAAAGGTACACCAAATATCAGAATCTCGCATATAATCTGATTTCTTCTCCAAGGAGGGCGAAAAGTTATGAAAGTCATTTTTACTCCAAACTTTCAGGATGTACCAGCATGCTTCTTCATGTTATTGACTATACACTACCTAATGGTGCAATAAAGAGAATGGTTAGGAACATTGTGTGACTAGTTTTAACTTTTAAAAATTATGTTAAAATATCTTTGTTAAAGTATTTGCTAGAATTGGTATGTTTTCTTGCGAGTGTGGCTAAAAAAACCATTCTATCAAATGTAGCTTAAATTTTTATTGCCAAAAAAATAAAGTAATTTTTTTAATAAAGCAATCTTATTATTTATACGTAGCCTATTCATGAACATATATGTATTTCAATTTTAAAAAATTGAACTGTTGACTTATGATAACAATCACTTTTCACATTGTGCAACTTTCAGAATAGAAACCAACAAGAAATTGAAGACTTAAAACCTAGTTTTTAAAAACTCCTGCTAACAATTCAAATAATGTTTTACTTTATCAAGCACATGTAAATCTTATTCATACCTTTGACATTATTGTTTTACTCTTTAATTACAGATTTTTATGTTTATTTTTATAGTAGGTTTGTTTTAAAAAATCACTACTGTTATAACAACTAAATTGATTTCATAAAAGCATATTATGAGTTATATTTATAATTTTCCCATTCACTCTCTAGTCTGTAGAATCCAACGGCTTTGACCACCATAGTGCCATTTATCACCTTCTTGCTGATAAGTTCAGGAAACATCCACGGGCAATGGTTTCACGGTCTAGTCCTGGACCTTCTAGACCTCCGCCTATAGTCACAAGAACAGAAAGACGATCAAGTATTACAACTGGTATAGGTAAATACATTGTAGCCATTGCTCTTTCTTACACTATCATAGAGTTAAATATCTCTGTATGGATGTAAATGAGCTGACAATGTCTAATTGCTCTTTCATTTATACTTTTTTCAAAATATACCTAAAACTTACTAAATGTTTGACCTTAATAAGAACAATTAAGTCATTTATTACAATTAAAATAACATTAGAGTATGTGTGCTAGGAGAAATTATTTGAGGAGATTTTTTGGTAGATGCCTTCTTCTCTTATTTGTTACTCTGAAAAGGCGTATTAGCAGGCTTATTCCAGATTATGAAATTAATTTTTGTTCTTCAGTTGAGAGAGTGGAAGTGCCTGTTGAAGTTGACAGCATTGAGTCTTCAATGCAACCACTGACAACATCATCTCCACCGACCTCAGCTTCACCGATATCAGCACTAACATCCCACCTCAGTGCATTAGCTGCATTCCGCAGCCAGTATGCTCAGGTAACAAAAGCTGTCAATCTTATGTATGAGATAACTATCAAAACGTAATATAATCTATTTATTGTGTAAAATATAGGCTCAATTTCCCTCATTTACAATTATATTTATTTTTATGTTTTAGTAATAAGCTTGTAACAAATAAGCACTTGAAATATAAATCTACAGTTTGAAGACAGCAACCAGTCTGATTCTGATGAGGAACCATCACCAGAAGCCCTCGCCAGGTACTTGGCCATGCGTCGTCACACTGTTGGCGTTGGAGATCCAAGGCATGAAGTTACAGATGACCTTAGGGTCAAGTTGCCACCCTATTACCCTCTTATGCCTCAAAATGTTGTTAGTCATATCCTTCCTCCACTAGATGTTAATTTACCCGAGGTAGGTAAATCCAGTTAATTTCACTACATTAACTCAATACTTAATCTCATACTCCAAACTTCCTTAATATACTTCTGCATGGAGAATATAAGAAAATAAAATTTGGTGATATATGTCTTGACCTACTTTTGATCAATATAGATATCTTTAAGCTCCTTTTAAAAATGAAGATACCATAAACAAATCAAATATTTCCAGTCACAGCCTCCCATAATGTCAACTTGGACTACCAATCCTCTGGTGATGACAACCAACTACCTTCCTATTGCTGGGGACCCACATTTGCTAAGACCTCCCTTGACATTTGGACAAGGTAACAATTAATGGCTCTTAATTTAGATACTTCTGAATGTTGTGTGGCTACTTTTACAGATTCTTATGTTTGTCATCAGTAGACTGAATATTTCATAATTAAGCTTTTTTTCTTTGATCGAAGATGTACATATAACTCAATTGAGGCCTTCAAAAAATTACTTAGTTAAAATATTATCTGCTGCTGGTGTGCTTTCTATAAATATCTTCAATGGTCAAGATTAAAACCTATAGATACATTTTTAAATCTCAAAGGAAATGAAGTTAAAAAATTATTTTAAATTGCCTTATCAAATCATATAACTTAACAAAATGTTTTTTGTTGTTGTTTTTTTTTACATTTGATATATGTTCAAGTTAAATAAAGGGGATGATTGATTTTAGCAGTTTAGTTGAAAATGTAGACTTATGTATCAATTTCTGTTATTCTCTTTTAAAATTAAATTATTTCTTAACCAAATGAAATTAAAGATTTGCATTAACAGTCAATTTAGAAATACAAACGAACAGAATTATTCTTTCAGCATCATCCTTGCTTGGCCGTAGGGCATCAGATGGTGGAGCCAACATTCATCTCTTCTCACACTTTCAACGTCAGTTCTATGCCAATAGTCAGCCTGGTAGCCATGAAGGTCTGCCTCATATGCCTCAGGTGAGCTGAACACTGTCATTATAGAATTATTGAAGGAGTTGAAAAATAGATTTCTACTTAAATACTTTACAATTTTAGTTTTTTAAATTAAAAAAAACATTGAAAAAACGTTGCAATAGACTTAAATAAACATAATTTCAGTAGTGTTAATGTTTTTTCCACTACTTCTTGCGGCCTGTACAACTGTACCATCATTATGATATTCTATTCTGTATCTGATTTAGTTTTTTCCTTGACTACTACCCTTTGTACTTACACTTCATTTAACATAATATTTGAATTTATTTTCAGTCCCTATCACCCACTGGCATCCCACTGCCTACACCATCATTACACAACAGTGTGACAGTTGAGGAAACTGAAGAACAAGAGCCTGATTCCGATGCTGTTCATGAGTGAGTTCAAATTTTGCCTTGAACGATTTTTCGGTGAACTGGCTCGTTGTAAAAGGCTGGTTCATATATATATATGTATATATTTTGGTGGGCCTTTGTTGACATTTCCTAGTTTTGAGTGGACCTTAGGTCTTGTTTCCTAGGTTTGAGGGGGCCTTAGTTCACGTTTTCTAGGTTTATTTGTAACATGTATAGATGAGTCACAGTCCGAGGCTCATTTGAATATATTTTGTTTTGACATCTTTAATTTGGAAACGTTTACTTGTTCCTACATATCTAATTGAATAGATCTATCTTGAAGCTATAACTGAAAACAATGGGTATACAGATTAAAGAAACTTTTGCTGTAAAATGTAGATTAAATATGCTCACAATTTCTTAACCATTATCAAACATTTAAAAAAAATGAAGTAATTTTAATTCCACTGTTTTTGTTTACCCAAACAGCTATATGTTGAGTCGCGGCATCAACAAACGTCACACTCTGGCCATAAGTCCGGAAGAACTGCAACAAAAACTCTCACTCCAGCACAGAGGTCGAAGATCAACAGGGCTTTTGATGCCTTCTGAAAGAAGTTCACGTAAGTAACAGGATGATCAGCCTGCTCGCTGATTGTTGCACTGATCAATTTAATATCATTATAAAGTTTTATTGTGACAATTTTTTATTTCTATTAATAGACATTGTTATATTTCTCCCAATTTTTTTTAAAACAATTATTTTTATACTGGCGTCTATAGATCTGCTTTTTCTCAATCATGCAGTTTTTTTGCATTTGTCTATCCCCATCAATATGTATTATCGACTTTCTACTGCAATCAGATCGTGACTCATTTAAAGATGTCCATGCCCTGCACTTACCAAGTGAAAGGTTTTCTCCTGTGCGACGAGCAAGTGAGGGAACCACCATTTCTGGGAAAAATCAGGTATTTATGTCTCTTTCAAAAGATGATAATGAAAGGCCTGTTATCTCATGGAATATATAACCTTGGTAATGGGGCTGAAAGAATTTTTGACACAGTTGTGATGTTTTTCCCCTTTCCTTCTAGGCCTTTCTAGAAAATCTCTATAATCAAACTCTGGGTCACATCAGCTCCCAGCACAGTTCACACAGTAGTCTGAAGCAGTTACAGATAGAGTGTCATGAATTACAGGTGAGTTTTTTGCTTGATTGTGATCATAGTTTTATCTGGATATATTAATTTCTTTCTTTCTAAAGAATATCTTTTAATTATGCAGTTTAGTTCTGGTGAGCAGTTTTCAAAATGCTGAAGATGGGATTATTTTTAGAAATAAATGGCGCACAACTCTAAGAAATTTAAACATTAAATGAAGCTCCTGTTATTTATTAAAATAACTTAAAATGACAAATGTAACAATTTGCCAAGTCTCTTTAAATATATCTATTAATTTGAAAAATAATAAACGATGCTGCTGGGTGCCATCCATGGCTTGACATGTAAATAGTTATGGAATGGGTGGAGTGAATATTTGTTTTGTTTTGTTTAATTAATGGATGTTAAGTTCATGATTATTTTGTTAAATTGTATGTACAGCATGGTGAGCCCAGCCCTTGGCTGGGGTAGCACGCTATATAAAACTAATACTAATAATAATAATAATATACAGCAGAGGTGCCATAACACTCTCCAATTTTGTATGAAGGAATTTTAGTATAGATCCATCAAATCATTAAGTAATGATTACATGTGAAAAAAAAATATCTAAAATAACATTTTTTTCATAATAGTTTATGTTGACCAATAAAGAGGAGCTTTCAAATAATACTTTAATCAGTAATGCAAAGTACTTGTTAAAAGAGCAATTTAGGCATGTTAAGATATAGAGAGAACAGCCAGCACTTACATTTCTTGCATTTCTTTTATTTTTGCTTGGGTGAAGACAAATATCACGTAACTTCCTTTGGTTTCTTAATAACTGGACCCTGATTGAAATCTCTGCCTCATCATAATGCCTAATTTTTAATAAATTGTTGCACAGTGTTTAAAAATGTTTTCATACTTCCAGTCTAGTTTTTACTGTTGTGAAATAATAACTTGACTTCTTATTCAAATAAAAAAAAAATAGAAACAGTCGGGCTCCTCAATGGCAGCCGAAAAACAGGCAGAGCTGCAACAGCAGCATGCTCTACATCTTTTACAGCAGCAGTCTTTCCAGGTAATGATTGTACAACTTTTTGTTGGGCAACTTAAACAAAAATGTTCATTGAACCCTTAGACATGAATCCTGAACATAAATATTTCTTGAAATACTTGATACCTATTCAGTCTTGGACATATCTGTAGAAACATAAAATCCTATCAATTTGTACAGGATTTGATATGTACCTTGAAGCACATGAAATGGGAACATTGACAGAAAATTGACATTAAAAATGACTTCCTAGCTCATGCTATTTTTTAACAAGAGCTGTGGAGAGTTGTGTGTTGACGTCAAAGGTTACAGTTGTAAGAATTCTTGGTGAAAACCAAACAAATTTCATTAATAAAATGTTAAGTGTAACATTCATCAATTTGTTTTTATTAACAGTTTTCAACAATTTAATAATAACCCCTCATGGGTCAAGAGTCAAAGTGCTACACTAGGTGCCCTTGACTGGTTTTCTCAGCTGTGGCAACCCTGTACAAAACAAGATGTTTAATCAGGCTTGTTCTGTTATTCAATAACAAGAAGAATACTTCTGGGTAACTGGAATGGCAGGATTATTAATGTATCATTTCCTGAAATGACTGAATAAGTTGATAATTAGGGGTGTGCCGGACCCCGGTCCGGAATCCGGTTCCGCCGGATTTTGCACTATCCGGTGAAATCCGGTTCCGCCGGATTTACATGTATCCGGAACAACCGGATTCCGGAATCCGGAATATACCGGATTTCGGAATTTGCCAGATTTTGTGACTCACCGGATCATAATCTGAAATAAAAGTAATTCTCTTTCCCGAATTCCACACGATCACGATACATTAATCGATTGTTTCGAGCGTTGAGCTTGTTTAATGTTTAATATTCCGTACATACCAGAGGCTAGAGTCAGCACCGCTAATAGTGGCCAATAGTGTAGGGACTTTGATAAGAAAATTTAAACTTTTTGTAAAAATAAACCAATGGCATAGTTGAAAAGATGTAATTTTTTAAAGAATTATAACACCAAAATCATATTTTTAGCTGTTGTAGTTTTAAAGTTATGAATTTTTAAAGTACGACTTGGTTTGTCATTTTTTAACATGGACTGCATCTCCACATTCTGTGATCTCATTCCACCAATCCCGTCATGCGCAATGACTATATAGTTTATATAAGGCAACGCATTCCCTGCCTTATCACTAAAATACTGTTTAGACTTAGTTTAAACTTTCAACTTTGGCACATGAATAATTAATTAAAGCTTTCCCTGACCAATGGTTTAATAGTTTTTGCACACGGCAAACTCTTATGAATGAAACTCTGAGGTAGTACTACGATACAGTTATGCAAGTGGCTGTGAATGGTTGCCAATGACAACGTGTTGCACACGGTAAATTCTGATCATTTATAATATGGATTCTACCGGGTTGTTAAAGCTCAAATTAAAACATTCCAGTTTAAATGTCTTTAAATGCATTCTGAAACACAAGTTATCAATTATTTTGATGTAAATAGTGATAATAAATTAATATTTCCTAAGTATCGTCAACTTCCGCCATTAAAAAGGGGGGCGTGGCCAACCCCATGGCGAAATTAGGTTGAGCGAGCTGCATGACCTGCTGCGAACGCGTAGAAACATGGCGTCTCTCGTAAGACACTTATCCAAATGGAACGGAACTCAAATATATATCGAAAGTACTAATTTAATAATAAATAGACACACACATCGGAAAATTAAAAACTCGGATTTTTTGGCGCCGATTGCGAATTCCCATACACAAAAAGTAGTAGTCCACCTTGACTTACCGAAGTATCTACCAATAGTACCAAAATCCGGAATCCGGGAGAAACCGGTATCCGGATCCGGCGGATTTCGCATAAGAAAATCCGGATCCGGATCCGGTTGGAAAAAACGGATCCGGCACACCCCTATTGATAATTTAATGAATGTTAGGTTTCTGGCTTTGCTAGATAAGTAGAAAAATGGAAAGGAATTGTTGATAAAATATAATTAAAAAAACAGGAAAAATCTTCTTGGAATCATTACTAAAAAAAATTTTCTCGTTTTTCTTTTTAAGTTGCCGTTTGGTTATAGATGGTTATGAGTATCCTGTCTGATCTGATGATTCTTATTATTCACCTAATCTCATGTAGCATGAGCGTTTTGTTTCAATAAATTGTACTATCGCTGTATATAAAAATGTATCTTGTCACAGGCGAATATGAAATGTTTTTTTAAAAAATTACATAAATTGCAAAACTTAAAAAACTCTAATTTTATTTCTTTGGTGAAAACAAATATATTAATGTAGTAATTATACAACTGAGTTGATACCATCTAAAACTAGTATGCAGTTAATGTACAAAACAATGTTTTGTGATGTGACATGACTGCTGTATAATATTAATAATAATCCTTTGAAGAAACAAAGTCTAATTTACACCTGTTGTGCCATTCAAATGCCTCACTGAAAAACTTGACAAAATTTGGTTTCTGAAATATTTTTAAATTAGAAAAAGCTAATTTTTTTGTCATTGCAAACTGAATGATTGCGTGAGTGACAGTTCTGTTTTTCTTCCTCCTTTAGTGAGATTTCTCTACATTGTCGACAATCCACTTTCATTTATGGTAAATTCAAATTCAGCTTCCATTTTGCCCTATCCCTTGACATTCAACCCAAAATGTAAAGAAACAGTAACTTACTTTTATGCAAATAATCCAAATTATTTTGAGGGATTTCCGTAACAAAAAAACATATAGAGTGAATGGCACCTGAATATTGCCTTTTACAGTAAGTTTGAAACATTGTTGCCATAAGAAGTTTGAGAATGGGATTATCACTAGTAAAGCAGATTCTTAGATTTGTGATGTAAATATTACATTGGTTTTTATTGAATAGAACAGTCTTTAAAACAGATTGTTATGTACATTGGGGATTTGGAATGATTAATGATAACTTGTTAATCACTGGATGCCAGATCTAAAGTGTAACCAAGTTTAGAAACTCTTCATAGTTTATGCACAGTATTACATTTGGATGAGGTGGAATTTTGACTTTATACAGAGTTTGAATTACCAGGAACTAGCTTACCTGTCTTATACAAGCTGTCATTAAAAGCTAGTGAAGGGCTGTACACCAAAAAGAAAATGTGCATCTGTAGATGAAAAAAACAGGGTAGAGAAAAATAAAAAGTACAATCCATATTCAATGGAGGGTAAATTTATCAGTATAGGAATGTAAGTGAATAAGGTGTTCAGAAATAAGTACTTTGATGAATCTTAGTGATTGAAGATTTATGGACAACTCTCAAACACTAGTTCCTTGGTGTGGCCTACGCTGTCTAGAACTGAGGACTGGAGAGTCAGATCAGGGGGAATCTAATCTGCTTTTGCTGCATAGAAATTTATCACACTCAACATAGAACAACATTGTTTAAAAAAAAAAAAAATCGAGTAGCTGATTTTTATTATTAAAAAAACAACAAAAAAAACTCCTATCTTCTTGGCTTGAATTATTATTTTAAAAAAAGATTTGTTGACTTAGAACTGAGGACTGGAGAGTCAGATCAGGGGGAATCTAATCTGCTTTTGCTGCATAGAAATTTATCACACTCAACATAGAACAACATTGTTTAAAAAAAAAAAATCGAGTAGCTGATTTTTATTATTAAAAAAACAACAAAAAAAACTCCTATCTTCTTGGCTTGAATTATTATTTTAAAAAAAGATTTGTTGACTCTACAGTCCTGCTAGTAACCCCTTTCCACAAGTCTGTGAGTGAACTGTCCACCTGTACCTCAATCTTGAGTTATGCAATGTGTACACCTAGCTCTCTAGTGTGAGATTATTTTCTAAAAACCTCTTTTTTGCCATGTCTTTTAGAGATGATCTACTTTTAAAAGAGGGATGCACATAATATATTATCAATGGCACAATCCTAAGCTTTGGGATGTATAACCAGGTCATCTAGTACATCACAGCTGTCCACTAACATGTCTTAAATTAATTAAACAAATAAGATTTTGTCATTTTGCTTCTTTGGTTTTGGGAATTCCCTGTAAACAATGCCCTCAGATGGTGGAAGGCGCTTATTGCAAACATAATTTAAGCATGTTTCCTGCACATTCACAAATGCTGTAGACATTTCATGATAAATATTATTTAACAGATGGAGTAATAGTTTTTCACCAACACTTTTCTTATGGTTTGTGTGTTGAAATGCATTTTATACAATACTACCTTTTAATTCAGCATTTTTCAACACACCATATTTCTCGAAAAGGGGGGGGGGGCTTAAACGTAAAAAAAAAAATATATATAAAAAAAGAGTTTTTTTTTATCATAAAATTTGAAGGGGACAAAAGAAGTAAATTTAAAAAATAAAAAAATAAAAATGGGGGGGGGGTGCTTAAACGTAAAAAAAAAAAATATATATATAAAAAGAGTTTTTTTTTTATCATAACATGTGAAGGGGGCCACAGAAGTAAATTTAAAAAATAAAAAAATAAAAACACAGCTCAGTTCCGAATGGGGGCAATGTAAGTCTCCATAATATTGTTGAATTCATTGCAATTCAGATAGATAAAATTTAATTTTAAATACATATTCTGAAATGTACGCCGAAATACCCCATTCGCGCATTCTGAAATGCATTCATTACCTAACAAGGCAACAATGTAATCAGATATCGCAGTAGTCATAGTGAAAACTGTTGATATATATAAGATATGTTATTACATAGGATCTCGTGTGATAGATAATAATATCTCTTTAGTGTTTTTGGTTAATCAGAATCCAGTACACACATTTTTCTGTTTTCAAGCTATACAACCTATCCATAATAAATATGATTTTTTTTTTTTTTAAATTACACTGAACACATAGTTCATAATTTTACTATTCGTTTATTTTTTTAAAAAGAAAAACAATGACAATTCATTGGGGGCTCTTAAAATATGTTCTTATGTATTTCAGACGAGGCTGTGTCAGACACCCAGCCCACCCCCTCCTTCATCAAGGCCATTGTCCCCTGATGCCCAGTCAGCATTGCTTTATCAACAACTTCAACAACTTCAACTTCATCACATGGCATCACCATCTCCTCCATCAGCTGGGCTGCAGAGAGCATCGCCACCACTTCTAACAGGGGGTATAACTTCTGGCATTCCTATAACTGGTGCAAAATCTACAGTGGGGATATCTTCAGGCATTCCACATCAGACAGGGGGAATAATAAAGGGTTTTCCAATGACAGGAGGGATAACTTCTGGTCTGCCTAAGATTTCTATCATAGGAAATGTTGCATCAAATAGCATGGGCTGCATATACACCGGTGTGTCTAGCTCGGCCTCCAGTGGATGTATCAGCCCTCATGCATCATCTGGTCAGACATCACCGCAGTGTGTCGTTGCAGAGCCGGGCTCTATTCCTGCCCTTAGCTTCACGCAAATGATGCAAGATTTGCAGTCGGGCTCTGACACACCTCCTGAAAATTTCTCCAAACTTTTGCAGACACTGCAGAGCCCAACTCGGTTAACATCTAGCCCGGTGGGGAGCTCTGGTCAAGGGGGTTATTTTTGTGATGTTCCAGTTAGTGGCTGTGGTGGAAGTAACGGCACCCCGAGATTCATTAGTGGCCCAGGGGGATTCCAACGAAGCTCAGACTCTCCACCTCAGATGACTGTTTCCTATTCAACCATGCTTCAGAATTTTGCTCAAAGTTTACAGCGGTCTTCACCCCCTTCCAGTTTTCAAAACCTTCACATGATCAAGGAAGACACGGGAGATGCCATGGACAATGGATCAGAGGAGCATGCTGATGAAGATGATGAGGAGATGTATGACGTGGATGGTGGCAGTGTCAAACACCAGCCTTTGACCCCAACGTCATCATCGGAGCTGGATCAGTATTTCCAGGAGTCCAACCCAGTCAAGCGCAGTAGAGGAAGTCATTACAAACACAAACTGACCAACTACATCGGAAATCCACAGATCAGCATCACTGATGCCCAGGGCCATGTGACGGATGTGATCACAACTGATCCAAGTGATATGATGGAGGAGAGGAAAGAGATCCCCAGGAACTCCCTGACGGGCAACATGTCGGGGGGAGTGGATGTTTCCATGTCCAGCGCCGGCTCCACATCCCAGCTCAGGCATCAGCAGAAACTCCAGCAGTTGTTCAACCCTTCCTGGGTCAACACAAACTTGGCTAGCATTCCTGGCTCTAAGATACCCTCATCGCCATCATCCCCCTCCTCATCCTTCATGCCGTACACATCACCGGGCTTGAACAACAGTGCTACTTCCAGATCAGTCCCATACTCTTCTAGCTCTTTTTCCACAACTCCTGGTTCTGGTTCAGCAATGCGTCATCGTGGGTCTGCATCATGGCTGCGACGTCACGCTGCTGGTTACCATCAACATTCCCACCATCACCACCACCATCCCAGCCATCAGTATACAGATGTGCCGGGCGACATAAACACTCATGTAGCATGCACCTCCCCAGACGCCATCAGTTTTATTGTTCCCGCTGGACAGCAGCGTCATTATGGTAATAACTACCAAAGCATCCCACTTTTGTCAGGTCGGACCGTTTCTCCAACTTGCTTCTCACCTGATCAGTATAGTGAAGGCAGCAAGACCAATGTTGATCACCCCCTACTGTGTTATGAACATTCCATCAACATACATTCCTCTCCTTCTTCTAATGTTGCCTCCCCCGCTACATCACCAGTTCCAGTCATAACATCATCACCTCCATCCCCGACACACACAAAATCTGATACACCCTACCGGCGCTCTCCCTCTCCTCACAGCTCCACATCACCATCGCCTTCTCCACCTCAGATCATTCCTTCCATTAATGCAACCACACTTCCTTTCTCTCGTCCATCCTCTCCTCACTTCCCATCTGTTGGACCCTCACCCTCTTCATCTTCCCCCACCTATGGATGTTACTCTCCCAGCACTTCACCCTTCCCAACGCCCACCAACACGCCACGTCCTTCCATCTGCAACACAGATTCTGGTCACTCAGAGATGGATCAGGACGACGCTGTGTCCTCTGTCCTCTTGGAGATAAGTCATCGTAAGAGTGTTGAGGATGTCCTGCAGGCTGTCAAGGCTGCGCTGGATTCCATCTGCCCTCAGGTTGATTACCAGTGCTGTGAGACTTCCTTTAAACTCAATGGTCACAGTGACCTACAGATGGAGCTTGAGGTGTGTAGTGGTATGGATGGGCATGTGCCTGGCCTGCAAGTGCGCAAACTTTCTGGCAACAATTTGGAATATGCCAAGTTGTGTAGTCACCTCATGGCATGTGTTAATAACTGAGCTTGTATATTTAACAGGTTGTATGTAGCCAATCAAACAAATGCTACAGAAAAGTATCTTATCATTTTATGCTATAATTCAACCCTTGAGGGCCTAGTTTTTTTCTTTGTTGTTTAATTTATTGCAGTTGATCTAATAATAAAAAGTGGTCTCATTTTTGGATGTTAACAATGTCAAAAAGTTGTACTGCCGAAATGTTATTGATTTTGAGTTAAACACAATAATGATTGAAATTATGAAGTTCCTTTCAACTTTGAGATACTTTTAAAAATGAATAATTTTATTTTAGTTGCCTGTGAAAATGTATTTATTGTTTTAGGTAAATAAAAAGAAATTAAAGATCTAAATTCAGTCTTAGACAATGATGATGAGATTGGAGTGCCTTTGACCATTTGTCTGATCAAACTTTTGAGGACTGCATCTTATTTATTTATAGCTTTACTCATGCTAATCTCATGTACATCTCATAGCCTTTTACACAGTGGAGTTCACTTATTGGGAGAGTAAATCTATTCAGGAGCTACATTTCCTACTATCTGCTTATAAAAAAAATACACTTTTTCATTTAGTCAACACAAAGTTTCTCATTACTATCTAGTAGGTCTGAGAAATGCTAACTAGCTGGCATCTTGTTCAAGTAGATCCATTATTATTTCACTATTTCCATCACATACAAAAATCCCAAATATAGAATAGCTTAGATTTTTTCCTTCAGATTTTTTTTTTTCATTACAGTCCATTAGTCCACTGAGGATAGAAAAAAAAAGGGGAGGGGGGGTTGCTGTAAAAAAATTATAGTCTTATTCCACCAGTAGTAAAAGCATATTTTTTTACTGCAATGAAATAAGAATTGACACAAAAATAAATTTAAAGTCTTTGTGTCACACAGTAAATATCTTGGTTCTTGGCTTGATATTGACATGCAGTATGTAAAGATTTAAGGGGTTTTCCTTTAAAATGTTCTCTCCGTGACACTGCCTGATCATTCCTCTGTTTAGCTTTTCCACAACAACCATGAGTAAACCCCTCCCTCCCTTCCCACACCTCCTGGTAGTCTTAGGAGACCTTTTGGGGGAGACCTTTTGGGAGGGGGGGGGGTGACCATTCCCTCTGCAGCCAGATTGCTTTAGTTGAAAGTATATTTGTGTGAAGAAACCCAAGGCTGGTCCAACCCTGGTAAAAGAAAATCAAATATGGTTGTTCACAACCTACATACTAACCCTCCAGTTTGGCATAGTCAAAATGAAATGTTGGGCACAAAGCATGAAACTTTGGGTAATTTTTGTCTTCCACCACACTCTATTGCCCATTTGGCTTCCAAACTAATGGGTGATAATACTAGATTTACTGAAAATTGTATGGTGCTGCATGCAGTTTATTGTTTGTGTGTTGTATCTATGCAACTAGGATTTCCTATGATTAAGTATTCTCTTGGCCATATCATGCAGTCACGCACTGTCAGTCAGAAGATGTTGTAGAGAGAAACATTCGCTTTACTTCCTAATGATTAGAGCATTTTAAAATTGACGCTTTCACAAGTAATAAATAATTCTTGTAACATTAGAATGTGGGTTGAAATACACCATCATTCACAGTGATGGGCAAACAACAGCTAATTTCATTGATTTTGATATTGTCAACAATATTGTAATATAATACTAATATTATCTTATGACTTCTTGTATTTCATACAAGTAGAAGGGAGTACCACTGCATACTATTAGCATATTTTTTTTCTTAAACTTCTAAGAATTTTTGTTGTTGACACATGATAAAATATAAAAACAGGGTTCTCTGGAATACCATCCCCCACCAATCTTGCTCTTGGTTTGGGATCAACTCACTGCTGATTAAACAGGATTGTGTCTGCAAATATAGGTGACTGTACATTGAGCAGTTTTGGATGTTTAAGGCATGAATCTGCAAACTATGGCCCATGGGTGCTCATCTTTTTATCCCAATACTGTTTTCTTGTCAGCTGTTGGTGAAAATCTGAAACTAATTTTTTTCAACATCTGTCTTGGAAGAATTTTCTCCCCTTTTAAAACAAAATAGATTATTAATAATACTTGAGATGTGAGACAGTTCGTACCACCTCACACCCTCAAATAAATTAGTTTTCAGTCCTCTTTTTGTTTGAGGAGGAGTAGTAGAGAAACATTAGCTTAGTAGTAATCCAAGTTGTGTTGCAAAGTGAAGCGATGTGTGCCCCCACTTACCAGGGGAGCATTTGCCCCTCAATAGGGTAGCCCATTAAAAATTTAGGATCCTTCCTACAACTTAATTAAGTTAACTTACCCCATGCCCATTAGAAAACAATAAGTTACCTGATCCCTGGCTTAAAGGATGATAACAAACCTTTTCTCAGGTGAAAGATGATTTAGTATTGGACTGCACTGGTTGTCTTATGTAAGACAGATTATTTTCCTGCAATGTTTGTCAAGTAGTGTAAGACCAAGTTTATTTGCCTGCACAGAACTGTCTGTCTCAATGCAAAATAAGCTGGAACTATGTAAAAAAAAAAAACTGTTTTGAAAGTAGTTCTTTCAGTAACAAAATAATTTGCTGCATCTAATGTTTAGCACAGCTCTGTGTTAAAAATCATGTTACATTGTCTGAATGTTAAGGCAGGGGGTGGGGTGGGGGGTGGTATTTCATGTGCTTTAAATTAAATCCATGACTGTCAGTTGTCAAAAATTTGTGCTGGCCACCAAAGCTTGAGAACTATTTTTAACTTACATCATTATTTATAAGAGGAGTATGATTGTTGCCATGTTATTTCCTTTTTAACTTTGTATTTCATTCACCACCATTACACATCAGCTGTGCCCCACCATTTGTTATATATCAACTGTTCAGCATCATCATGTATCAACTGTGCCTATTATTACTTAACAATCATGATGCTAAAGAAATTCATGCCAATAGATCACCAGCTTATTTCTTTTTATTATTATTATTTGACTCTTATGTACTCTATACAACTCCCAATATTTATTTTTCTTTAAAAAGGGGGTTTCATGAATGCTATACATATTGCTGATGGAAACGGAGCTTTCTCATTTACCTTGTGTTGAGAAGATATTTTTTTGTGATACAAACAAAGAGTAAGTTATTTGCTTTTATATGACTTGTACAATGTATGAATAGGAACTTCAGAGAGATTTCTAATTTCACCAGTTTCATTGATTAATTTTAGTTTTTAAATCTTTTATTATTATTATTTTATTTTTTTGTAGCCCAGATATATTAATTTACATAAAGACCTCAGAAAATATAATCTGGCATTAAGTTGATTATTGCAGGATTATGGGCTTGCCAGTAGTTGTCAAAATGTGGTTGTGTTACTCATTGGTGGGTTTTGGCCATGTGCATAAACAGTCTAAAGTATAAATTATACATGTGACATTACCTAACTTGACTTGAGTATCACAGCTAATCATGAAAAAAATGGGTTTTGTATGAACAGAGTTTGAGAACTACAGATGTGGGCTGTCTGGGCAGAGCTAAAAGGGGGGCCTTATATACTAACATTTTAGTGCCGCTTTTGCTCTCCTTGAAAATACAACTTTTTTTATTATGTGTGTTTATAGATATATCTAAATCAATTTATATAGAGAAATAGGTTGAAAATGAAAAGAGAACATTTTTCTTTGCACTCCAGGTGTCCCTGTTGATCAGATGCCAAAAATTAGTTAGTAGATTCAATGGGTAATCTTGCACATGTTGCAGGGGGAATAGCCAATGATCTCTATGACCAGTGTCTGTTGAATTGGGTAGTCTATTAATTAAGTACCACTTTCTACAAACCACACCAGTGTTTTATATTGTTTTAGAACAATTATATTGATTGATTTGATGTAGTGGTCTTGACTGTTCAGTTGGTGGAAACAAAACCATGCCTTTTCTGGTCTAAATGTTAATTTATAGGGGCAGACAATTTCAGCAGAAAAAAAAAGAAAGAAGCATACAAGTTAAAAATACTTTTTATTTTTAATTGAAAATTGTGTAAAATACAACTAACTTTACATTTGAATACATCAATATTACTTAAAAATTAAAACCCATAAAACGTACTTGGGGCAAAGCAACTATGGAGTGTTGGAAGGGTCTCTGTAATAGTGAACAGTCCACAGATCAGGGGTGTCACCCCCTGTTACTTCCTGCAATAATGTAAAACTACACAAGTATTTTGTATTTATATTTGAGAAGATCACTAAGAATTGTAGTCATGTACATTGGAATAAATTTAATGTGTCTGAGGCTTATTTAATTATCTTATGCCAGGGTGATATGTGGCAGAAAATGCCCAGGAGGTTCTCTGGAGATATTATTCTTACTCTCCAGATATTGATAGCAAGGTAAACACAAATTGTTGAGAACCTGGTAAATGTTCAATTAAATTAAGATTGTGTGTGTATGTGTCTAATGTTGACAATCAAATTGTGTGATACTTGAAATTACTTATGTGGAAAGAGGTTGCAAAAATGATTGTTCTCCCTCTCTGATCAGTTTTTCTTTTTTTTTAAATTTAATAATTCAGGGGAGCACGCTAAAAGGGCCATGCTGATAATCTTGTTTTAGCAGATTGGATTACATCCCTTACCTTTTATGAATTGTATATAAGTTTATTCTAAAATTGCAATTGTGATTGATTGATGGGTTCCTTCATGTTTTAACATGCAGATCAAAATGAAAAAAGAAACTGCTGTAAGTATGTAGCTGTGAGTGGTTCCTTTCCAACAATAATTTGACACTTGCATCTGATAACTGCAGTTGACACATCAACTGTTCATGGAACATGCACTGTAGCATCCCATGGATATCTTTTTAACATATTTTTTTTCTAAAGACCACAAGCAGTGGTGAATCAAGGCCATGTTGGGATAAACTTTTGGGCACAGTCACCCATCATTTTTTAGAAAAGTAGTCTGATATTATCACCATCCCCACCCCCCTTTTTCCCACCCCTCCTCTCTTTTGACATTCATGTGGTCTTTTTAATTTGGATCCGTCAGTTAGCTACAGGTGTATATTTATTGTCAATTGTACATTTATTTTTAGATGTTTATGTAACTTTCAAAGCAGGGGGGTCTTCAAACTGGTTTTATTGCAAAATGTTTGTGGATTTTAGGCCAAATGGAATTACAGTGGACATTATTCAACATGGAAAAACTGTTGTTTTTTTTCAAATATGAACAAATGTGTCTATACAATATTATAGTTGATTACATACTAATTCAGAAAATTGAATAATGTATTATAAACCCAAAAACAGTCGTTTGTTTAAAGATGGGAATTTTATTCCATGGCAGTCTTAAGGAGTAACTGGGGAGCCCAATTTAATGTATTTAACATCAAATAATACTCAAGTTTTTTTTAATCTTAATTATTTAGATTAGGACACCAAAAGCAAAATTGAGTTGTTTTTTTTTTTGTTTTTTTTTTTTGCTTGCTATACTATTTTTAAAATGTTTCTGTCTTCTTGGTTTCTTGTTAAATTATTTTTGCTGTAATTAAAAACAAATGTTTTTTTTTATTTTAATTTTTTAGATTAGTACTCCAAAATCAAAATTTATTTGTTTTTTTTTTTGTTTTTTTTTTTGCTTGCTATACTATTTTTAAAATGTTTCTGTCTTCATGGTTTCTTGTTAAATTATTTCTGCTGTAATTAAAAACAAAATCCAGATGCATTCATTGATCTGATGCACTAACTGCTCATCCTTTAGGTGGGAACAGATTTCAAAGATGCACTTACTTATTATTTGATGGAGTATTAAGAAAAATAAAATTCATATGTTAGCTTCAATTTTTTTTTTTTAATTATGTTTCAAAATTTTTAAGTGAATTATTTCTTGATGAATTTCTAGTGCTTTTTGTTAGCCTCAATTTTTTTGTTTGAATAAAAAATATTCTCTAACTACTACCAAAGGTGTAGTAAAAAATGTTAATGACCCCTGCTGGTAAATTTTAATGTATTGATTTGTTGTGCAAGACATGGCTGTAACTCATGAATAATTAAAAAGATTCATTATTATTTTTTTATAAAAATGTTGTAGGAATAGGTTTTCTAAATAGGGTTGATTTCAAGCTTGCTGGCAAGGGGATGCAACTGATGATACTATTGTGTCTGTTTTGTTTTTTTTTAAAGCTTGTAATTCTATGATTTTGTTGTTGTTTTTTTGTTTTGTTTTTTACTCATTGCCAAATATTGTTCCTCAAATACAGCACCTTTCCATTCATTATGTTAAATTATAAAAAAAAAATATTTTAAAATCTCAAAATATAGTACTTATGATTGAATAAAATTCTGAATTCTTAATGTAACTGCTAGTGAAATGTTTTTTAAAACATTTTTTAAATGTTGTTACAAATGTGTCTATCATCAGTCAATTAGTGAGCCAATAACTGTATTGGTGCTGTGGTCACCTTACTTTTTAACATTTACCTAACTTAAGTATTAGCGACACATGGAAGGACAATCAGCTTTGATCTCACTGATGATTTTAAATAGAACATTCCTTAAAGGATATCATTCCTAGGCAGCCATTTCATCCTTGCTCTTAAGAAAACTATTCTGTAGCAACCATAAAAGCCTCCTTGACCCTTAGTAGTTAGAAGGCTACCACCTAGGCCCTGGGAGGGGAAGAATAAGGTCATCAATGCACTGGAAGTTAGAACAGCCTGTGAAACTTCACAAATCTCCCAAGGAAAATAGTAAAAGGAGAAGGCATGTTACTGGCATTTCCTTCACTCTCTAAATTTTAATGTTCACATAAACTTTTTAAAATGTTCAAATGGTAAAAAAAAAGCTTCAAGAGGGCATGGACTTGTATGGACGTATGATGTATTGAAGCATTTTGTTAAATCATGGAACAAACATGGATTTTCCATTAATTCTATTTTTTAAAGATCATTTTAGAGAATTTGAAAAAAGGCCTTGATCTTTAAAAAAAAATGCATATTCTGGCTTAATTATATATTTAAAAGTGGTGAGATGTGAACAAATTGTCTTAACAGTAACAGGCACACACTGTAGCAAATCAAACTTCTGAAACTAGCAAATATTCCATGCATGCAACAACAAATTTCAAGTACAAAGGTTTCCAGACATCAATTAAATATTTTATTTCCATCACAGAGCATAGCATAACAGGAGTCGAGATATTCATCCCAGCCCATCCTCTTCCTCCCACTCCCTGTCGTTCTCCTCCAACTCTGGCTGATCTTCCCTTCCGTTACCCTGCTCCGGGTGGTTGTTGTTGCCGCCATGAAATTGTTCATTCAGTAACTGCCTCATGGCCTGCATGATGGCCTGGACACTCTGTTGAATCTGCTGTGGTATTGCATTGCCTCCCCTCGCCCCATCAGCATCATCCTCTTCCTCTCTGTGTTGCTGTCTGGCTGAGACGTTGACTGGTTCCTGTTGGGGGTTTTGTGGATAAAGCAATAAACTTTTGATGATTTGTTGAGAAGAAATACCAAGGATGAACTACAGTCGATGCAACCAACCCACCTTCTTCACAACAGGAGATTTCAGTGGGAGTGGGGCCATGGGGAAAAATAAGGCCCCCCCCCCCTCCCCCCGAAATCCTCTTTCATCAGCGTCAATAATTATGAACTGCTGGCCATTCAGTTGACCTATCTGATGGTGAAATGAAAAGCTGAAATGAAACCCTACTCACAATAGTCAAAAATGGGTTGTAAGTTGACAGAAGATACTAGCGGGTATTGGAAATGTAGCATTTGTAACACTACTCACATATGGGTTGTAAGTAGGCAGAAGTGACTGTAGAAATGATCTCAGAACTCCACTCTGATCTTGTGAAGCCACCGTTGGTCTGACGCTGAGATGTAGAAAGAAATTGAAACAACTTGAAACAAATTTAAACTTAGTTATCCACTAAAGCATCAAATTTGGCTTTGATTTCTGCTGTTGGAAGAAATGAGTTAAATGTAACAAAGACTAAAACTATACTTCAAAATAACCAGTGTAGCTACCTGGTTAATTTCAGTATTAATCCACCTTCTACCAATTCTGCATTATTTTAATAATTACTTTAAATGTTCAGTCACATCGCAGTGAATATTTATTGAGTTCATTTTTTTAATGTAAATTATTTAATATTTTATTAATTAACTTCTGCATTCAGAAACATTAAATGTACCAGTTTCCCTTTTAGACACATATTTTGATTGCATAAGTATAAAACAGTTTAACTAACCCCACTCCATATTTTGGTACAGAGAATATGTAAATTCAGCTGTTTTAATCTTGAGAGTTAAACAGCATTGTCAAATGGTACTTTAAATTAAACTTGCGTTTTCATTGAGAAAAGTGATTGGCTAGGAATTATGCCCCAAAGTTTAAGGGGAATGTGACTTACAAGGAGACAGGACTATTTATTAGTAGGACTACTTACCAAGGAAAGAAGAAAGTCAGCTCTCTTAAATGCAGAATTTTTACCAACATATTATCTTTCCAGTTATTCAGATTTCCTAAAATATTTTTGTAACTGATGGGGTTTTATGCTCAATCCATCAGCTGATTAACTTATGCTAGTAATGTTAACTTTCGTGGGTTCATTTTAATATGAATTTTGGGACTTCATCCATCACTCATCGGCCACATTCGTTACTCACCTCCCTCAATGAAAATATGAATTCCAGTTTCTGTACACCACTTTTATTTTCACAGCAATAACACAGTAATACACAAATACGATATTCAATGTTACCTCATTTGAAATACAAGTATAATTACAAGTAACCTCTTCTTAACTCACAAATTCTTAACTCCTAAAACAACGTGGATGATCCATACTTATTCCTTATTCTCTCTATCCTAGCTTCCTTCCTGTCATCTGTGCATGCCCAAAAACTCATCCCTTTAATATCTAAATAACAAAACAATCTATTTCTATAAACATAGAGCTGTTGCAATTTTTGTAAGAAGTAAACCTACTTGGATGCAGGTCTGGTGTAAGAAATAATTGAATCAGGTGGAGGAAATGGGTCATGACTTAACACAGGACTTGACAGGAAATGCTGTTGGGAATACATGTTAAAATATACATTGAAGACTGGAAGAGATGCTGAAAGAAAACATGTTACACTAAGTATTTTTGCCCTAATGTCTTATAGAATCTATACTGAAGTAGGTCAATAAAATACAATTATGTTCTGTCAATAAAAGATATCTTGTTATCAGTTGGATCATAAATGTATAATTGTACTTCAATAAAATTTAAAACAATCATTGATGTAAATTGAAAAACCCAATTGATCAATAATTACAATTTCATTATTAGTAACTGCAGCGTTTTCCATTCAATAAAATAAAAAGTCTGACTTAACTATCAGATCATAAGAACTATCAGAAAATAAAACAAACTTTTGTTCAATATTTGAAAATAAATGTTTGCAATATCTTTTTAATACAATGAAATAAGCCTAAAAATTCAAACTGCTAGCTATAAAAACTAATAATTATTAACTTGCATAAAATAAAATTTAACAAATCTTATTTGGAACTTACCCGAGGCAAACCGAGGCCTTGTATCTCTGACAGAAAATAATGTCGGACAAGAGAAAGTGGAGGCTGTCTAAATCGCTTTTTCCTCCTGTAGAGTGAAAACAAGAATGGTATCCCAGGAAAATTAGTCAAGTAATCCAAGTATGACATCAAATACATCAAATATGGTATATAAGGCATAGGTTGATGTCATGGCCAACGGTACGTGACGTTTTGGCGCGGCCGTTTTGGCGCGGCCGTTTTGACACAGAGCCGTTTTGACGCAGGTCATTTTGGCGCACAGATGGCCTAAGCCACTATTTACCTTTCCTGCCTAAACATGCGTGCGCTTCACATTTATAAAAGTGCAAGAGTGTTCTAGACTAAAATCATAAGTTAAGTAGAGTTTCATAAATATATCACATATTATAATTCTGTTAAACCAGTAAAATGAAAAGTGTCACATCGAAGCGTGGTAAAGAAAAGTTGAATCACGAAGGATACTGTTATGTGTTCGATAAGTTTAGTGCAGACCGTAAAGTTAAATAAAAAGTTATTTTTAAACGTTTCTTAATTTATATATTATGCATTCTCTTTATTAAATGTTTATAAACGTTAAGTTAAATAAAAAGTTATTTTTAAATGGCGCCAAAATGTCCTGCGCTAAAACGGCTCTGCGCCAAAATGTCCTGCTTCGCATGGCCAATGTACTGTAAATGTGAGAAAAGTATCAGAGATCTCTGCCTGAGAATTACAATTACAAGTGGGCTATACTGCACTTATATAAATTCCTATAGACTAATGATCATACTGTAGTTACAAACCTATAATAGTTTATATTCCCATATTGTGCATATAATATAATAGCGAAATGCTCATATAGCACTTATAACAGATCATATTTTCATGATGTTCTTATTAAAATACTTCATATTCTCATACTGTACTTATTATTATACTTCATATTCTCATATGGTAGGGGTACTCACAGTATTTCATATTCTTCCAGTCTTTTGTCTGTGCCTTTTTTGACAATTTCTATCACAGCTTTAACATTCTCTTCCAGCCAGGTCATGACCTCTGCCTCCTTCCAACATGGCTGACATCGTTTCACATACAACATAATCATTCTTTGCAATTCACTAGTGCTGTAACAAGATACGGTCACTTAATTTCTTTAATCTGAGGAAGCTAAGGTCAGGTGATAGATACAATTCGACCTTATAAAATTTATTTTGTCAAGCTGTGTTACCTATTACTTATTTATTTTTTTAGTAGTATATAAACAACATTCCTCTTGGCTATGTCAAGTTTTTAATGCAATACCTTATCAAGGTTTTCAGGTAAGGGGTATTAAGTTGTTGAAAAGATCATGCTATCTGATATTTTAAGAGGTCCTATTTTGCCTGCATTTAAAAACCTTTTAAAAACTGCATACATTTAAAAAAAAAAAAAAAATTCTTTCAGCAGTGTTTCCTTAATTTAAATGTCATGCCAAATAGCATTTGACTTATCTAGAATATTCTACTTTTGGACCTTAGTGGGTCAATAGCTACATGAATTAAATTTATTACTTTTTGTAAAAAAATTTTAATTTAAAAAATAAGCCAGCAAACAAATCAACAGCAAGGATTCCCATTTTAAATTCAAATATATCTGACAGATATTATTCATCTTGGTTATGTGATAGCATAAGAATACACTGATACATACGACTTTTTTTTTTTTTTTTTTACTTATCCAGTACATTTCTAAGTTAATCAGCAAGAAATATAAGAGTGAATTGAATACAGAAAGAGAAAAAAAAAGTACTAACTTATCATGAAGCTCAGCTGTACTAGTGAATGGATGAGTCTTCACGAGTTTGTCAGGTTGCACGGAGCACTCATCCAGCAGTGGCATCAACATCATTGGGAAAAACAATAAGCTGTCCTGCAGCTGGAAGAATGCATATATTTCTTGCCCAGTCTTTAATCAATTAAGGTGGCGGAACATTGGGTAAACAAACATTTACTTATTCAGTGGGTATTAGAGGGTTTACATAAGTTTGCTCGTTCTGTGTTGTATATGGGGAAGGGGAAAAGTAGAGAGGATATAGCCCTACAGGATTTTCCGGGGGAGGAGGAGGAGGAGGGTGGTGTTTGAATGTGATTGTAATAATTTTTATTTTTGTCTCCGGAATGTCTTCTTTTTAATCTATTGTATAGTACAGGGGTTGGGAACCTGCGGCTCCGCATGCAGCTCTTTCATATTTCTCATGTAGCTCTTGGGTCTACTAGTTATTATATCAAAATTTAATATTTGGCTCTTTGACATGAAAAGGTTCCTGATCTCTGGTATAATACAATAATTTTTAGAATGTTTCATACATTTCTGGTAAAACTTCCATGTTCTATTTATGTTTTGACCTGTATAAAAAATCTTTTCTTCTTTTTAGATTTTAAAAGAACTAGTTAAAAAAAACTTCACCAACTATAAGATCTGCAGTATTTCTCTCCCTTCCGCCTTGGACTGCCAGCTTGAAGTAGGCCAAAGGAATTGACATGGCAAAATTCGGCACATGCTTCATTGCCTTTGAGGTCTGTGATGTAGGTAAAAAAAAAAATTTTTTTAATAAACGTAGAAAACTCAGGCCACCCAGAAAATGTACCAACAACAGATAAGGAAAAATTGATGTTAGCAATAATTTCATTTCACATGCTTTCATTTTATTAAAGTGTATTTTAAGTACATGCTTACCAAGACCTCTGTGTCCAAACGTACAAGATGGTCATACTGTTGGGCTCTCAAGGCAAAGTAATCAATCATGCTCATACAGTCCAGGGGATCATTGGTGGGATCAAGACTGTAAGAACAAATTTTAAACCCCCCAAAAATTCTTTCAATGTCCAACAAACACAGCAACATTTAAATTCAGACGTTTTGAAGAAGCAGACAAGATGATAGACAAGAGCACCATTTTGTACAGGGCGTACAAAAATTAATTATAAAGGCTATTTTTAGGGAAAGCAATGTTACTGAACACACAAAAGAAATGTAACAATCTTAAAAAATAGTTTTAGCGAAACAGCCAGTGGACGACAAACCATGAGTAAAAAATATCTTGATAAATGGCTTTAAGCTTGTTTGAGGTGTACACTGTATTGTTTGTTCTGCAGATTTTACTTAATGAAAATTTTTTGTAATCTAGGAGAGGACATTAGCCCAAGAGTAAGAGACTAATAATAGAAAAGCTAACAAAAAATCTACCGGGTAAACGTTTACAAAATTGCTTAGTTAAGAGTTAACTAAATCAACCCTGGTATATGCTTACTTAAATTTACCTTTTTTTCAAGTTTAACCCTACTTCGTTTAACTCATTTTATATTTTAAATTTACCTTAGTAAAAGTTTACAAAACTCAAAGGCCGTCCTGTTGCAGCCACGTCTTCCAAGATTCAAGATGTGTTTGAAAAGGCAGAGGTAGAATGACCTGTACAGACATGTATATGTGTCAAATGTTAGATAACCTCAACTGGAACAAGTCGCTGTTACATAATGTTTGTGTGACCTCCTTACTGCACATATCAACTCATTGTAGCATTAAGTCAAAATCTGGTGAGGATTTGGGTAATTGGCCATATGAGCACACTATGCAATTTTGTTTACATGGATCCATTCCTTGGATGCTAAGATTTCTTAACCAACATGAACTGCTGACTACAGATTCTTATTGGAAATTTTCCGTTTTTAATTTTAAAAAAAAATGAAGGCAGTAGAATTTTGCGAGTATCCTGTGCATTTTATAAAACAATTAGTTTTTTAGCATTGTGAAATTAAATTGACAAATTTTATACAGGGAGAGAAAAAAAATAATATCTAATGTTAACTTGCAAATTCATTATTAGCAGCAAACAATTTAACAAACATTGAGAAGCCTAGAATAGCAAACGTTTAAAAAGAAGAAAAAAAAATAAACCAGTTCCTTCTTTACTATATTAAGCCAAATTCACTGCCTCCATGTGCTATTTCCAAAACTTATGTTCCTGTTTTCTTTTCTTCCTTTGAGAGACATATGGTTTCTAACGGATGAAAGTTTTTTTTTCTATTTACCCCAACTTGCATGACCGGAAAGACAGTATTTGTAAATGTTTCCTCACCTGTTTTCAGGGTACCTGTAATTTAAGAAACAGTTTCCAGAAGCCAGGTTGAATAAAGGATGAAAAGCACACTCCATCCCATATAAGGCTTTTTCTAGTAAAAATAAAAAAAACAAAAAACAAAGAGAAGCTTAAGATAAAAAAAACTTTATACCTGGAAGGATATTTGAAAATAAATATTTCACTGATCAACTAATATGATATACCAGTACTGACAGCCCAAATGTCTCTTAGCCAATGTGAACAGATGCCATTCAGAGAGCCAAGCAGTGTAAATTTAAATTAAATATATTTGTATACCGGTAATTTAAAATAGCTAAGGACTATTCAAAAAGCAGTCTTTTAGCTTTAAGAGCAAACAGCACTACGGAAAAAAAACTGTAAAAAAAGTTATTCAGGGATGCAAAAATTTAAAAAAAAAAATACAGCTACACACAACTTACAACAAGCCAGAGGTTTATTTAAATTTAAAGATCTTCACTAACGAATGCTTTCTGCTCTAATAATCAGTTAATATTAACAAAAGGAATCAGTTCATAGTTCAATGCAAGCAACTTACCAATAGTTTCAGCAGCAGTCTGGACATCCTCATTGGCTCTCTGAAATTCTGCCATTTGAAGAAGGGCATCGATGTGGTAAGGGTGGGCTCTCAGGATGTTCTGGATTTGGTCAAAGAACATGTTCAGCTTTTTAATTTAATTAATGTTCCGCATATTTTTTATTGTTTGATTAAAATTTAGCCTTTGCCGTAAATTTGAGATCAAGATTCAGTTGCGGATGTTAAGAGCTTTGACATGAGAAAATCTATCTTTATTACTTGTCAAATGAACAGCTTTTCTTCTTCTTTTTTTTTCTTTCTAAAAACTTATACCGCTTTGTTTATGTTGTAACACTGTGATAAAGTTTCTAATCAACACACCAGTTAATGAACAACACCACAGTGAATGAACAATATACAAGTGAATGAACAACACACCAGTGAATGAACAACACACCAGTGAATGAACAACACACCAGTGAATGAACAATATACAAGTGAATGAACAACACACCAGTGAATGAAGAACACACCAGTGAATGAAGAACACACCAGTGAATGAACAACACAGCAATGAATGAACAACATACCAGTGAATGAACATTTATTGCTGATCTGTTTAAGTTTTAAGTTAAATTCATTTTTTGAAAAAAGTCCTTATGTCACAACATTGCTGCGAGACAAGTTCTATTTATACCACTGCATGGGCCAAAGTAAATTTTGAAGACCTTATTTAGGCTAACATAATAGACCACAGTAGAAGCTCATAAAACAAACAGGCTAAAAGTTATTTCTTCAATGTCCTACTACAGGTCATGTGGGAAAGCCACCCAAAGTTTAAACTACTTTCACATTTCATGTAAAATCTTCTCAAGGGAGAAAAGCTGACATGCAGCATATTATAACTATTTTTTTTAAAAAATCCAACTTACAATGATATATTCGGGTTGGCCCGACTCAACCGCATCACTAAACTGGTGCTGAATTTTCTGGTAAACGGGAGAATGCTCAAAGACAAAACCTTCTTGCTCACCCAGGTATTTCATAGACAGACCTGCAATTGTGTTAGGGATAAGTTTTTGAAATGAAGAAAGTAAAGATAAACTTTGCCTCTTGAATAAACAAGTGAAAACAGCAGGGTCTATCAAGTCTATGTGTGGGTAGTTTTGTAGGTGAACTCATCTCAAATGCAAGCAAGGAAAATCTCTCATCTACCTACACCCCCCCCCCCCAACCAAAAAAAGATATCTAGTTAAATGTATTAATGATTAATGCCACCTCTCCGTTCATCAAGAATGTTAAATCAACTTCTTAGTGATTGTATCTCCTGCCATATATATAATCTTTTCTCACAGTAAGCCAAAAAGGATCCCTTTTTAAGGGACATTGCATCATTTCAACAAGACTTATTAAAAAAAAATTTAAGTTATGTTTTTGTGAGTGTGTTTTTTTTTAATTTATCCCCCCCCCCCCCCCCCCCAACCAAAAAAAGATATCTAGTTAAATGTATTAATGATTAATGCCACCTCTCCGTTCATCAAGAATGTTAAATCAACTTCTTAGTGATTGTATCTCCTGCCATATATATAATCTTATCAAAGCCTTTGACACGCTTCCATAGAAGATGATATGAAAGCTTTAAGAATCAGTTTAAAAAAAAATTGAACTTCTACATACAGCGAAACCCCCAATGTGAGTTGAATTCCGATATGACGCGGTCGTGGCATGGCCCTTGAAATTTCATAATTTCATTCGCATTCATGTACAAAAATATGCAGTCTCATATGGGACAATCACTAATCATCCACTAAAACTGGCCAACTTCAACACCACATGTCTCACTGACCACAAGAGTTTAAGAATGTTTTTAGAACAAAAACACACATCTACCTACTTTAAAAAAAAAATACTAATGCTATAATGTAAAACCCGGCATTAATGTGACCCCACTATTAGCAGGATCCAATATTATGGACCTCAATCATTAAATTATAGTGAGGTTTCACTGAATTGAAGTACGAGTTAAACCATTGGTTCCAAATCCGTTTGACATCCAGAGCCCTTTTTAGAATCGACCTCTGTTGGGATACCCCATAGGCCTAACCCATGTCTAACAATGTAATGGTGTTAAGGGGTTTTGTGTTCAGCCATGGAGCCCCATAAAAGGTAGATATGGAGCCCTTGAAGAGCACAGGTCGGGAACCACTACCATTAACATACTATCAAACTTGCAAAGGGTCCAATCAGTGGCCATGACAGAGGGACACATTTTATGAGTTATTTAAGCAAAAAGCTTTCGTCCTTCCATTCAGTAAACATTACCCGATCCTCCTGTGCTATGCCATGTGTCCTTGGGCTGCACAAGGCGGCTGCTGCGTTGTAAGGGTCTGTTTCTATGCTGCCTCTTTCTGAGAAAACAGGATTAAAACCGAATATACATCATCGTTAGCAAAGCCTTTTTGTTTAAATAATAAAACAATTATATTTTGTAATTTGTGAATTGAGTTAGATTAATTTTTTATTGTTGCTAACAGCCAAAAGAAGATTTCTAGAAATGTAATCAATTCAAGTTACCGGTATTGGTTTAATCAATTAATCCTATAAACAGGGGAACAGGAACCATCGAAATAGGAATTACATGAACAGAAACCATGGGAATAGGAACCACAGGAACATGAACTATGGGAATAGGAACCACAGGAACAGAAACCATGGGAATAGGAAGCACAGGAACATGAACCATGGGAATAGGAACCACAGGAACAGAAAATAGTGGTTGTCAAGCTCCAAAAATTTCCTGAAAGATAGTGTAATGATATGGGGGGACTTAAAAGAACAACAACAGAACAAAAAAAGAAGCTATTTTACCTCTTTATTAAAAATACTATGTTTTTGTTAATCAATCTTTGCCCTGCCTTAAAATGAGATGCAGACACTTAAACGGGGGACACTTTATGTCAGTGAGGGCAATGTGGTTACCACTTAACAGCTCTTTGATAGAGCAGCCAATGAAAAAAATGAGTTTTAAACTGCTAACCTCTGATGATGCTCACTTCTGACTATCTCTGCACCAAACATCCGCTTCAGCTCCATCTCAGGATTCAGGTGTCTAAGAATACAGCCAAATACATATGTGACTAAACCGCGACAAGACGATTTGCTTTTCAACAGCTCGACTAGACCTTTTTCCGCAATAAATTCCATACTTAATTCTATTATGAATTTATTATTTTATAATTAATATTTGTTATCTCCCTCATATTTTAACAAAGGTTTTGAGATTTAAAGAAAAAAATAATTTAAAATTGTATCCTGGAATGTCTTGTGACGAGTGTGAAAAAAAACTATTTTGGATCCGATTTTCGGGGAGCTTAGAAGTTGGTATCTCATTTATTTATTTGTTAAAAGAGCTGAACAACACACAGGGTTCCCACACTTTTTAAAAACAAAATTCCCTACTTTTTCCCAACTTTTCCCAACTAAAAACAAAAAAATTTCTTGACTATCGCAACGCGGCGTTTCTATTGATAATATAAAATTTTAAATTGTCAAAGCAAAGCAACATTGAAATAAAACACAAATAAACAAAAAATAAAGCGATTGAGATGTACACATGCAAATATTTATTTAATTTCCTAGCAATTGCAATTTTTCTTTCTACTTGGACGTGAAAAATTGTTGATGTTTAATTTTAAAGTGCAAGGGCAACTTTTGCAATGTGTTCTCCAGGGCATTTTAGCACATACGTATAGCTACCACAACTGGAAAGCATCTTTTCTTATATGGAGTTAATGTTCTCATTTTTTGTGATGAAAATGGATAGTTTGAGTCAACACACTTTAGTGTCTATAAAATCTCTTCAATGAGGGTTTCATATTTTGACACATAAATTGGAAGCTTGACTGAGAAGTTGCAGAACTGGACACCTAAGATAGGTGATAAAACTGGACACCTAAGATAGGTGATAGAACTGGACACCTAAGATAGGTAATAGAACTGGACACCTAAGATAGGTGATAGAACTGGACACCTAAGATAGGTGATAGAACTGGACACCTAAGATAGGTGATAGAACTGGACACCTAAGATAGGTGATAGAACTGGACACCTAAGATAGGTGATAGAACTGGACACCTAAGATAGGTGATAGAACTGGACACCTAAGATAGGTGATAGAACTGGACACCTAAGATAGGTGATAGAACTGGACACCTAAGATAGGTGATAGAACTGGACACCTAAGATAGGTGATAGAACTGGACACCTAAGATAGGTGATAGAACTGGACACCTAAGATAGGTGATAGAACTGGACACCTAAGATAGGTGATAGAACTGGACACCTAAGATAGGTAATAGAACTGGACACCTAAGATAGGTAATAGAACTGGACACCTAAGATAGGTAATAGAACTGGACACCTAAGATAGGTGATAGAACTGGACACCTAAGATAGGTGATAGAACTGGACACCTAAGATAGGTGATAGAACTGGACACCTAAGATAGGTGATAGAACTGGACACCTAAGATAGGTGATAGAACTGGACACCTAAGATAGGTGATAGAACTGGACACCTAAGATAGGTGATAGAACTGGACACCTAAGATAGGTAATAGAACTGGACACCTAAGATAGGTAATAGAACTGGACACCTAAGATAGGTGATAGAACTGGACACCTAAGATAGGTAATAAAGCTGAAGTTTCATCAGATGATTGATATTTTCTTAATATTTTCGCCCTGAATACTTGATATCAATATTTCCAGCACAGTGAAGCAGTGATGACTTGTTCAATCATTATCATGATAGCTGTCCTGACCATCAGTCTTTAAAGGCATTGTTGGGCATTATTTTATTGAGCCTTGATTTTGATCCTGAATAGTTTAACAAAATAAAATATATTATCATATTATATCATCAATATTAATATTATGTTTAAATTTACAGTAAGGCACACATCATATAGACTTTATTATAGCTGTACTAAACTACAGTAATATAGATTTAGAAGAGATACTAAGATATGCATATGAAACTGCATAGTATAGTAAATGATTTTCCTCAGGACTCAGGGGAGTGCATCATTGACCCCCCCACACACACACAAAAACAAACCTTGCCTACACCACTATGCTTATGAATTATAGTATAATACCGTAAACCAGAGCATGGAAGTGCATAAAATAAGAACTAACTATATAATTATATATAGTTTCTTTTATATACAATTAAGTTAGGCTCAATGAATCGATGTACCGGCGGTACCAGTATCAAGTCCAATCAACCAGTCAACTAGTACTAGTTTTAGTAACTTTTAAAGGAATGTCAGCCGTAAACTAGCTAACTAATCTAAGCAAAAATAACATCACAAAATAACTTAATCATATTAGCCTATTTAAAATTTGAAGGCTTACTCCATAATTAAATGTTAAGTGAACTTAAAGTCTTTTAAAAAAGTTTAAGGCTGCCTAGCGCTAATAAAATATACACATCGCCCACATACAGTAAAAACGTTAAAAATAAACTTATGATGACTACGACATAACAAAGTACGCTAAACTTAGTCATTGTAGACAGCGCTTGGATGAGTAGTTTTTTTTATTTATAATGGTTACCTCACAATTGAAAACTAGAATCAAATAATTATTCACTATATTTTACACTTTACTTACCCAAACAATCGAACATGTCTTGATCGGCGATGTTTAATATTTCTGGTCTATCGAAGTTGTACGGCAATAGAAACTTAAAAGCTCAACACGCATGCGTAGACAGGGAAGCCACTAGAAATGACCTTTTAATAACAGAAGGGCTAAAAATAGACGAGTTCGGCGATTTACGTCAATTTTCATGGCATCCAAAGCCAAATTTATTTTTATTTTTTTTACAAATTAAAAAATTCCCAATCCGGAAAATTTCCTTACTAGAAGGCCCATTTTCCCGGTTTTCACGACCGGGAAATTTATTAGATAAATTCCCGACTATTTCACGTTTTCCCGACTGTGTGGGGACCCTGAACACAGATACTTGGAGCTGTTCACTCTCAAGAGTTAAATCCTCACTTTCTCAGTGAAAGTTTGCCAGGTTCACCTAGAATAATGCTATACATTTTGAATGGGGATTCTCAAAAAAATTAACATTTCCTTTATGAGAATCAAATTTAGGAGGAGTATTATATAGTAATACAGGTGGTCCGCCAACAATTAAAAACATCACAAAAGTTCTTATTCTACTTGCTGACTTACGGTCGGCATAAATCCAAGTGCAAATGACATAGACACAAATGCAACTGACCTATAGTCAATATGAAGGAGGGGTTTCACTTTGGCAGAAAATGTCCCCTGTTCGCCATCATCCATGGAACAGCCCGTCTGAAGGTCTCCTAAGATTCTGTTGACTTCTCTCAAACTCGCCTCCACATCATCTTCAGGTTCCTACAATGAATCAATATTGTAAGTAACTATGATAAAATACTGGTTTTCAAACAGTTGAGGGCAGGCCCTGTGATGGGAACTAATAGAAAAGGATGTTTGTTGGTGTCTACTGGGGGAATTTTGTTAGTTGAATTTTAAAAAAAATAAAAATAAAATAAAGCTCTGAAACTGAAAATAATTGCTTTAACATTTCAATAACTATATCACTTTTAAGGCCAAGTCAGAGAATACGCTCACTGACTTACAGTGATAAGCCAGAGAATATGCTCACTGAGCTACATGTGATAAGCCAGAGAATATGCTCACTGACCTACATGTGATAAACCAGAGAATATGCTCACTGACCTATATGTGATAAACCAGAGAAAATGCTCACTGACCTATAAGTGATAAACCAGAGAAAATGCTCACTGACCTACGTGTGATAAACCAGAGAATATGCTCACTGACCTATATGTGATAAACCAGAGAATATGCTCACTGACCTACGTGTGATAAACCAGAAAATATGCTCACTGACCTACGTGTGATAAACCAGAAAATATGCTCACTGACCTACGTGTGATAAACCAGAAAATATGCTCACTGACCTACATGTGATAAACCAGAAAATATGCTCACTGACCTACGTGTGATAAACCAGAAAATATGCTCACTGACCTACGTGTGATAAACCAGAAAATATGCTCACTGACCTATATGTGATAAACCAGAAAATATGCTCACTGACCTACGTGTGATAAACCAGAAAATATGCTCACTGACCTACATGTGATAAACCAGAAAATATGCTCACTGACCTATATGTGATAAACCAGAAAATATGCTCACTGACCTACATGTGATAAACCAGAAAATATGCTCCCTGAGCTACATGTGATAAGCCAGGGAATATGCTCACTGACCTACATGTGATAAACCAGAGAATATGCTCGCTGACCTATATGTGATAAGCCAGAGAATATGCTCACTGACCTACGTGTGATAAACCAGAAAATATGCTCACTGAGCTAGATGTGATAACTAGAGAATATCCTCACTGACCTACGTGTGATAAACCAGAGAATATCCATGTTTATATGTCTCTTGATCATTTTGTCTCCAAAACATACTACTAGACTAAATCAGAGATGGACCTTTAGTTCAAAGCCTGATAATTTAACATTTGAGGTTTGGGTGTTTTTACTCTTTAAAATTAATTTTAAAAATTTACAAATTTATAAGAAACATTTATTTTGTTACTTACAACCAAAAAACAAGGCTTTCTGTCTTTTTTAACAAATCTTTGTAAAAAATCTTTTGAAATTAAAAAAACAAACCCAAAACAACAAAAATTACTTAAACAAAAAACACACACTTGCTGTTGAAGAGTTTTTGTTTCTTTATCTTTCTTTTTGTTACTTCTTTTCTTTTTCTTCTTTGTGGAGGACTTGGCTTCATGTTGAACTTTCCCTGACTGAGAGCCATTTGCAACTTCAATGCTTCCATTATTTTCTTCATCCTCGTCTTTCCCATCGTCCTCTTCCCTCTGAGTGAGCTGGGAGCACACATCAGCATGGTTACAATAAAATATATCAACGCAACACTAGTAAAAGTTTATTTTTCTAGCCAAATCTTTCTCAATGCAATGATAGGTAGTTCAAAAGTGCTCATTTAAGAGATGAATTTCTAGCTTTATCTACATGTAATATAGCATTAAAAAAACAAACAAATTTCACAATTATTTAGTACCAGTTCAAACAAATTGTTTGATTTTCTTTGTTTCTTGTGCTTCTTCTTTGCAGTGGCTTGGTTGGTACTCAATAAATCTCCATCGGCATCATTGTCAACATCATCATCATCCTCACTTTTGGGGACCTTTTCTTCATTGTGTTCAAAGTCTAGCTGCTGCAGTCGTCTCAAGGCTCTACTTGACATTTTCTGCAACACCTTGTGCAGGAACCAATCTGTGATATGCACACAAAAAAAAATACTAAATTGAATGAGTATACCTGTATCTTGATATTCTTAAGTTTAGGGAACATTGAGATTAATGAAACAAATGATTTTATTAATGATGGCCAGTTTATATTCCATACTTCACGCTCAAAATAAAGTAAGAGATTTTAAGCAGTTTCTAGTGAAAAGTTTATGGTTTTGATTGCACTGGCATGTGTTTTTCTAAATGGCTTTATTCTGAGGAAATTTTATTTAGGCTTAGAAGTGACCACTTTCACTACCGGTACGTAGACTAATTTCCGTTATATGGCATGGCTTTACCAGATACTTTCATTGAGTTGCAGGTTAAAACACTTCAATGGAATAGAAATAAAAAGGTTTTAAAGTAATATTGCCTCCTGACTTCATTGAAGGAAAATTTCTTGATCATTATATCTATAAAATTCTAATTTAATGTTATATCTATAAATTTAAGGAGTTTCTACTATGTGTCATAGTTTGTTACTAACTCACTGTTATATTTAATATTAAAGCTTAAACTTAAAGAGTTTATTTTTCATTTCAACCATTGATCAAAAATTTTGAATGCAGTGAATACAAGACACAATATTATTCAGTAATTTTAAAAATTTCTTTACCAAATGTTACGTGCAAGCTCAATATAATATATTTATTAAATAACTTTATATTTTGCTCACAATGACTCACAGTACAAACTGTCTGTGTTAGTGAGTTACACTGTAACTGTAAGCCTATTACTATTATGTTGTGGTGAGTCTGGCTGCAACTTACTTCCTTAGTTGTCTTTTTGTAAAATATTTATTGCGCTGTATATTTATGTGTTCACGGAGCAGTGGTGTAGGAAGGGGGCTGCAGAGGACTGTTTCACAATTTTTTTCTTTATGTGAAGGGGTGACTTTTAAGGCAAAGTGCAGAATTTTTTTGCATGGAAAGGGGAGGCAAAATTCTCGGCCCACCCATGCCAGCATTAACCCTAGGGGCTTGCTATATTACTGTTAAGAAGGAATGCTTTACATTACAAAATGATCAATTTATAGTGTAGTTTTGTTATTTAAGCTCATCAGATCTTGTTAAGTGTTAGGCTAGGCCTACCCTACCATATTTAACTTATTTGCTTAAATGCAAATAACTTATCTGATTCCCTCAATTCTGAATGGTGAATGAGGATGTTTTAATAAAAAGTTGTATGAAATTATATCCTGTCACAAAATGAAAATATGGAGATGGCCAACATAAACAATTACAAATGCACTCCCATTTTAATGGCTCAAAAAGTACCCGGTACTTAAACTACAAAGTTGATTATGGTTTCATTTATTTTATTTGAAGTTCGCTCTATACAACTGTAATTATTATTTGGTATATGAAGTATATGTTTTTACCGAAGTATCTTAACTGACTAATTCGAACACTACACTACTACTTACTACTTAGACTACTACTACTGTACACTGTACTGTACACTAACACAGAATGTTGAAAATTCATAATAATGATTCATTATGCTTATGAATAGGAGTATGAGTACTATTACTATGACATGCTTAGCTACTTCTTTGAAAGTCATTGGGTTTTTTTTTTTTAAACCGTTAAAGAAGTGAGTAGCTTAAATTTTCATATACTTAACACAACATACCGTGTTAAGGACCGGTCGTGTTGACAAAACATAACCAACTACTTCCTTCCGGTAGATATTAATATTAGCTAAAAAAAAAAAAGGCTGCAATCTTTTAAGTTACTGGGTACCTATAGTTATTAATAACTATTCGCACCCAAAGTGGCTCCGTACAGATTAAATGGCTTCGGAGCTGGGTGTGATAACAAAAATAGTATGAGAATTATTTTTTTAAATTGTCTTCTCCTTGTTATTTCATAGATTCATTAACAAAGCAAAAATTAAAAAAACAACTAAAAAGAATAAACTTTTTTTTTTAATTTTTGCTTTGTTAATTTTTTCTTAGGACGGGTAGATTTTTTTCTTTCTTATTTTCTTTTTTAGTTTAAGCCATTTTAGTAGATCATTTTATTTTAAATCTAGTAATGAAGATGATTTAGATACATTTATTGTTTTCATTTGAATTTTAGAAAAGTAATAATATAAATTTAATTATTAAAATTAAATCCTTTATTTAAGATTATTTATGTGTATTGTTTAAGTTAAAAGATTTAATCACACAGTACTTTATGGAGTCTCACCAGGTATTCTAAATAATGAAAATTTCATTCATAATGAATTAATTTCAACTACCGGGTATTCCTCTACAGAGCTTGGCTTAGTCAGAACAAAACCACCAAATTTGAACTTTTTCCTTGGCACTGGGAGTCATACATGTGGACACTGACTGTTTTTCCTGATATCTTGTATCTCCTTTCAACAACTTTTCTCATTTGGCTTGACCTAATTCACAAGGTAGTTGCAATGAACATCTTAAAGTTAAAAGATGCTATTGTATAAAGCATGAGAAAGAGACTTATTTTTGGAGGACTCGTCTTTTTTTTTTTACCATAGCTGTCTACTGGGTCTAACACACTGGTACATAATTTAAAATTTAAAAGAAAAACAAAACCTTTTTGACATTTTTGTTTGGTTGTTAGTTATTTGAGTTGTGTACTCAAGTAATCTATAACATAAATTAGGGGCCAGTAAGGAGTAGGCAGCCAATAAACTCATTCAATTAGGTCACATCATTCCTTTGCCATTTGTTTCCTTTTACTTTCTCACATTCCTTGTTGGTACCCGTACAGTTAACTATTGTTTGTATCATTTCTTCATTTAAGTACAGATGTAATTTTTGAGTGGGAGCAAATATATGTGATCTGTGAAGGGAGTTTGGTTTCAAGGCATCTAAGTCATGCCACATTGTGACATTGAAAATAAAATACTGATAACCCTAAATAAATAGAGCCATTGAAAAAAATATAGTACATACAAACCATACACAAACAGAAAGACAAAAATCCACTTAAGTTTAGTTTTTTAAATTTGTTGTGACTTTTATTGCAAAAAATTAAACATTTTATACCAATTTTGACTTTTACGCAAAATGAATAAAGACAAATTTGTATTGCATTGTATTGTAAGTTATTGTACTGTATTGTTAATGAAACTTGGCATACACATTAAGAATAACATTGACATAAAGTTTAAAGAAGATTATTACACAGCAGTTATTGGAAATGTTACAAATGGCATGTATGTGGGGGTCACATAAATATTCGAGAACTCTTCAGGAGTAGCAAATGTAAAAATGTTAAAAACTTTTCTAGTTGGATATACCCGGTATATAAAAAAAAAAGCCTCTTGAATCTTGTAAAGAATATCAATTAAAAGAAGCATGTAATGTTTGAAGGCTGTAGCTAGAATACTTTTCCTCCCAATTCATTTGGCGTTCCTAAAAAATCCTGAAAATGCAAAATTGAGAAAAATGAAAAAAAGTATAAAATTGTGGTTTTTTTAAATTAGAGGGCTGCATGAACGATATAGGATGCATGCACCATGTACATATACCATTCATGAATTAAAAAACAATTAGAAAACTAAGACAGAAAAGATAGAAAAAAATTAACACACGAATCTAATAAAAAAATTTATTAAAAAAAAAAATTCTGAAAAATTTTCCTTTGAGATATTTGTTTAAAAACCATCCATCATTAAGTAGAGAATGTCAATATAAATAAGCATGCAAAGTTTCAATTATGTAGTTCCAAAACTATTCCTCCTGATTCATCAAATGACGTCAGAAAAAAAAAATTAAAATGCTATATCGATAAAAGCTGAAAAAGACACTGAGAAATGCTTATTTAAAAAAAAATAAAGTTAAAGGTTAGGCCTACTTGAACAAAATTGTGTGCATACATCATGAACACATTCCACTCGTTAATTAAAAAAACAATTTAAGTACATAGATATTATTGATAGAATATAAATGAATGCATTTTCCCAACAACCCACAAGCCTCGAGTCTAATAAAAATAATAAGATCATTAAAAACTTCGGAAATTTGTTTATGAGACATGTAAAAAAACAAAAAAAACATCAATCATTATGTAGAGAATATAATAGAAAAAAAACCTTTCAAATTTTGAAGCATGAGATAATAATACTTTTCCTCATAATACATTTGACGTCAGAGATAAATGGAAAATCCTAAGTGGACCACTTTAAAACGAGAAAACAAATTCAATTAAGCAATATTAGATATATAGGAGTAAAAAAAAAATGAAATTTAAAGCATATCAATGTGAAATTATCATAAAAGATAAGAATTTTCTAGATATTTTTACAAATGTTAAACAATATTGTAGAACATGTTAATGTTTTTTAATAAGAAATCAATAGACTCAGTTTAGGAAACAAAAATCTGCCCAAGAAATATAATAAAAATGGTTATTTACTAATTTTTTCGATTTTTTACCCCCCCCCCTCCCCCATCGTTACAAATCGTCACAAAAAGTTAGACCCCTCCTCAAATATAACGTCACAAATCTCTGCACACCCCCCCCCCCTTATAAAAATCCCTGTGTCCACTATTGTCCTTTACAAACCCTTAAGAAATTCGCCTCCCATGGAAATCAAATTACTGCACCCGTGACAGAAGCATTTCACTAGATCAGTGGTTCTTAACCAGGGGTACAAGTACCTCGCCAGCCTTGAGGTCTGGAAGACCAAAAATTTGTATTCAGTGGCGTAGCTAGGGGGGTGCGGACCACACCGGTCAACAGCATCTCAGGGAGTGACACCAAATTGAAAAATAACGTAATTACAGAGCACACACTGTTCGGTCTAACCGAAATTCATAAATGGATAACAGATGACACGTACATTTTCCACCCGTGTAACCAATCAAAATGCGTGTTTCGTTAATATTAAAATTTCAAGGTTGATGCCAAGGCAATTAGATTACCGTATTATTAGGTCAGAACCACACCGTTTTGACCATGTTTCAACGCCGAATGAAGTGTTCGGTGACTTTGGTAAGTTTCAGGAAGTTATTTTTATCTAAATTCTAAGAAATACAACTATCCTTTGATAACAACTGGCGATTCTAAGTACAAGTTACCGTTCTGAAATACATTTACCTCCTTCGCTTCATTTAATTTGTTTTTGTTCTTGTATTTCTTATACTGTGGACTAATTTTAACAAGAAGAAATACATCGTGAAAAGGGGGGTGGGCGGGTGAAACCATGAGCTTACCGGACCAGGTGACACCAACCCTAGCTACGCCACTGATTGCATTTGATGCCATTGTTAGTTGTTGCTGCTTTAAAAAAAAAATTAAGCAAGTTTTTATTGATTTTGATGAGCAGCAGTCAATGCTGAATTTTATTGGCGCATTGCGTCTATTGGTAATTTTTTTCCCGTTTCTAACAAGTTAATTAAAGAAATAAAACAACGATAGCTAAATTATTTATTTATTTTCAATTTAATGACAATGTAATTTATACGGTTGGGGGAGGGATGTTTAAAATGGAGTGGGCCTGCAACGCTGCAAAAAAGGTTAAGAATCCCTGCCCTAGAGCATTTACTAAGATAACCCCCACCCCGCGGTCAACCTTTTTTCCCGTTCCATCCCACTTCCCGCGGCCACATTTAGCCATAAATTCTCACGACTGTCATTGTAACTACACTTCGATTCCCCAACTCCTTGGCATCCTGTAACTTGATCAGAGGCCACTCTTCGGACTGCACATACCTGTACTCAGGGCCGGCGCTAGCAGGGTGCGGGGCCTTGGGAAAATTGACTTTTGCGGGGCCGTTGACGTTATATATTCCGCTGATAGGATATTAAGACACGTTATAGTCGTACTGGGGCCTTGCTGGTCATAATGGGATGCGTCATAACGGTAGCCAGACTGACCTCCAGACCATTTGACTAGCTAATAACTCCGAATATTGTGTTGACTGGATTAGGAACTATTGGCAGGCTGAGGTATATTCTAAATATACTACGGCAACGTGCGGTCGCCCACTTCAACATCCCCTAGCGCTGGCCCTGCCTGTACTCATTCTCTCAGTGATAGGAGTTTAAAAATAAAATAAATGTAATTGTAAGAAAGAATAATGTTAAAAATGTCCTTAATTTAGTGCCATTAAGTGCAAATCTTTACTACAATATTCCGCTTTTCATGTGACGTTACATTGCTTGAGCGCCCCCCTCCCCCTCGTCACACATCGTCACAAAAATCTGACCCTTCCTCCCTCCCCCCTAGGCGCGTGACGTCATTTATGGATGGCCCCTTTACACAATTTTGAAAAATAATTTTTAGAACATTAAAAACATTTACAAAATTTATATTTATAAAAGTAGTTGAAATCTTTCGGAACCAATCATTGCGAATTAGCAGTGAAAATAAATTTAAAAGAACAAGTCAAGAATGAAGATTATCTCAGCAAGGCCTTTTCAAACCCAGTTGTTGGGGTTCAGCTGTCTATGTTCTATATGGGCCTACCGGTATACACTTTTCTGCGTGTTAACTTGTCCGTTGGTTCACTAGTCCTGTGTTTGGATGTGTTATGGTGAATTGTGGGTTTACTTATCCTGCGTTCATTTGCGCGGCCACCGCAACGGACACAAACCATAAAGTTTATGCAGCATTAACGATCAGAAATCTGCTTAAAGTAAACCTATACACGGGTAAGCCGCGGCGACTGCGTTGCTGCCCACAGCCTTACAAAACAGAAACATGGCAAAGCCGTGGAGGCCACATCGCTCTAGCTATGCCGACGTATTACTTTAGTGTATCAGAGAATTACTTTGGTAATCAGCAGACCAGACCAGGGAAACGGCGCATGGGCAAAAAAAGGTGCGAAGCGCACAGAGCTATAAATATATCTCTATGTCTATGGCGAAGCGAGAGACTCGGCTACGTAATAGAATTCCACCAACAACAGAGAGCGACCAATTTCCACGCGTTGGGTGATGTGTAACCATAGACATAGAGATATATTTATAGCTCTGTGTGTGTAACGTGTCCTCATAATGAGCAGATCTGGGAAACGTTACGAGCGGACCAGTGGTTATGTTGCGACATGTTAACTAGAAAGTTGTGCCACCCACTACCACTAAGTTTAAAAAAAAAAAAAAAAAAAAAAAAAAAAAAAAAAAAAGAAAAAAAAACTATTCAGCTCACCGAAAATGCCGCCCCTCATTATATTTTTTTTTAAAAAGTGGCACCCCCTCCACAGTCCCCTTCCTATGCAAGTGGATTGACTTTTTCTCGACAATTGTGAGTCATAGTAGGCAAATAAGCTATTTAAATGGTCTATGGTTGGTCAGCTCTAGTTTGATAGATGGAACTTAATTATTTAGATGCCACCTAAGTTGACTCTGGTTTGTGATGAGTAAAATGAGAGGCCGTGTTAGTGATTTTATGTATCTGTATGGAGCCAAGTTGCTTTGTTAGTCATCTGTTAGTCATCTGTTTGCAGTGGTGTTTATTTCGCTACTGATATATATTTCATTACTTTCCCGCTTTTTGCCTCTTAGTCTTAGTAAATCACCAGCTATTTATTGAGAACGAAATCGAAACTGTCACAAATTTTAAGAAAGGAAATTGACAATTTTATTTAAAGTTTTAACAAACATTTCCCACATAACCCCCACCCTCAAAATTCTAGCCGCGTTACGTCCGTAATGGATGCACAACCGTGCAAAGGAAAAGCAGCGCCTTGGGCGAATGCGCCCCCTGATATTGAGGTCCCATGCGAGTACCACCTTTACATTGCAGTGCATGGATCCAGTGGGCTAGAAAGAAATATCAGACAAAGTAGTTAGATCTATAAAATTTTTAAAAAATTATTTAAATCTAAATATATCCAATTGGGCAACTTTTATAACCTATCTTTGAAGACAGAAGAGTTCTCCTTGTTTTCCCACAATGGCGTCATTTATGACAAAATATTCATATTAATCTTGTTCAATTTTGTTAAATGGTTATTATACATGAACAAAAAGACGCTATTTTAGGCCTTTAGTTCCATCAGGTAAAGAGGAAGTTTTAATTTTATATCACTAGAACTAATTAATCGTGCTTAAATTTCATTGTCTTAACTTACCTTAAGTAGGCACTTTGACTTTGAAAAAATTAAAACTTTTTGTAAAAATAAACCAATGGCATAGTATAGTTGAATAAAGCTATTTTTTAAAAGAATTATAACACCAAAATCATATTTTTAGCTGTTGTAGTTTTAAAGTTATGAATTTTAAAGTACGACTTAATTTGTCCTTTTTTAACATGGACCTCATCTCCATTTTCTGGTACCCAATTCCGAATGCCAATTCCGCTGTTGGCGTCATGAGCTATATAATATAACTCTTGTTTTAATGAAATGATAATTTTATTTTCAGAACTAATGCTGTATTAAAAAAATAAGTTTAATAATGTTAACAATTATAGATCAATTGTAGCTTATATAACTATGCACTATATTAAAATGTAAACATTTTTTTAAAAATAAACCAATGGCACAGTTGAATAGAGCTAATTTTAAACAGAATTATAACACCAAAATCATATTTTTAGCTGTTGTAGTTTTAAAGTTATGAATTTTTAAAGTACGACTTGGTTTGTCCTTTTTTAACATGGACTGCATCTCCACATTCTGTGACCTCATTCCGCCGATCGCGTCATGCGCAATGACTATATAGTTTATATAAGGCTAAGGCATTCCCTTATCACTAAAATACTGTTTAGGGTCGATTTATTTTAAACTTTCAACTTTGGCACATGAATAATTAATTAAAGCTTTCCCTGACCAATGGTTTAATAGTTTTTGCACACGGCAAACACTTATGAATGAAACTCTGAGATAGTACTACGATATAGCCGTTATGCAAGTGGCTGTGAATGGTTGCCAATGACAACGTGTTGCACACGGAAATTTCTGATCATTTATAATATGGACTCTACAGAGTTTTTAAAGCTCAAATTAAAACATTCCAGTTTAAATGTCTTCAAAATGCATTCTGAAACACAAGTTATCAAATATTTTGATGTATATAGTGGTAATAATTAAATATTTCTTAAGTATCGGCAACTTCCGCCATTAAAAAGGGGGCGTGGCCCACGCCATGTCGAAATAAGGCTGAGCCCCCTTATGGTGATATGGGTCACTGGGAGAAGCGTAGCGAACGTGGGACACGACCTACATCAATGAGAATTGGCACAGATATATATCAATATCTGATGCCTTACACGATTTAATATGAAAGACCTGTATTTTATATTTCACAAAAAATTTTGCATGCGAAGATGCCTTATATATACCAAAGATTTCCAAAATAAAGGTCGATTGAAAAAGCAAAATAGTTGGATGGAAATGTAGGCCAAGATGTCTTCCAAATTATAAGGCCGGAAACGGAACTCAAATATATGTCCAAAGAACTAATTTAATAATAAATAGACACACACATCGGAAAATTAAAAACTCGGATTTTTCGGCGCCGACGCCCATTTCCGATACAAAAAAAGTAGTAGTCTCCCTTGTTTTATCGAAGTATCTAATATAATGTATTAATATATGGCTTTTCTGTTTTCAACTTTGGCACATGACTAATTAACTAAAGGACTAAAGATTTCCCTGACCAATGGCGTTAATAGTTTTTGCACACGGCAAACTCTTATGAAACTTGAGGTAGTCGGTAGTACTACGGCATAGCTTTATGCAAATGGCTGTGGTTTCCCATGACTTTTTTGCACACTGTCAATTCTGATCGCTAATAATATGGACTCTACTGGGTTTTTAAAGCTCAAATTTAAAAATGTTTTCAAAATGCATTCTGAAACACAAGTTATAAAATATTTTGATGTATATAGATATATATATGTTTCATGAGCTATCTCAATGAAATTTTGCACACATGAACTTCAACAAATTATGCAGGCCTACTTTTAATATGAAAGACCTACTTTGAATATTTAGACCGAATTTTTTAATGCGAAGATGCCTTATATTGACATACGATTTTCCTCACTTAAAGTTGAGATAAAGAACAAATTAACTCAATGGGAATGTAGTTCAACATTTCTCCTAACGTTAATTCAATAACTACAGCAACAGCAGTTAATGGTATTGACCAGATGAGCTTGTGTAGATTGGTTATGTTAATGTATGCATTTATGTTGTAGTTAGTTGGACAAATTTAATACATTTCTTTTGTTTTAAATTATCATCTAAATGGTTTATCATAATAACTTCAGTACTAGTTTATAATTTTGTTTGTCTTTCAGTTCCAATACAAGCTAAGAAGCAGTCAGAAAGATAATGCTGACCTGATTGTTGGATCTCAGGCAAAGACCATGCTGCAAAACAAAGAAAAGTACAGCCCCAGAGACAAGGGGCTTGTGGAGTTCTATGCTTCTGTTGGAAAATATTTTAAGATGGTGCTTGACTACCTTCTAAAAAAAACTTCCCTATCAGATCCTGCACTTCAGAATGTTTCTGTATTTGATCCAAAAAGGAGGTTAAAAAACACCAGCTAGAATACTTACTTACCAGATTCCCCATTCTGATCCCCAGAGGGACTGATGTTGACACCATCTATGAATAGTTTGATAGGCATCAGCAGAGGAACATTGAGGATTGCATTGAGTATGATTGAGGATGGGGTAAGAGTTGACAGGATTTGGCAAACAATTTGCCAAAAGCACTCATCCCTTAAGAATCTTGCCCATGTAGTGAAAAGGATCCTCACCATACCTCACTCCAGTGCTGCGTGCAAGAGAATATTCTCTATGTTCCTGAAAAGATGCGCAGACCAGGGGAAAAAATAATGGCCCAAAAACAACAGAGGCCTTGTTAGTCCTCAAGAGAAAATCAGGAAGCTGCTTGGAGTTGGATGAAACTTTCAGTGCAAAAGAACTCCAGCAGCTTAAAAGTTCAGCAAGCGTCATCAATACACAAGGTATTTAAATATTTATAAAATGTATACTCAGAATGTGCCCCTTTCATTGCTACAAGTGTACTAATTTGTTCAATATTGTACTATTCTGAGACAATATTGTACTATTTTGAGATGGAATTGTACTATTTTTGGAGTTCCTGGGGAAACAAGTCTGGTGTATGAGTATAATATAAGCTTTAATTAAATGATAATATAATTCTTTACTTTCTTTTCTGGGGG
>CAXITT010000022.1:652104-664324 GCA_964033795.1 Lymnaea stagnalis | reverse complement strand
TTTTTTTATTGAAAGAAATCTGTTATTTCTGTTTGTTTTCATGATCCCCCCACCCGTGCATGTTCTTTTAGTATGTCTCTTTGAACACCAGACATGGTGTCAGCAAGGTCTGAAAGGCCCCTGCTCAGGCCATAACTGGCCATCTCCTTGGAGTATTTCAAAAGACAAATTTACGGCGCAAGTGTTATTTCCCCTTCACTACTTCCTACCTGCTGTTAAAAGTCGTAAACGAAACTGTTTTCTCCAAGCGCACAAATATAGCATTGCTTTGGAATCTGACTTTTTCAGGTGGTAGGTCATAAAATTGAATTATTTGAAGGTTGCAAGTCGCGTTTTTGAGAGAGTCGTTTAAGAGAGGTCTTTATATATTACAAAGCATTGGTGAATTTTTTTTCGGTCATATGTTGGAGGAAGTCGTTTAAGAGAGGGTTGCATCACCTAGACAGCTCTAAAAAATATGTTAGGGTGCTTTCTTGGAAGTGCTAGGTGGCCGAGTGGTCTAAACTGAGCAAATCTCAAGTTGGTGGTCGGGCATTCAATTCCAGCCAAAGCCCAGTCAAGCATAAACCCATCCACCTTGGTCGGCAACTCATCTAAGGATGAAACTCTAAATTCAAACCCGGAGATGGCGTCCCCTACAGGTGGCAAACAATGAATCATTCCGACAACCCCTGCGACGCCCCGGATGCCATTACTGAGAGCGCAGTGAGCATGCTAAAATAACATGGATATTTAGCACCATATAAGTATTCAATCAATCAATCTTTGACTTCTGATCAGCATCTAACACTATCCAAACACACCTTATGATTAAAATGCTTTATATGTTAGCTTTTCAAGAAGCCAGAGCCCAAGCAACACCGTTACTGATGATGCTACTGATGATAGCTTAATATCTGAAGGGGAAAGCATATACCACAACTTAATAGCTTTATCAGTTGGTGCAATGAACATTTTCTTTAGTTAAATATCTCAAAACTGAAAGTAATGGTTGTGGATTTCCAAAGGGGGAATCACCCAATTACAGATCTCACAATAAATAATCACAGTATTGAGGAAGTAGACTCAAAAGTATCTAGGTATCACCATTAATAATAAGTTGACTAGGACCCAAACAAAAATAGCAGAAAACCTATTAAACACATGGGAGAGAAAATTTGTCCGGGAAATATATGACAAAGGATGAATATGGATGGAGAATACGTACCAATACATACAGTCTATATCAGGATCCCATGCTAGTAGCAGAAATAAAAATGGGCAGGCTACGCTGGGCAAGACACTTGAAGAGAATGCCAAATGACAGAAGAAGGAAGTGGGTACATCACCAAACCCCAGAGGAAAACGGCTCAAAGGCAGACCTAGGCTTAGATGGATGGATGATGTGGAAAAAGATCTACAGCAGCTGGTAATCCAAGCATGGAAAAGAAAAGCATTAGTTAGGTCTGAGTGGAAGGAAGTAGTGAGGCAGGCCAAAGCCCTACATGGGCCATAGCGCCACAAGGATGGATGGATGACATGGCATGAACACAGACAAATTTTTAATTAAAAAATCAACCAAAGACTTTTCTATCTTTAAAAAAATGTACTATTTGGGTGTAAACAAACTAGTTATTAACTTATTATACAATGCAACAATTGGAAGCCTTCTAAACTTCCCATTACACTGCAGCTCTATCAGCTCCATCTACAAATTTGCAGGTGTAGTTTCCACATCTATGACATAGGTTGAATTGTTTCAACATTGCTTTTCAACAAGAAAAGGGAGACAAGTTGCATTTGTGTCTCCCTTAAGCACAGCTTCACTTGAAATACCTTCAATGCATCAGGCATATCAGTGATCAAGTGGTCCCGTGCCTGGAGCTGCAGGTTCAAGTCGCTTTTTATTTTTAACCCAAAAAACTGTGGAGTCTTTCCCAATGCTGTCCATGAATTGAGAGATTTCATCAATCAGCTGGAAAAATCTACTAAGAACTTTTATCAGACTTAGCCACCGCACCTCTGTATGATAAGGCATGTCGCCGAACTCTTTGAGTCTATTTCCAGCAAAAAAAATATTGAAATTATCTGTGATTTAAACCTTTGGCTCTGATAAAGTTGACGGTTTGTGTAACAGTGCTCATTACACCTTCCATGTTGAGGACTTTACCACACAGCGAGCCTTGGTGTATGATGCAGTGATATGCTATCAATCTTTCCATGTTGAGGACTTTACCACACAGCGAGCCTTGGTGTATGATGCAGTGATATGCTATCAATCCACCAGTAAATTTATCCTGCATTTTTAACCACATCCTTCCAACTAACTAGTCCCCTTTTTTCGCTGTTCCTCGCCAGTGCTCCATCTGTTGTAAGTCCAGCTAGTTTGTCCTAAGGCAGGTTCATGTCGGTTAAACTTTGACATATATTGTCAAACATTTCTTTTCCTGTTATTTCTCATGCATGGATTCCATGTGCAATATTTCTTCTGTAACATTGAAACTGGAGACCACTCCACAGATGAAGATAGTGAGCTGTGCAGTGTCAGTCAGCTGTGCAGTGTCAGTCGTGTCATTACTTTCATCGACAGCAAGTGAGAATGCAACAAAGTGTTTCTCTTTTTTGATCATCTAGTGTTTTCACATCAGTGGCAATATCACAAGCCCGATCAGCAACGGTATTTCTGCTGAGGCTTACATTTGCAAACATCTGCTTTTTGTCTGAACACAAGACGTCACACACTTTCATCATACAGCACTTCACAAGCTCCTCCTGTAAATGGTTGGCCTGATTTTGCAAGCTCCTTCACCACAATAAAACTTGCTTTCACGGCAGTTTTCAGTATGTGATTTTGCTTTGGTGAAAAGCATTCATCTTCAATTCTTCTACCTTCTGTTGCTTCTCCTCTGCATTCAGGAATTTTAACTTGTCTTGATGTTTAGTCTCAGATTATATTCCTTGATCACAGCCACATTATCTTTATAAAGTAGGTACAGATTGATAACACGTTAGCCATAGCAGGAAAGTGTGATGTAATATCCAGGCTCTACACCACTTTCATTTCTTATGCGCCTATGTTGCTAGGTTACTGTAACGACAAACATCCACTCACTACTCAACTTGTATAGTCGCTTATTTTGATAGAAAAAGCGAGAACGCTCTCAGGTAACCTATCCTTGGACAAGGCAGATTATTAGGGAATATGATTTGCACTTTATATCGTAGGGCCATTAAAAATATTTGAGCCTAAAATTCTCTCTCATGCCTGATATAATTGTACGCCGGTCAAAACCTCTATAATTGTACGCTGGGCCTAATGTGGCCCACTGGCCTTAAGTTTGACACGTATGATATAGGAGTACTTTTTTTCTTAAATTTTACTAATGCTTCTTTTGTTATAGTGTTTTTTTTTCAGATGCATAACTTTGATGTAGACATTGCAGTCTTTGCTACATGTAACAATAACCAACACATATTTTCATCTTCTATGAGTCTTGCAGCTAAAGTGAAGTAGATGAAGTACATGAAGCAGTTGAAGTAAATGAATAAAAATATTATTGTAAAGGGACAGTAAATAATATTATTTTAATATTTTGTTTTTTCACTTCCAGGTTAATGCATTCTACACAAGTGACTTGGCGGTGAAAACCAAGACGTTTCAGTAAATCTATATCATAGATTCTTGGCTGACAGCTGATTGTGCACCATATCATCTTGGCTGACAGCTGAATGTACACCACGCCATCTTGGCTGACACCATAATGTACACCACACCATCTTGGCTGACACCTGAACATACACCACATCATTTTGGCTGACATCTGAATGTACACCACACCATCTTGACTCTCATCTGAGTGTACAACACACCATCTTGGCTGACACCTTAATGTCTCAACCCAAGTAAACAAATTTACCAAATTATTAATAAAATAAATTTCTACTAACACACAACTAAAATTTTTAGACTTTTCAATCAACCTGTTCATTGTTTCAATCACTCAAACTTTAACATTAATGGTTTTAAACCTATGCTATTTTTCATTTGTAATTCAAATAAATGTCACCTTGTTGCTGTATGAATGTGCTGCTCCACAAAAACTAATAATATAGACTTTTTAATTACCCTAACCTGTCTTGGCATGAAGACTGAATGATAAAATGTATTACTTTGACCAGTTGGTTCAAATAGACTGATGAGCTGAATGAATTACCCTAATGCTCAGTTCACACGATCAAATTCTCATCAAATTTTCGTTCATACATTTGATGCAATTTTTGTATGAAGCCTTGTCATAACTTTCAAATCACTATTTGATCAAATTTTGATGGCATGCAAATTTCTTAAAATCTGTATGATTATGCAACCTCCATATCACATGAACAAACACTAAGAAGAATTTCATCAATCTAGGTCACTAGGTCGTGTTTACATTGACTAAGCTAAGTTATCAAAACAACAGCAGCCTCCAAGTAATAATAATGTACTTAATTTAGAAAAAGATGTAATAGAAAAATTAGACAATAAATTGGCGAAGGGCATGATGTAATTGAAAGGTATTTATAAATAGGCTTATTACTTGTACAGCATATATACTATAACCCTGTAACTGTAACACTAATGACTACTTAGTACTTCCAATTGGATCAATGAGAAATTTTACCAGCTCGAGCTCCAGGCAAAGAAAATATTGCTCCTGGGCTCCGTAACCCTGATTACAAATAACAATTAGAAATTTAATTCTCCTACCCCCACCCCCCTTTTTTGTTTTCAGTGCTATTATAGCAAATGGATGCCCCCTTGATTAAATTAAAAAGTTCAACTTTTTAAATTACTTAACTTAGGTGCACTATAGGTTAGTTATTATATTGTTGTTCTGTGGCGACCCCTTAGGTCCACTTTTTAATAATGTCCACAGAAAGTGTAAAATCTTATTATATTATTGTTTGAGTCATGCTATAGATATTTTTTGTTTTCGGTAGAATGTAGAAAAACTTGACTTTAGATATAATAAATATTTAAATAAGGACCTTCAAATGAGATAGAATCATAGTAAAAAGCTTACATTTCTCAAAAATACTGTTAAATTGTACAAGTAAAGTAAAGCTCTCCTGAACATTCATAAATAAAAGTTCATTAATAAAAAAAATAATCAATATAATTTTTAAATTGATTTAATGGGAATTTTAGGTGCTATTTGACAAGTTATGAGATACCGTTAGTTAAAAAGAGAACTCCTCTTCTCAGTCTGATCAACTGCCAGTGGAAAATAGCCCATTAACTATTTCTTTCCATTTCTTCCATTCTCTAGATATCTTCTCCAGCTCTTGACAATTTTTATAACCCGGTATATTTTTGTTGACATCCATTTACCAAGTTTAGGGAAATCATTCCTGATTTATGTATTAAAATGAACAAAACGCTCATTTGTAGTACACTGCATTAGATTTTAAAAATTATATTGAGTACAATTATGTATACTTTTTATATACTGGTACTCTAATTTAAACTGTAAAAGATAGTATTTTAGGGAGTGATAATCTCCTATTAAAAATAACTTCCAGATATTTAAAAGATACAAATACAAGTTCAATCACAGATTTCACAAGAACTCAGAAACAAATTGGTATAAATTTTATTAAAAAATAAGCAGTGCTGAATGAAGTTATCAATAAGCACTACCATTAGTTGCAGTATTTGCATATTTGAAAATAGGATGTCACAATCATCTTTGACAATATAAATCTTGTCATTTCATCATCTCACAAGTTAGGGTATTGTAAATGTGGCTCTAGTGTGTTTAATAATTTCTGGAAAAAAAAAAAAGATGCATTTTATTTATTACTCATAAAAATATATAAAATATATACATTATAAAGTTATCACACAAACACTCATTTTAAAGCATAAACATTTATATTTCCCAGTTATCATTTGTAATGTTTTTAATGTAATGTTACTTGTAAACGTGTGCTAATGTATTTTATCTCTTCAGTGCAAGTGATTGATTTTCCAATGTAACTATCTCATTCACCTTTACAAACGACTGTCTCTTTCTCCGTCAAGAAGTAATAAGGTCCAATGAAAATTACACAGTACTTTATTAAGATATGTGATAATACATTACATGGTTCCTTGACATCAGAATTGTTCGAACATTTATAGTGTAATATGAAGAATATATATCCATACACTTACAAAAATGCATCTAATAATTAATTCATTAAATCCATCTGAAAAATACAACATGTCAACCTTCTCCATTAAAATTATGTCGTTCACTCCCTTCACTCAAGAAAAAATGAATTCTCCATACACTATAAAAATTAGTCCCTTTTTTCTCGTGTTTCTATTCTTTTCCTTCAAATCACATTGCATTTGTGCCGTGAGAGCAAATGTTAGTGTCGTGAGAGAAATGTTAGTGTCCTGTGAAAAAATCCATGTCATATGAATAAGTAACATGGTCTGTTACACACATTACTGATACTAAAACAATAAATATAGAATAACTATAGTATGGTATGACAATCCACATACGTTCAATATGTTTTATGGTTTTGTCATTTTCTTTATACTCAATTTGTCTTGACCAAAAATCAGCAACAATGTTGTTTTTGCCTTTTATTGATTTTATTTCAATTGATAGAGTATTGAAGACTATCTTTTGATCTTGTTATTGGCTATTCTCTTTTTGTTTAGTGCCATTAATGGTTTATGATCTGTTAAGAGACTAAACTTTCTTACTTAGAATTTGATCAAATTTTGAACAAATTCTCAACAAAGAAACCACACACAAAATAGTGCCTTCATACTAAAATTTGACACATATTGAAGAAATTTGACAGGAATTTGATCTGAGCATTACCCTGTCAGTACATATTAATGTATTTACAGTTATTGATGTTGTCAAAATCTGAAACTAAATAAATTTAAATATTAACTTAAATTTAAATAATATCACTAGGCAATGTTTCAACTTGTGCATTCATTTCGAACATCACTGGACAATTATTCAACTTGTGCTTTCATTTAAAAACCTCACTAGACAAAGATTCAATTTATGCATTCATTTCCAACATAACTAGATAATTGAATAGCACAAATCACTAGCGTCACATAACTAGACAAGTGACTAACAAAGAAATCATTAGTTACACATGATGAGACAATTGACTATTAATCAAATAACTAGTGACACATCACTGTAAAAGTTACTTACAAACAAATACTACAGACATGTGTCTAAGGCCGGAAAGCTTAACAATCAAACCATATTTATTACAACACTAATAAAGAATGTACTATGAACTATATTAATAGTTTTTAGTGAATGGACAAGAGATGGCTTTGACTGAATGATTGATTTAACAAAAGCACATGAGTAGTAAATTTGAATTTTTTTGATGATTATGATAAGAAGATTTTCACCTATAGCGAGTAATTAGGGGTGGCGAATTTGAAAAACAAAAGTAGGATGGGGGAAGGATGTCCCATTGAAGCCATTAAATACTTTAAAAAATATTCTATCTTCAAAAGATTGCTATAGTATTAATGACTATTTAAAACAATTTTCAAAGAACAAATAAAAAAGTCCCACTAAACATGACATTATTTAATACCAAAAACAGTTTGAAGCAATTAAAAGTTTATGTTCACAATCTGCTTTCGATTCACCAAGATGATCCATAAGATAAAAAGAAATCCCAGTGTCAGGGGAAAAAAGAACCAAGTGGAGCATGACATAAGTTTAACTCTAGAATTATCAATTTTACCATTATCAGAATGTTTGAATTTGATCTTCTATGTGAGCTCTTTTGAATGATAGCCTGCAAGGCAAGGTTGGGTAATATGTTCCCAAATCAAAGGTTATTAATTTTTATCAATGCTAACAAGTATAAAGTAACTGACTTTACTAGTAAGGTTTAAACTTATTTGAAATTTTACAAATAATTTAACAATCATAGGGTATAAATCTCTGTTACCATAAATTTCATATCAGTTTATAAATATTAAAAATAGAAAGTATTTTTAATATTTTCTTGATAAATTGTTTACACAAAAATAAAACATGCTTTAAAATCAAATTTACAACAAAAAAATTGAATTTATTATAATAATGGACAGGATATCCCAGAAAAATTCTCTATATAAGTATAAAAGTCATTTTGACTACTTCTATTAAAATGTATATTAAAAAGTATTTTAAATAATGCAATTATATTAACTTAAGAAATTATTGTTAATTTACTGAACACCAGTAACAAAGTCTCAAATAGACATACTTTTCCCGCTCATTTTTTTTTTGTGCTAAATTACGGTCAAAGGGAAGCAACCATTAAAATAAACAGATGTTTTAAAGACGACAGCGATAACTTCCCATTAATTATATGGTCATTTTATTTATTCGCTTCAAGAAAGATAACTCTTGTGACCTTGGTGAAAGATCGTATTAACTTGGTTACTGTTCCTAATTGTTTATGAAAGTATGGGAACTAACTGTTGTCACCTTGACGGACAAAATAATTTTTTGAGTTGCCTCTAATTGAGTAGGGTACTCTTTTATAACAAAAGTTGTTTTTTTAACTAACATAAATTTATTTGCTTTCCTTAGCAAAAGAATTCTTTTGTGTTTTGAATAACTTTTCTTAAATTATTTTGTTGACTATAAAGGTAACTTTGTCAGTATTTTTTCAAGATACAAAGCAAACATTGGTAAATTTAAAGGATGAATGCCACTTTTTTTATCGAATTGCACGAATGTATCCCTAAATCGATCCCTATGCCTAACCTGAACCCTAAATTTAAATTGGTCCCTCAACCTAACCTAAAAACTAAACCCTAATTCAGTGCAACTATAATAAACACCCCAAAGACGCCGTGACATTCATCCTTTCAATTAGCCCAATCATTAGTTGGTTGTTCTGAACTGTTGTGTGTGTGAGCTGGGGGTACTGTGTGAAGTCAAATTATGTCTTATGATATAGGCACTATAATTGTCACTATAACTATAGGCATAATTTAATTAAGATTAATTAAATTAAAATCAAGCTATTTAATTAACTAAATTTAGTTTTTTAAAGAGCAAAGTGGCTATTCATACCCAGGTACCAGAAGTGAGAGGTTTGGATTAAAAAATTATTTAAAATTTTATTGTTGGGTTTGTTTTGTAAGACAAAATGAGGTATTGAATGGACTATATTTATGTTTGTAAACTTAATTCTTCAGTTTAACTGCAATAAATTACCACTAAAAATGACATCCTAATAGCACTGAGTCAAAATGGACCCAGACATGCAGCGCCGCCATTCTCACCCGGGTACCATTAGACTCAAGCTATTCGGATGTCATTTGTGGTAGTTTATTTTAGTAAAGCTGAAGAAGTAAGTTTACAATCGTATCCCAATCTCTCACTTCTGGTACCCGGGTACGAATAGTCGCAGCCTTTAAAGAATGTCAATGTAAATATATATCTATTCAAACCCTTTCCATCGCAACTGGGTGTAATACACCCTGAGACAGACATGTGATTGCTGGTATCTCGAGTCTCCTTTTTAATAACCTTTCTCATACTCGCCCTCATCCACGAGGTAGTTGGAATAAGCACCTTGGATGCAATTATATAAAGTATATAATATAAAGCATGCGAAAGTGACTAATTTTTGGGGGCGTTATCTTTTTTTGTACAGTCCCAAGAATAATTTAATAGAAGGAAAAAACGTCTAAACTGGCTTATGAACATTATTGTTTGGTTGTTATTTATTGATTATTTGAGTCTGTGTAATCCATAAAATTAATTTTAATTTTTGACAATAAATAAATACAGTGGAACCTCTCATAACGAGCATAATTTGTTCCAGAATCTTACTCGTTAAGCGAAACACTCGTTAAACGAAACAATTTTTCCCATACAAACCTTCCCTCTTGGTGCAGTCAACTATTGTTTGTGTCATTTTATCATTAATATTCTGAAAAATTGCTTCAGTGGGAGATAATACGCGATCTATGAAGGGAGTTCGGTTTCAGGTCAATTAAATCATGCCACATATTAAAAAAGAAAAATAACAAAAAGAGAGCCATTTACTGTGATATAAGACTATGGGGGTTACCCATCCAGTTGCCAGGAATTACCAGAAACACTTTTTCCCATTATTATAAGTGTACGGTTGTGCTATACCCAGTCACTAGGGACAGGGTATACTATATGTTATTTGGGAAAGTGTTAAATGATATTTCACCATTTTAGTTTATCTTAAATGCAATTTTTGTTTAGTTTGATTTGCGTTAGAAAATTTTGAGGAGAAATAATACCAATTACCAAACCACTGGTAATAGTAATTATTAAATTATCACAAGTAACTAGTACAAGACAAAAATTAGTACACTCAAAATATGGAGGAAAAAGGCTAACTACTTGTAGTACTAACAACTAATTTAATTTTTTGAAGTTGTTATTTACTGATACTGTAGTCTATTCTAACTTATTAACATTAAGTTCATTGTAGTTATTAGGAAATAACATTAAATGAATAATTACTTGATACATTGCCACTCAAAAAAGCTGGTCTGCATGACTGGATTGAATAGATTCTTGACTTAATACTAAAGTGATTACAACAATTACTGTCGAAAAATAGTAGGCCTTGAGATCACAATCTTAATTTTATGAGAATATTAAATTAAATTTGTTGTTCAGTACTTCACTTAAAAAATTTAAAGGGGAGTTGAAAGGATTTTCTTTTGACAGTCTTACTAACATATAAAATTTGTAACACTAATGTCACCGAGGAATTAAAAAGTTATAGACAATTATAAATAATAACATAAATCATAAAAAATATATCATAAATTGCTAAAGTTTTGAAATCAAACATAAATATTCAGGCCATACAAAAATAGGGGAATAAGTTAAGTGGGAAATATTGTTTAAGGTACATTGAGAGGTACAGTAGTCAGGATAAATATTCTTTTGGGTACCGGTACCGTACATTGAGAGCTCCGGTAATGATGAGAAATATTTTTTGGGTACGTGGAGAGGTACAGTAGTCATGGGAAAATGCAAGACACTGAACTTATTATTATTAGTTTTAGAAACATTGACCATTTTTGTGATGAAGAAATGATTTCATAGGACTAGCTTTATACCTTGCCATCTCAAATATATCTGACTTGATTTACATAAGATAAACAAAACTTAGGACTTGGTATATAATTGTAATTCATAAAAATATATGGAAATATAGGTCAAAATGCCTTCTTCATTAACATCAGAATGTAAATATTTAATCTAAGGAAATGAGCTAAACCAAGTATGCGAAAATCTGAATAAAAGGATGCAACAAAAAAACAAAACGTGTTGACAAGAATACTCCTTCAGTAAAGAAACTACAATAAATAAAATATATAATAAAAATAAACATTTAGCTTCAATGTGGTATCCTAGAGGACAGCAAGCGGACTGTAAAATAAATCCTTTATCATTAATTTTTGCAGTTTTTTGTTTTGTTTAGTAAGCCCTGGAATCAATAAAACAAAGCTTCAAAATTTAGTTGCCCAAGAGATTATTGAGGCCATGGGCTTACGTCTAGTTAGCCTATAATCTGACCCTTTCAAAAATACAGAATACCGGTACACAATATAAAACTAGACAAGCATGTTTATAATTTCTCTATTTACAGATTGTTTATGTCAACACATTGGATGATTTCCTTGTTTCTATCAATACACTAGATGATTTCCCTGTTTCTATCAATACACTGCATGATTTCCCTGTTTCTATAAACACTTTGGATGATTTCCTCCAAGAAGTGATCTGATAGAAAACAATTTCTCTTGATTTCATGGTTCATTGACCCAGGTACTGAATATCTATTAAGTAATTGTATTTCCAGTTTTTAGTTAGTTTTATTTTACATGAGATTTAATAAGTTTTTTTTATTGCTCCCAAATGATACTCAGTTTGAAAGAGTGAGAAATAAAGACAAAATTATGCCATAATATATTGGAAACTTAAAAAATATAGATAGTAAAATATTTTTGATATTATTCTCAATTTTAATTTTGGTCATCAGAAATGAGATGCATCCACAATTGGGTACAACTGAGATACAACATCCATAAATGGGTACACCTAAGAAGCATCTATGATTGTGTAACACTGAGATACTTCATCCATGACTGGCTACAACTGAGATACTACATCCATGATTAGGGTACAATTGATACATCCATGATTGGAGTACA
>CAXITT010000022.1:631068-643416 GCA_964033795.1 Lymnaea stagnalis | reverse complement strand
CCTTTTCAATGAAAAGTTGAATTAAAAGTAATTGAGGCAGATTGTTTTCTATTTTGATGTCTTTTTATTTAGATTGTAAATTTTGTGTTTGAGCTAAATTAATTAAATTTAAATATATTTTGACAGCATCTATGATGGGCAGATGTCGATGAGTATGATTATGATGACAATGACTGTGGGGCTCAAAGTGGATTTGTGCATTTAGACCAGACATAAAAAGCATACTGCTTACTGATGAATGTTTAAACAAGAGAGATATAAGGAGATTTCAAAAGCAAATAGATTTTTTCAAACTCTAATTACTGCAAATTTGGTTGCATATATTTTGCATATGCCATGTGCAGGACAATGAACCAAAGAAACTTTCAGTTTTATAAAATTAGTATAAAATCATTGAAGAGTTTTATCAACTAAGAGGATTTATTATGAATACAGTACTTATTTAAGTACTTATTTTACAAGACTGTAGTCCAGGGAATCTTATATGATGAAATATGACTAAGGACAGATTCATGGCCATACTGAGTTTCCAAAAAGTTTCTGATACTGAAAATAAAGGAGACAAGCTGTGCAAAATTGGGAGACTCTTATGTTCCTTAATGCAAAATAAACAGAACTGTATCAGCATCATGAAAATGTAGCAATTAATGAACACTTTAGGGAACATAGGACATTAATGACATTTAGGCTGCGTTCGCTCCCCTGTACTGTATATAATATATACAAATGATATTCAAAGCTCAAGCGACACCGTTCCAATCTTAAAATTTGCTGATGATGCCACCATCATTGGCTTAATACCTGAAGGAGAAGGCTTATACCGCAACTTAGTAACAAGCTTTATCAATTGGTGTGATGAAAATTTTCTCCTGCTGAATGTCTCAAAAACAAAGGAAATGTTGATTTCAGGAGGGAGGAACACTAGATTACAGATCTCAACATAAAAAAATCAAAGTGTAGAGAAAGAAGATGCATATAAGTACTTAGGTGTCACCATCAATAATAAGCTAACATGGCATGAGCATGGCCAAATGCTGTATAAGAAATTCAGAAAGACTGTTCTACCTCAAAAAACTGTACACTGTACAATATCTGCGTAAACGAGTTGTTAACTTATTCTACAGTTCAACAATCGGAAGCCTATTCAATTTCAGCATTACCTGCTGGTGTGGGAATTCAATGAAAAATACAAAAATTATTTTGTTCCCCAATCTGTTCGAAAATGAACAATGCAATCATAAAACATTTCCATTTGTTTGGATCAATAAAAGAATCTTATCTTATCTTTGACGATGTACCAGTTACTTTAAAGTCTAACATTTTTACATATGCACTGCAACATGACAATAACAAACTTTAAATTGATTTCCAAAACAAGGGTGAAAGGGTCAGAGTATATATCAGATCCTTTGTTTGTGATACATTTTTATGTTTTAATAAAGAAAGAAATTGTTTTCAAGAGTGTATATGCATCATCTGGATGACAGATTAGATAATCTGAACGATATCTCTGATATAAAATAACAAATTAACTTATTAAAATTTACCCTTTTTCTTAGCTTTTATTCTAATTTAATTCTTACTAATAATTTTTTAAGTGATGATTACATGCATATGTTTTAAAATTATTTTTTTTTAAAATTATAATTTTGACTTTTTGTGGCATTATTTCCTTGATTGATATGTTGTCCACAACGTGAGCCTATTCTTTTGAAAATGAATATTTGTTGTAGTATTAGTAGTATTGAATATAAGGTAATAAAATATAAAATATCAATTTTACTAATATAATTGGAAGCAATCTTTTTTTTTCCTTCTTTATAAAGCTGTGATATGTTTTTGTCGACTCAAAAATGTTTTGTTCTGCCTAAAAATAATAATAAATCAATTTTGGAAAGTATATTTTGGACAAACACCTAATATCAATTAAAGAGCATCACCTAATATCAATATAAGAGCATGCAATTACCTTTAGCTACAAAATTACACCTATGAGACACTTTGATAGTTAGTTGTAATATAACATCACCTAATATCAATATAAGAACATGCAATTACCTTTAGCTACAAAATTACACCTATGAGACACTTTGATAGTTAGTTGAAATATAACAAAAATTGAAAAATCTGCTGTTTTTTTGAGAGTTAATAAACTGCAGTAACTACAGTAAATTAAGTTTTATAACATGCTCAAAATGAATGATTATTCCTGAGGATCTGTGTTGAATGCCATACTTTATAATTTGTTGCTTTTTATTCACTTGCATTGTAAATGATTTACACTAATTTTACAAGTTAGAAGAGAAAGGTGATTTTTTCTACAACATCTCTTTGGTTAATGGAATTGTTTTCCAATGTGGGGCGTACAACCCACCTTATGTACACACCCCACATTATGCATACACATCACAAGGTGACATCCAACTTGGTGCAGTTTGAAGATTATGGGAGACATATTAACTCAGAGATAGGCATGTATTTACATTTCAAGGGGCAGCGAGTTGAAAAGAACCTTTCATTTTTAACTCCTCCATTAGGAGGACATCAAACCTTTTAGATGATTAGGTGGGGTAAGTTCTTGTGCATATTTATCTTCCATCGAGTGCCTTCCTAGGTGGCAGATAAGGGAAACCTACAGCATATGATGGCTTATAAGGAAATAAAATACCAGGGGTGGAATAAAATAGAATCTTCTTGGAAGTGGGGGGATCCAAAAATAAAGGCACTACCTAGAGAGCTTACAGGAGCAGCCCCCAGATGGTTGAGAGCTAACAACGCAGCCATGTAAAAATATGTTACAAAATCCAAACCACAAACAAGAACCAGGAATGATACTAATGGACATCATATTAGGACTGTGATCCTGAAGTTAATAAGCCTTGTTAGAGAAGGAGCCTTCGCCAAACTAATAGTGTAACTAAAATAAAAAGTTAAATGTCTATTGCTGCATTAAATTAGATGAAAAATTTCAGATATCCTCAGAACTTTTGTCAGGTAAATAGAAAAACAAGAGAGAGCGAGACAAGCAAAAAAAAATTTATTAAAAATGGGGAGAGGTAGCAATCAGGTTAGGTAAAAGGAACTGATCAAACCTGAAAAAAGATGCATTGTTACACTGCATCCCCTTTTCAGAAAATTAAAAAAATATAGTTGTTCTTTACTAAGGCTTGCTAAACACCCCCCCCCCTATCCAGGCCCAGATTAAACAAGATTTTTGGAAATACATAGGAGTGCTGTGAAAAAGTTTAAAAAGAAATTTAAGCTATACCGTTTTATGTGTTTTACAAAGGCAAATGTATTTGATGGACAGTGACGACCAGCACAAACGGTAAAAAACTTCTTCAAATCACTACAGTCTAAATTTTTACATGTTTTTAGGTTTTCTATATAACCTATACTATAATAAGGGAAGATAAAAATGTTTTAATTATCACATTTTTTTTACAAAATAAAATAGCTTTCAATTAAGACATGGATTTGTTTATTCATGCATACAGCACAGCTGGCAGCATTTATTAGGAATCCCATCAGCATTATAGATAAGGAACTGATCACAGAAAAGGTACTAGAAGGGCACAACAATTTGAAGGGATGCTAAATGGCTCTTATGGTGGAGCCAATGAGAATTACAAACTACCACAAGAACTGTACCCTTTGGGCAGCCAACCAACGATGAAACAAAAAGCGTGATCTTTACCATGAAAAATAATAAAGCTCCAGGAACCGACCTTATCACTGTGGAACTTATTACAGAGGAATCTTCCTAATTAATGTAACCTACAAAATCATCAACAAATTAATAGCAAGAAAACTAAAAAGGTTTACTGAACATATTCTAGGTGTCTATCAATTTGAATTAAGACAGAATAGGCCCACCACAGATCATATTTTGACCATCAGATGTCTCCAGAAGAAATGCTAAGAATACAACATCCCCATACACCAACCATATGTGGACTACACAACAGCTTAGACAGGAAATATCTGCAAAGTGCACTATAGAAACTTGGAGTTTCTAACAAACTTACCTGGTTTATACATGACGATGGCTACCTCCAAAAAAGAATCAAAGTACAGGAAGAGTACTTGAGGAACTTTCATATTAATCAGGGCCACTGAGTCAAGGACACTCACTGGCATGTATCCTATTTAAATCCCTTTAGAAAGCGTTATGAGAAACATGCATGTGCGCACCAAATGAACTATCATTAACAACTTCCAGAGAAACATACATATGAGCACAGGATGAACTATCACAAACAACGTATCAGAATCTCAACCATCAGGACACCAACCAACTTTAATAAAAAGCCCAACCAGTGCAGTACCTGGCATATGCAGACAACATAGCTTTACCGGGGAGAAGCAGCATTGATATAGTTTAAGCATTCCATGAATTAGAAGAGTTACCTCTAAAGGTAAATGAAGCAAATACAAAGTGTATGATAATGTCACGTATCAGACACACTGGTGTCAAAATCAAAGTAAACAAGCACACCAGAGAGAGACAGATGAAATAATGACAGAGATGAAAGAAAGGATAAAAGCAGGCCATTCTTCTTATTTTGGCCTACAACTAGGAAGCAGAAATCTCTCAAGGAAAACTACGATGGCCCTATACACAACTTTTATTATAAGATCAGTGGTAATGCAAAACAGCCAGACAAAAGAAGAGAACCTGTTCAATACCTGGAAAATCCTCAGAAAAATATACAGTCCAGTGTTAGATAATTATGAATGGGTATATACATATATCCCCTGGTGCTCTGGTTGACAAGTTTGTAGTGGCTTGCTGGCTAAAGAGGTGCTGCCCCCTAGCGCTAGACTTGGACCAAAACCACCATTATTGTGTGAGCCTGTGCTGGCAGACAAAGAGCGTGCATAGTATCTGCCGAAAATGGAAGCACTTAAAGGGCTACCAGCTGTGGAAAATCTGCTGCTGGAAATATAACGGCAGAAACAGGGGAGGGAGCATGATTACATGTTGCCCTTTAAGGATACGAGGCATGAGGTGGGTAGTGGCAACTCATGCCAATGGTTCTATTGACATAGCAGTAAAAGCAGTTGTACCTAGGCAACCGTTTCGTCCCAGCTGCTTCGTAAATTAGTTTCAAGGTAGAAACCCACTGTAGAAATCTGTATCCAACGGCGTCAGGCGTTCCCAGGGATGGGCAGGGTAAGATTTTAGGATGTAAATACACCATCCCGACTCCTGATGCTGTGAGAGAAGCATCACCGGATGTCCTTGTGCTGGGGGGACCTCCACTGGTACTCGATGGAGTGAGTGCCGACTGGGGCTGTCCTGGCAAAGGGAAATCTCCAACGTTCTGCTTCCCAAACCCATAACTCAGTCTTGGGGAGTGAGGGTGTGTGTGCTTTGGGGAGGGCATAAAGAGCTAATGTACTAGCTTGACAGCCCACTGATGCAATTTCCTAATGAACATTTTCAGTCGGGAACCATCTGTAGTTGCTGCAATTTAAAGGTGCAGGCTGCTTTGGACAAGAAACCTTGAGAGGATATTAGATTTTAGAGCAGCAAAAGTGATCTACAGACCGAAGCCTCCGGGGTTAACGGCTCATCCGTCGACCAAGACTGATATGGATTGAGTTGTAAAGGACTAAAATCACCTGGAAGGTGTTAAGTCATGGATCAGCTTAAAAGAGAGGATGTTGTAGAGCAGACGAGGCCCCTATGATGATGATGTCTGAATGGATGGATGGGGTGAAACAGGCCAGGGCCCTACTAATGATCAGCATTAACAAATTGATCTGTTTATCTATCTCTATTTCTCCCATTTAGCGGCATACTTATAATTATAATTATTTAATTTGAATTTTTGGATGATGTTTGAGAATGATCAACACATAATTAAGTCTAGACATGGCTATAAATTAAAATTCAGCATGTACTGTAAATCCCTATTCAAAGACCTATTTACACAAAAAATATTTCAATGGTATAAGTGGGCTTTTGAGTCGGTCACAGGAGGTTTTCACCAGGTACATTGATTCTATTATAGAAAACAATAAGATTGTATCTGTGTGTGAGCGTATGACTGATTCTGCTCAGTGTGGTTACGGTATATATATGTAGAAAAGTGAAGTGAGTCGCTATTATAGATAATACTGAATGTTTAATAGTTTTAAGTCTTTTTAATAAGCAATTATTTTTAAGGTTTCGATGAAAACCTTTAAAATAATTTCCCAGCCAAAACTGAAAGAGTACACTATTAAGCAGATTACACACTTTTCAGGGTTTTCCTGGCCAAAACTAAGATTGTGGTCGGCTTATGATCCATTGGGAATAAATTTCCAAGATCCCAAGAATGGCGTTACCTCAAGATTATACCCAGTGTGATAAATCAAGCATCAAGTTAAAATGTAAAAAAATAAAACCAAACAATTTTTTTCTAATTAGTGGCATAGGTAATGAAAAATAAATAGAATAAAAAGGACTGGATTTACCTGAAGTAAAACGTTGACCAGTCATTGTCCTGGTATGTCATGATTCCTCCTACACATTCATCATAAGAGCAGCTGTGAATTCTGGCAGTGATAGGGGTCTTCAAGTGATCTCTGTGAAAACAACTTTAACCTGGAAGTAAAATAATACATTAATTAGTAGAAGACAGAAACTTTATTATATTAGAGCGCAAGCTTGCATTAATATGAAGACAATATCCTATGAACAATTTTAACCTCAAAGTTACCATCATAAAAAGTACCAAAAAAATTAATCACACACTTAGTGTAATCATTGCTTTTACACCAGCCATGTTTACATGGGTGTTTTGACAAAAAATTCCTGGTTCTCTAAGGGAAAGTTGAATAGCTTTGTTTATTTAATCTATTAAATAGTTAAAGTCCAAACACTATTGAAATTAGGGAGGTGGTGTTAAATGAACAAAAGAAAACAAAACAAAAGAAAACCTTCAAAATGGTCACGTCAAGCTCAGTGCAAGATTTTAACTACAACTGCATTACCAGACCTGTTTACACTCTTAAAATCGTACAATATCATCACAAAATCGTTCAATGCTTTATATTTAGAGTAAACAATATTCAAAAAATATATATGTTTACACCTCAAAATCATACATTGTACGCCAAAATCGTAAGAGTAAACAGGTCTGCATTACAGTAGTGAATCTTTAAAAATTTAAATAAGATTTTTTTGTCGCAGATCAATGGTACCGGTAATATAATTCTAACCTGCAAGATGTAACTCTTGATTATTACTATGATTTTAACCAAAAAAATTTATGCTACAGCGACAGATAAATCCAAATATAAGAAGCAATCCATCTAAATAGCTCTTTTGCATTTTTTAATTATTTCTTTTACAGCAAAAATGCACTCAATATGTCAGAAGGAAATTTAGATTTTTTGGGGATTTTTATCTAATTTTAACTAAATTAGGAATGTGCAAGACTTTACCCTAACCTAATCAGTGAAACTAACCATTCCAATACAGTCTTTTGATATTTCTTACAAGCACTAGCTGGATTTATCTTTATATAAAGTCCATTCAAAGGATCAAGATACTAATATTTATTATTGGAAGGGGGATTAGGATGATGCCAGGTGTGAGAAAATTTAAAGATATGTGTTTATTATGTCATGTAATTGACTAGGACAGAGGCTCCCAGACTGTGTCCTGCTGCAACCTGAAGTGTTAAAAAATGAATGGACTTAATGCAAGCCATTTATAATTAAGTTGGTATTTTTCCCTAGTTCTCTAACCTACTTGGTACTCTGTACTTATTAAAGTAGCAGTTGGTTTTGTGCAGCATCTATGCTGTATCATAATATTGTTTTGACAGAGTCAAGTGAAGTTATTAAGGTATGTCTTCTTGTATAAGTATAAGGTTTCAAAAATGGATCAGATTGTTTAAAAAGTGCTATTTTACAGTGCACAGAGAATGTGGCTTAGAACAAAATTGAAAAGTCATGGGTGCAGCAACGGTGCTGTGACTCCAAATCTCTTGGGAAACTCTGGACTAGGATATTTGAAATTCATGTACTAGCAGCATTGCTGGTAGGAGAGCTGGTCACCCGAAAGCTTTTTCGTTAACCCTCTTGGGACGTAACCCTCTTGATCTCTTGCTGTCTAGCAGTGAATCTGACACTGACGAAAACAATCAGGAAAGTAATGAAGACAATCAAAATGATTATGTTTACGATAATGTTGTGAATCCTTGGATTAGGATTAGGGGTTCTGAATTGGATAGAGATGACCCCTATGATTTTTTTAGAAAAAATAGAGCCTTTAAGTATGCCTCATGTGATAAGCACCCCATTTTAGTAATTAAGCTAATTTTTACACAATATATCATTAAAATGTTTGTGAGGGAGAAAATAATAATAAGTATGCAGACTACTTTCTCAGTAACACCCAGCTCAAATAAACCATAATTGGATGCACAATGGTGAAAAGGATCACTCTGTCTGAAGCAACCGAAAAGTACCCAGAGGGCAGGAAAAGGAGTAGAACTCTGTGCCAGGGGTGTCTAAAGGGCCTCCAAGGGCCTTATTTCCCAAAACTTGCCAAAACACATGTGTTAGTATCCATTCATGCTTCATCCATAAAAAAATTCACATAATTTACACCGGTAAGTCATGTTTATTCTCAGTTGAAATCAACGAGTCTGTTTACATGCAGAAAAAATCATGTCGGGCGAATTTTGCCACAACAATGGGTCTCTGGAGGCATTTGTCAGGAGATTAGAGAGTGTTTCATGTTTTGTGTACAAGATAGATCAGCAGCTACACATCACACTTATGCCGATGATCACAGCACACATCCCACTTATGCCGATAATCACAGCACACATCCTGTTGGGCATAACAGTCATGTCAGATCAATGGAGAGCATATAATGCAATTGGCACCACTCCGGGATTGACTCATCAAACGGTCATGCATTCTGTTAAGTTTAATGGATCCAAACTCAGGTGCCAATAGCCAATACACAAAGCATCGAACGTTTGTGGAAATCTGCAAAAGAGAGAAACAAGCGCCACAACGGCACACACAGACATATGCTCGATTTGTATATGTGTGAGTTCATGTGGAGTCAACGTGTTAAAGTAAATGGTTTTTATGTCTTCAACGTCATTCTAGACGATATTGTTCAATTTTGGCCACTTCACAAGCGGAGGACCTTTAAAGAAATAAGTATGTTTTTATTCAAAATAACATTTGTTTTATTGGAAGTGTGAAATAATGTATAATAATTTTTGAATTAAAAGTTTTTTAAGCTAATTCAGATTGATCAGGTTTAGGGATACATTTTAGGGTTCATGTTAGGTTTAGGGATACATTTAGGGTTCAGGTTTGATTTAGGGATACATTTAGGACATAAGTTCGTGGGTCACGATAACCAAGATGGCGGCCGCGGGCTGATCTCTCCGAATTGTTTTTTATTCAAAAGAACATTTGTTTTATGGGAAGTGTAAATAATAATTTTTGCGGTGAATTAAAAGTGAAGTATCCACTTCTGATACCGGGTCCGAATAGCCGCAGCCAAACTTTTCATTACAATTACAGTACAGATAAGACAGTAGCCGATTTGCCGCCAAAAAAAAATGCAACTTCGATCTTGAATCTTGATTGATGTCATGTTAATGATTATAAAGCTACATTTAAAATAGAATTAAAAAATACAATAAAATTATAAACATAAACGTATTCTTACTTGCTTTTAGCATTGTTCTTAGTGTCTCTTGAACGCTACATATAAAGTATTCAAATTCAAAATACGACACATTCCTCGTTTGATACAACGGCTCTAAGTCTAAGATGGCAACCCAACAGGAAGTATTAGTCATAAATCGTCACGTGACCAACCGAATCTATGAAGTCCTCACGTGACCTGCTGGGTCCGAATAGCCACTGGCAGCTATAGGTACCCACTCCGAAAAAAAACAAAAAAACTCCGTTTACTTTACGATTCAATTACACTTTTAATTAATTACAATAGAGCGTCGATTTTCCCAACACCGATATCCAAAACCCTGGTTTTCCGAACATCACCTGTCTTTCATAATTAATAAGATCGTACGCAATGTACGTGCCCTGAATCATTTTTTTTACAAACATTTTTAGGGCACCTTTCCGAAACAACCCCTATACCAATTACTGAATTATTTCGGATAATCGACGCTCTGCTGTACATCAATACATGTCACGTATTTATTTGAAGTAAAAAAAAAAATAATATATTGATTTATTGAATCATTTAACTTTGATATAAAATGTACATCCTCTAGTCATTTTAATTGGGTGCCTGACTTGTAACAATCCAGTAAAAACATTTTCATTGCTCTGTAGTCTGTAGATAAGGCCCCATTTTATAATTAATTAACGTTTAGGCTTCCCTAACATGACGTCAGTTGTTGTTGAAGTCCAACCTCACGTGACTGGGGGAAAACGTTCCTCGTGATCTTGAAGAGTTGCAGTGCGGCGGCGTATTTTAAGTTTAATTAATATAGTTATTTCTTTTTTTTTTTAATTGCCTAGGGAAGCGCCCATGTTGCCCACCCATAGTTACTCTTCTACTCGACGACAGTCACATTTTTTGCATTTTATTAGTTGTCCCCCCCCCTCCCCAGTGAAAAAATGTGTAACGTCACGTTTAAAAAAAAAATCTAATTTTGAAAAAAAATCTGTATTTAATTATTCTAAAAACTTTAATTTGAGGTGGAAATTGCCTCAGGTGTTATAGATAGGCCTACTATGAAACTCATTTTTCTAATAATACTACATCTTAATCCATTATGGGAAAACGTGAAAGAATAAAATTAAATCTTACTTTTGTTATGAAAATTTTATGTATGTTTAGATTTGTTTAGGTGTGACGTGACACTGGGGGGGGGGGGGTCCTAAAAAGGTCATTTTAGCGGGACGTAATTTACGAACGACCCTTTAGTAGAGCAGACGGGAAAAAACTTTTCCAATGACACTGGGGGGGGGGGGTCCTAAAAAGGTCATTTTAGCGTGACGTAATTTACGAACGACCCTTTAGTAGAGCAGACGGGAAAAAACGTTTCCAACAACCGTGTTAACTTTGACCTTTTAACTAATGACGTTGTGTAGTCCACACCACCAAGCTGCCTAAATGTGGGCAAACACTGTGCCGTGGTCGGAGAGGACGTTGAGAAGTGCTCATTCACGGGATGTGAGGGATTTCGGACCTACTTCCAGGAGTACCGAAGGTCCTGGGAGAAATGATTCCAAAGAGAAGTACAAACAGCATTAGAGCTTTTTTTTTTTTTCCAATTTGGTACCGCAAAAAATTTTCTTCCATGCGTATGAAACATAGTCAGCATTGTTGGTAACCGTGGCGATAGCAAGTACAGAAAACCGTAGCGATAGCAAGTACAGAAAACCGTAGCGATAGCAATTACAGAAAACCGTAGCCATAGCAATTACAGAAAACCGTAGCGATAGCAAGTACAGAAAACCGTAGCGATAGCAAGTACAGAAAACCGTAGCGATAGCAATTACAGAGAACCGTAGAGATAGCAAGTACAGAAAACCGTAGCGATAGCAAGTACAGAAAACCGTAGCGATAGCAAGCACAGAAAACCGTAGCGATAGCAAGTACAGAAAACCGTAGCGATAGCAAGTACAGAATTAAGTTCATTTAAAATTTAAAAATAAATTGTGGAGATCATCACCATGTCACGTGGTTTCGATTGATTTTGATTGACAACATTTGTTTAATTGAAAGAGACAGTGTCGCCACCATTGACTTACAGAAAGAACTCTTTGAAGAGCTTGCCACAAAGGAACGAGCGATTCTTTTCGTTTAAAGCCATCCAATTTTATTGTTCTGCATTTTGTGCTTGGGGATATTTCAGCCCGAGGCTTACAATCCTGTGACATAACAACAAATTATTTTGTTTTTCCCAATCTTGTCTAAAAAATGTGTTATGCCCATTCCATTATTGAGCTGTAGAGCTTAGAGGAGAATAGCCAAATCCCATCGCAGTTTCTTTTCACTCGTGTCTCCCGAGTTTAATTCGCAAAGATCAGAATTTCATTGTTCAGGCCTAACTAACAGCCCCACAATCTGTCCCTGTTTGACTTAAGCTCGATACGATAAGAACTTTCTTTCTTTTTCTTTCCATCTTTGTTTTCTTTGCTGTCTGTTGACCGTCTGGAATCTAATCTTATGTTGACATCACTCATGCTCTTTGAGAGCGTACAGCTCTTTTCTAAAGGTCAGATGAACAACTAGGATCTTTTTTAAGGGGGAGGGGTGGGTGGAGGTAGGTTTTTGGTTTGCTCTTTTATAAAGGTAAGATGAAAATAACTAGGATCTTTCATGGGGGGGGGGGGGGG
>CAXITT010000022.1:592373-630635 GCA_964033795.1 Lymnaea stagnalis | reverse complement strand
GGGGGGGGGGGATAACTTAAAAAAATTAAGCCCTAGCTACGGCCTTGCTTTAGATGTTTAAGTGTTAAGAACACCCCACCCCTTTTTTTTGACAACATAATAGCTTCACACTGCATCAACAAAATGCTATCTGTGCTGTTGATGAAACAACACCGAAGTCTTCAGTCTTAAACCGCTTTCTCTCTTTCATATCTCTTACGAAAGAGTTTTTCTTCACCGTGGTGGTTAGGGGGGGGGTGGGGGTGGGGGGGGGCTTTTTAAAGTTTTGCGGGGTAGCTAAAAGGGGAAGGAGTTGGAGATGGTAAAAAAAAAAAAAGAAAGAAAGAAAGAAAGAAAGAAAGAAAGAAAGATAAGAAAGAAATGCCATAAATTTAATGCGCTTGACCCCCCCTCCCACCCGGTTATAATGCTAAGTTCACAACCGTGAACGCCCCCCCCCCCCGGTATTAATGATACAGGGACACTCAATGCTCGTGCGTGCACTACAGGGGGCTCTCCCTTTAAAAAAAAAATAGCATAGCATCTCCTTTCTACGCTATCTGTCAGAGAGAGATTACCCTCGTCTTGCTCCCGAGTCGGATGTTTTCAAATTTTATTTGTGTGCGTGTGTGTGTCTATAGACCAACTTGTTGCATGGCGCTAGTAGGCCACCACAGACGCCTTGCCTCGGCTCACTCGTGAGTTGAGGGTGGTGAGGGCAGACCTTGTACATTTAAAAGGGCCCCTCGTGCCTTCTGTTGTGTACTTACAAGTGTTTACTCGTGCGCACGTGCCCCCCTTGTGTCGGATAGTCCGGTAACGATGTCTGCCCTCCTGCCTCGGTCGCGATCAGAATGCCTCATGGTAAAGGTCAAACTGCCGAAATCCAATCAAGGCGAGCACAGGGGCAAAGGCGGTGGCGGCTTGTCTGCGAGCAGCCCGGAGCTGAGGTCCATGCTGGTGAGTGGTAAGAGAGTGAGTGTGTGTGTGCGCGTGTTTACATCTGTTGGCGTGCTGCACGCGTGGTCTGTGAGTAAACATGTTTGCTACTAACTTAGCTAGAGTTGATCCCCCACCCTATTTACACGTTTGTTTATTTGATTCGTTAGAAAGTACCGAGTGCAAAAACCTGTTTGTCACCCACCCATTTCTTTAAATTTTTTTTTTAAAAATTGTGTGTCCATCAAGTTGAAACGTTGTAACTGCGTCAGAGGTCACGTGGCTGTGATGCACGGTTCCACAGGTCAAACAAAGTCTCGCCAGGGCCGGATACCACAGGGCCTGGGGCTCGATGGCGCAGGGGCGTTAGGACCCCACGTACATTATCGTCTGCTTGTCACACTCAGTTCTGCACACGTGGTTTGTGTAAAAATAAATGAATATGCGGCTTAGTCATAATCGCAGCTTAGTTGCACGAATTAAAGGTACGGCTAAAGGCACGGCTAAATGCACTGCTAAAGGCACGGCTAAAGGCACTGCTAAAGGCACGGCTAAAGGCACTGCTAAAGGCACGGCTAAAGGCCCATATGTTAGATGTGTCCAGGGCCCCAAGGGCTTTGATGCGTCCCTACTAATCCGTGGACCCTAGTGCGCAGTAAGAAATTAGCCTACATTAAGACAATGGCTGCACATTAATACATAATATAAACCACATGTATATCTCAAGAGGACTCTCATAGATTATGCACTCTATTTTTCTTTCTGTTGCCCTGGGGCCTTCACTAAGGGAGTACCTAAGGGCCACCTTGGCCTACCATACACTGATGAACAAACCAAGTCCCACCCCCCAATCCTGACCTCTCCTCCTATGACATAATACCTAAAGCGTTCCCGGGTCTCCTCGGTCCAGTGAATCTACGGCAATTCGGATCGATTGTTTTGACAATGCCTTATTTTATTGGTGACTTGAGAAACATTCGTGGCATCAGTCCATACCCTCATCCATATGTTTGTTACAAGTTATAACCAATCTATATATTGACAGATACTCTTGACAGTGAGATGGTTATATTGACAGATACTCTTGACAGTGAGGTGGTTATATTGACAGATACTCTTGACAGTGAGGTGGTTATATTGACAGATACTCTTGACAGTGAGGTGGTTATATTGACACATACTCTTGACAGTGAGGTGGTTATATTGACACATACTCTTGACAGTGAGGTGGTTATATTGACACATACTCTTGACAGTGAGGTGGTTATATTGACACATACTCTTGACAGTGAGATGGTTCAGGTACAGAGACATGTTGCCCGGGGGGGGGGGGGGTTCAAGATTTTTGGCAAACTTTTCCACGAAAAAAAAAAAAAAGACGGTTGGTCGAAAATGACTCCCCGCCAAATAAAGCAATAAAGTACCACCCGGGGTGGACCGCCCCACCTGAATGCAGTACATAAGCCCCCGCACCAAGCCACCGTACCCCCTTCATACGCTCCTGCCCCAGCATATTTTATACTAGCTAATGATCCATCAGCGATGTGGTTCAATTACTTTTGTTTATTTTGTTGTTACTTTATTGCTCTTTGCAATAAAATTCAATCGGTCTCAAGTTGTTTTTCAATTTTTAAATTAGTATTTTCTTAATCACTACTTATTATAGAATAGACATTCTCCAGGAAATCCCTAGTTTGATAAATAAATACACTATAAAGGGGACAATCTATGATAAAATCATGTTAGGATTTTTAAAAATAAATGATCTCTCCTGCATATAGTCCTGCATATCGTGGCTGTGTTGCTTATGGTTGAAATGGCTAGAAAGACTTTGCCATTGTATGCTTGTACTTAGTTTTTGTAGTGTTGCGTTTGTTTTAAATGTGGTAAATTATAGATTTGTTTTTTGTTGACTTTGTACCGCGCTTCGAGCCTTTGGGGATGAAGCGTGTTTTTGAAATGAACTTTATTATTATTATTATTATTATCTGTGACGTATGTGTAGCAAGCACCTTTCATGTTTCATTGAGTTTTTTTCTTCTTCTTTTTTTAATCCAGGAGATACTTATCAAAAATGCGCCCTTATCTCGTTTTACGTTATGGTGCACCACTATCATCAACAAATTAGGAAAAACCAAAATTCATAGTTTCAAAAAAAAAAGGAATTTCCTACCCTGCGAATTTATTTTAAATTTTTTTGGTTGCTTGTTAGATTCAACATACGCTTCCCTCAGGCAATATCGGCTCATAAAGGCGTATTATTTAAAAATAAGGATTTTAAAAAAAAAGAAAGTTAGTTACATTTTAACCGAAGGGGCACGACGCTCCCTAGATTACCCTCCAAAATCCTGGGGTGCCAAGGTCTCCAACAACACCATTCAAAATCCTGGGGTGCCAAGGTCTCCAACAACACCATTCAAAATCCTGGGGTGCCAAGGTCTCCAACAACACCCTTCAAAATCCTGGGGTGCCAAGGTCTCCAACAACACCCTTCAAAATCCTGGGGTGTCAAGGTCTCCAACAACACCCTCCAAAATCCTGGGGTGCCAAGGTCTCCAACAACACCCTCCAAAATCCTGGGGTGCCAAGGTCTCCAACAACACCCTTCACGCCTTTCAAACCGGCTTGGGGTATAATTGTGGATCGTATTCAGAAATTTGATCGAAAGAAATTTCGTCGACGGTAAATTGATCGAACGGAACAATCGAACGAATCTTTTTTTTTCTTCAGTTTTTACGTTAAAATTTTGCTTCAAATTTTTTATTGAACGCACTGATTTGTTTTACTATATGGTGTAGTGCGGTCAACAAGAAATTTGACGAAAATGTTAACGTAAAAACTGAAGAAAAAAATTCTACCAAATTTCCATTCGATCTAATTTCTGTCGATCAATTTACCATCAACGAAATTTCTTTAGATCAAATTTCCGGTAATCAATGTGGATAGAAACTTGAAAGAAAAAGGGAAAATGTAAGGAATACCAACTATATAAGCGATAGATGGCCAACTATGTGACAGATTGCCAACTGTGTCACAGACCGCCAACTGTGTGACAGACCGCCAACTTTGTGACAGATCGCCAACTGTGTGACAGATCATCAACTGTGTGACAGATCGCCAACTGTGGGACAGACCGCCAACTGTGTGACAGACCGCCAACTGTGTGACAGACCGCCAACTGTGTGACAGACCGCCAACTGTGTGATAGATCGCCAACTGTACGTCACCACGATTCCTCCTTGGTAGAAAGAAGAGGAGGAGGGGGGTTGCAGAAAAACAACACGCCCTCCATTAGCCAGTGTTTCCGTAGGCGCCAGGGATGCTCCCCAAGATACAACACTGGTCCTAAGTGGTACCACATGCAGCTTTTTGCATTCCATGCACAATTGATCCTGTTTGGCTGTCTCCATAACACCCCCCCCACCCCATCCCCTTCTTCTTCACCGTTAATGCCAATTGTTGCACCTTGATGTCTGTGCATTGCTTGGGGATATTGTTTGAAACTCGTGTTGTTGTCTTCCCGTCTGTTCACTGCGCAGATTCACCTGAACACCACAGTGCCGCAGAACATCTTCCCTCCGACGCTGTCATCGACTCACACGCCACGGTCCAGAGGTCGTCACAAGTTTGGTCGGGTGGTCGAGTGGATTGAGCGCCTCACCATGCCGTCTTGCTGTGGGGTTCGAGTCATGCTGGTCATCTTGCAGGTGTGTATACTATGTAAATTAAAAATGATCAGCTCTATCACATGAGGTCAATGGGAGGCTTGAGGTCAGGTATATAATTTACAGGTACTACTTGGACCAGGGGGGGGGGGTCAGCCAACTGCGACCCGCGACTTTTTCTGTGTGCGCCCGAGGACTCGGTATCGATTTTTGTAATGCCAGAAGAATGCATGCCTGTTAACATTGATGAGTATGCATGGTACAATATAAAATGAGTAAAACAGAGTAGGGTTAAACCTGAAAAAAAAAGGAACGCAACAAAACAACGAACGTGTCGGCAGAAAGCCTTCGTCAGCGAACAAAACAGGAAAAAAAACGGTATAAAAATAAAAATAAGAAATATCACTTAGCTTAGAAGTATAGTATCCGTGGGCACCTAAGTGCTATTTCTTACTCATTTTATATTGTGCTAACCTGATTGCAGTCTCTCCCCTTATTACCCACGGCACAACACAAGGGTAGGGCACTGTGAAAGAGGTAGAACACCCATTCCTCAGAACAGTGTTGATTGAGAATGGCTTGTGAATTATTATTTTTTCTGTATATTTGATACACACAAGCCGCATTGTATCTTAGCTTGCAAGGCGGAATCAAAGCTTGTCTTAGATAACTGCATCGATGTGAAGGCGCAAAGCTTGTCTTAGATAACTGCATCGAAGTGAAGGCGCAAAGCTTGTCTTAGATAACTGCATCGATGTGAAGGCATTGAGCAAACTGCAACCTGTTATTATCCGATGAGCTCTGAGGGCAGATTTTATGATCGGGACTTCTAACTTTGAATATCTAACTTTGAATATCTAACTTTGAATATCTAACTTTGAATATCTAACTTTGAATATCTAACTTTGAATATCTAACTTTGAATATCTAACTTTGAATATCTAACTTTGAATATCTAACTTTGAATATCTAACTTTGAATATCTAACTTTGAATATCTAACTTTGAATATCTAACTTTGAATATCTAACTTTGAATATCTAACTTTGAATATCAAACTTTGAATATCTAACTTTGAATATCTAACTTTGAATATCTAACTTTGAATATCTAACTTTGAATATCTAACTTTGAAAATCTAACTTTGAATATCTAACTTTGAATATCTAACGTTGAATATCTAACTTTGAACATCTACCTTTGAGCTCACTTCTGGTACCCGGGTGCGAATAGCGACTTCGTTACTATATAAATAGAGTAAAACAAAATAGTGTGTTCAAAAAGAAATTTATCGAAAATTCGATCGTGTGAACTGTAAAAAAAAATCCGATCAAATTTCCGTTCGACCAAGCTCCCGTCGATCAATTTTCCGTCGACGAAATTTCTTTCAAGCGATTTTCCGGATACGAAACATAATATTTAAGTGATGGTGGTATATAAAAGAAGAAGAATCGATTATTAGAATAGAGTTCTATTTGAAGATATATCTAGGCGATATTTATTAACACACATATTATTAAACTATTTTTATCACAAATAATAGTTCTCTAGGTGTGTATGCATGTATGGCTGTAGCGTCATGTTCAACTGACGCGCAAAATATCCTTTCCAGAAGTTACCACTAATTGTAACTTAGTGCGTTACTTGAAGGCCTGTCTTGTCAAGTCGTAAACTTTTGTAGCTGGGAGGTTCATGTATGGCTGCTGCCATTGCTTGGGTGGAACATTTCCCGTGTCAAATGTTAATTTATCATTGCTGGGAATGAACCGTTGTTGTTCATGTGCATTCTCCTAGAAGCGCCTCCCCCCTCCCCCCAACCACCAACTAATTTATTGATTTATTGTGCCTCCCTTAAAGAAAAGTATCAATTCAAGGGGCCATATTTACTTAATTAATGGTTTATTACAAGTCAGTGTCGTCATATGACTTTGGAGCGCCCCCCTCCCCCCACTCCTAAAACTTTTCGGTGTTTTACTCCCCGCACGAACCGTTCCACCCCCCCCATCACAACTTTAATCCTCTAAAATATCTGAGGCCCCATGCAGCCGCTGGGGTTGCAAGGCCCATCTCGCGGCTCTGAAGCAAGTATCACACAACAATATCTCAAAACAAGCTACACATTTGAACATAACACTATTGCAGGCTTAGAAAAATTGCAAAAGGTTAAAAACTCAGCCGCGGGTCAAATTCTAAAGGTAGTGGTGTGATCACTTCACACCACTACTTCATTCACTTCATTGGCTCCCTATACAAGCACGGACTGACTACAAACTCTCTGTTCCTTGCCACAACTTTTTCTCGAATTCCTCCCCTACCTATCTAACTTAACTTCTCTCTGTCTATTCACCCCTTCGACAGCTTCGCTCCTCCGCAGACGCGCGTGTTCTTTCTGTCCCCAAGACTCGCACAAAAACATACGGTGAACGATCGTTCTCTTTCTGTGCCCACAAACAATGGAATTCTCTTCCACTACACATTCGCAATGTACCGACCATCACAGCCTTCAAAACTGCACTCAAAACACATCTCTTTAAACTCTACTTTCCTGACTGATTCCCCCCCCCCCCTTTTTCTCTGATCGCTAAACGATGTTGACATGTAACTAGTTCTTGAATGTGCGGAGTGAATATACATTTGTTTTGTTTTATTTAATTAATATATGTTAATTTTTAAGTTCCTGATTATGCTTGTTAAAGTGTATGTAAAGCATGGTGAGCCCAGCCCTTGTTAAAGTGTATGTACAGCATGGTGAGCCCAGCCCTTGTTAAAGTGTATGTACAGCATGGTGAGCCCAGCCCTAGGCTGGGGTCATCGCGCTTTATAAAACCACCACTAATAATAATAATAATATTAAGACCTTGCGATGACACAATCTCACCCACTTCTCTCCATCAGATCTTCCTCGGCTGTGCCATCACAGGTGTGTCCACGTACGTGCACCTCTACGTTCCCGCCATCAGGCTGAGGGAGAAACCTTTCTGGGCCGGAGTTCCAGTAAGATACAAACTGTAAACCTTGCTACACTTAACCCAGATCTGCCTGTTGGTTTGTGTAACAATGCATGGGGGTGTATGGGCGCCCTTAATATGGGGGTGCTATAACGACCTGGGTGCCGTGAACATGTGGGTGCTATAACGACCTGGGGGCTGTGAACATGTGGGTGCTATAACGACCTGGGTGCTGTGAACATAATATGGGGGCTAGAAATACGTGGGGGCTGTGAACATATGGGTTATGTGAAAATATGATTGATGTGAACAAATTGGCTATGTGAACATATGGGTGATGTGAACATTGGGTTATGTGAACATTTGGGTTATGTGAAAATATGATTGATGTGAACATATGGGGATGTCAACATATAGGTTATGCGAATATATGGGTGACGTGAATATATGGGTTATGTGAACATATGTGTTATGTAAACATATGAGTTAAGGGAACATATGGATTATGTGAACATATGGGCTGTGTGAACATATAAGTTATTTGAACATATGAGTTATGTGAACATATGGGATATTTTAACTTATGGGATATGTAAACATATGGGATATCTTAACATATGAGGGTATGTGAGCGTATGGGTTATGTGAACATATGATTGATGTGCACATATGAGTGATGGGAACATACGGGTATGTAAAAATATGAGTTATGGGAACATGTCGGGTATGTGAACATATGAGTTATGTGAACATATGAGTTAAGTGAACATATGTGTTATGTTAACATATAAGTTATGTGAATATATGGGTGATGTAAATATATGGGTGATGTGAATACATGGGGTATGTGAGCATATGATTTATGTGAACAGTAGCGTAGAAAAAGTGGCGGGGAATGTTGGCTATACCCAGGTTGGCACAATATGTCTTGACAATAAGGGGGCAGAAAAAAGTGGTGAGGGGGCGGACGCTAAAATCTTGGCCCCACGCCCGTGGCACTAACCACCACATCCATGCATACAAGTGCTTTTGGGATAAGAGGGATATGAACATATGAGTGATATGAAAAAAAAATGTGTTTTATGTCTTAATGCGTTGTGTGAATTTTTGTAGATATGAATATCTAGAATATCTATATCTATATATATAGCAGTGGGTGCTGTGTGGCTGATGTTTATATAGAGCGCTGGGTGCTGTAACAAAAAAGAGAGAGATGGTTTAAGTTAATATTGAGAATGAAATAGGCGCAATAATTAACGTAGAGAATGCGTCTGTTATGAATATGAAAAAAGATGTTGCCAAAATACACACCGGTGGCATAAACCATCCAGATTTGGGATACTCCTTCCAGATGTGGGATAATCCTTCCAGGTGTGGCGTAATCCATTCAGATGTGGCGTAATCCTTCCAGATGTGGCGTAATCCTTCCACATGTGGCCTAATCCCTCCAGATGGGGCATAATCTTTTCAGATGTGGGATAATCCTTCCAGATGTGGGATAATATTTCCTAGATATGGGACTATCCTTCCGGATGTGGGATAGCTAAGAAAGTAGTTTTAACATTTAAAATAAATTATTCAAAACGTCAAAATACGCGCTGCCAGAGGAACCTTGTGTGATGGCCTTATCCAAGTGCAGACAGATGGCCCCCCTGTGTCATTACGTACTTACTGATTCATCAGCGCCTCTTGTTGTCTACAAACATTTATGCACTCTTGTACTTGGGGCTCGCCGTTTAGTGCTCGTCAGTCTAAAAAAATTGCCCCAGAACAGGTGTGGCTACATTAGTCATGTAAGTGATCAGCACGTGGCTCAGCATCACCCACCGCAGCCACCACACCTGCTTCGCATGTTTTTGGTATTGACTCAAATCTCGATAATTTTGTGTCCCCCATCTAAAGTCTGATCAAAGGAACTCTTTCATTTTAACGAAATCCATCTATGTAGATCAGGCCGGCACAACATACGGCCATTAGGGCACCAGCTTTGCGGCCCACGAAGTAACGAACTATTATTTATTATTATCATTTTCTTTATGGCGTTTCCCCCCCCCCCCCCCCCCCCCCATGTCCTATTTTCTTTCGACCCGCGCTCGTCTGTCTTAAAGTATTACGGCCCGGCTTACATTTTGAGTTGTGCAGGCCTGATGTAGATAGACTATTACTATTAATCATCGTAACAAGAACGCAGTCCTTCATTTATTATCCTTTGTTTATTTCTAATAAAACTCGATTCCTCCTGAGCCGCGGCTCTCAACCTGTGAGTAGCAACCCCTTTGAGGGTCCAACGACCCTTACACAAGGGTCGCCTGAGACCATAGGAAAACAAATATTTATCAAGTAGCAACGAAAATACTTTTATGGTTGGGGGATCATCACAAAATCTGGAACTATCTTAAAGGGTCGCGGCATTAGGAAGGCTGAGAACCACAGCGGTAGAATAAGTTCTTCGCGAGGAAGTGGCATACGTGAACTTTATTTCAATATATCAATTAAATTGTCAAGTACGAGAAGGAACTTGATTTTGTTCCCTCCTTCCCTATTCAATAAGTACCTCTTTCCCTACCCAACAAGCACCTCTTTCACAGACTGTTCCACCCCCACCCCACTTCACTCACAAATTTTTTGGGGCTCCTAATTTATGATATTTTATAATCACCCTCTGGCGCCACCGAATGTTATCTCTCGCCCCCATCACACCCGTCATCTCAAATACCTGTACGACCACCCCCATCCCCTTCGTCTGTTCTCCGTCCTGGGATGGCTCTACCTGCACAGACTCACGTGTGGTGCATATGTCTCCCGGTAACTGGGAGATGTATGACTCCATGTATGAGTACCAATACCTGCATCGTATCCCCCCTTCTCATCACCACAAACCACATTCCTATTACCACAGACCGTATTTTCATCACCGCAACCCCTTCTCGTCACCACCAACCCACACTTTCATCACCACTACCCTTTTTCCCCTTTACCACCCAAAACCCCCCTTCCGATCACCACAAACATACTTCCCATCAAATCAACCCCCCCCCTCCTCTCATTACCACAAAACCCTTATCGTCAAAGCACAACCCCCACATCTCATCACTACAACCCCCACATCTCATCACTACAACCCCCACATCTCATCACTACAACCTAACCCCCACATCTCATCACTACCACCCCCACATCTCATCACTACAACCCCCACATCTCATCACTACAACCCCCACATCTCATCACTACAACCCCCACTTTCTAATTCTCCACAAAAATCCAAACTTCAAATGATATCCATGCTCTGTCTCTTCATGGCATCCCACCCACCCACCCCCTTTTTTTTCTCTTCAAATCCTTCCACTTCAAACTTAACACAAACGACGTAGAAGAACACCATACGATTATTTCTCCTCAATTATTTCTCCTCAATTATTTCTCCTCAATTATTTCTCCTCAATTATTTCTCCTCCCCATTTTTGCTCTAAAACAAAATAAAATAAAAAATTTAAAAAAAACGATTAAAAACAGAGGAAGACATAAAATAATCATATGAGACAAGTTATTCGAAAAACAACATGACTTGAGATAACCAGACTTATCTTTTTTTTTGTAAATACCTTGTCCGGGTGTTAAGTCTTTTTCTAAACGGAAAGTATGGCTCTGTTGTTGGGGTGAGTTTTTGGTGTTGTTTTGTTTTGTTGTATTTTTGTATACATTTAAATTGCTATCATCACCACTGGAATAATTAGGGGGTGGGGAAGAAAAGCTACACGAGCAGACTCATTATCAGGGCGTTTCTTGAAATGATTTGACGTCTTCGCAAAACTTGATTTGAAAACAAGAAACTCCATTATGATTCTCACGACAGAAGGACGAAGATTCTGGGCCGAATTTAGCTCCATAACTTATAAATAAATTAGATTGGCACCTAGAGGTTTAATGGAGAAAACAAATAATTTAAAAAAAAGTAAATTATTTTCTCTAATATTGTGAGGCAGTGCACTACAGTGTTGTGCCAGTATGGTGCACTAGTGCACTACAAGTTGTACTAGTGTGGTGCACTTGTGCACCTTGGCGCCGACGATTAATTCATGTTCCCGGGGTTCCTCCCCTCCCCGAAAATAAAAGTTTGTTTACCCTGGGTGATATGGAAATCGCCACCACCTATTATTTTGAGGGGCATCAACTGAAGATTTGGGAGCCGCTGTCCTCAACCCCCGTTATCGTTCATATTTATATCTGCTGTTTAAATTTGTCTGCCTCATTCTTATCTGGTCTGCACTGACAATGGGGTGAATGCTTATTAAACTCTTAATTTTGTGCTCACCAGACGCGACACGTGCTGTTACGGCCACTGAATCTACCAGTTATAAGCTCCAGATACTCCACTGAATCTACCAGTTATAAGCTCCAGCTACTCCAATGAATCTACCAGTTATAAGCTCCAGATACTCCACTGAATCTACCCGTTATAACTTCCAGATACTCCACTGAATCTACCCGTTATAAGCTCCAGCTACTCCACTGAATCTACCAGTTATAAGCTCCAGCGACTCCAATGAATCTACCCAACGACAGCATTGATCGTATTCGCAGACACCAAAAGGAGTATTCGACTCCACGGAACAATTCTTTGGTTAACGGAGTGAGACTGCTAAAAAACGCTATTTTTTTCCTTTCCGCCGATGCTGTTCAGCAACTTTTTGTATTCGTATTTAAAAGACCCACATCTCCCGTGACCCCCATGTTACAAAGACCCACTTCTCCCGTGACCCCCATGTTGCAAAGACCCACTTCTCCCGTGACCCCCATGTTGCAAAGACCAACTTCTCCCGTGACCCCCATGTTGCAAAGACCCACTTCTCCCGTGACCCCCGTGTTGCAAAGACCCACTTCTCCCGTGACCCCCATGATGCAAAGACCCACTTCTCCCGTGACCCCCATGTTGCATAACCAGGGCTTGTTAGAGAATTATACCGTTGGCCTGTGGACTCCTATTGAAGTGACACGACGTGATTTCTTAAACATTAAATTTTGTAAAATGTTTGTTTATGGCTGAGGTGGTTGGCTTGGTGGGTTGGTTCGGCGGGGGGAATGGGTTGAATAAAAGGGGGGGGGGGAGACAGTAGAGAGAGCTTCTACGCCTCAGTGAAAGTAAAAAAATAAAGGACTCTGATTGGTGCACTTGAAAACTGGTCGCGCCAAGTTTACCTTGCTTGAATTTGAACCTGGGGGGGTTGGGGGGGGGTGGGGGGGGGGGAGACAGTAGAGAGAGCTTCTACGCCTCAGTGAAAGTAAAAAAATAAAGGACTCTGATTGGTGCACTTGAAAACTGGTCGCGCCATGTTTACCTTGCTTGAATTTGAACCGACACAAGAGTACGGTGAATATTTTTTTTTTATTATTGTCTTCTCCACTCAATAGCTCAAGGGTACCATCCTCTTGAATAAATATTTGTACAACATCAATGAAGCCAATTAAATATCTCAACATCCGCTCTCTTAAGATATATATTTTTTTTAAATTAGAACGAGCTGATGCCCCTCCACTCCCACCCCCTCTCCTCTCTCTGTTTCACTCGCCTGAAAGTGTCTGGTCTCAAACCTCAGCCCCGGAACGTTTTATCTTAGATAACTAGATAGGAAGAAAGTATCACTAGTATCATAAGAAGGTATCACTAGTATCATTTACATACAGATACTGATACATTGATAGCGGTCTTGGGTGTTTTTTTGTGTGTAAAAATTCGAAAAATCTTATCTTTTTTTTAAAAATGTTTTCTTCAGTTTATGGCTTTAATCGGATGCGTGTATCTCGAAAAACTCGAGGTTGCAGAACCGTTGCAGAGACACAGGGCGATGAGCATTGCTAAAACATTTAGGTCAGGGGTTAACAAACTTTTTTTTTGAGTGAAGAGACATTTTTATGGATTAAATGTGTAAAGAAAATATATGGTTAGCTCCCATGTTATTTAAGATGAGTCATGTGAAGAAAAAATATAAGACTGTGTCTACGCCTTCAAAGAGCCGGGTGAGGTCAGTGCCCGACCACTTCAAAGAGCCGGGTGAGGTCAGTGGCCGACCACTTCAAAGAGCGGGTGAAGTGAGTGGACGCTAACTGATGGAAGCATCTTGGAGTTGTTCTTATATCACGAGCGTCCTAAATCATTTTTTTAAAACGACGCTCGTCAAATAAGGGGAGACCAGCAACCCATAAACAATTACAAAAAAAAAAAACGTTTTATAGAGTTGTCTCCCTTCAGACAACTCCTCCTCTCCTCCCCCCCTTTACGCACACGCCTGGAACACTGGGAACACTTGGAACATTATGACGTTGTCCGGTCAAATGTTCCATCAGAGCTGCATTAGATATTTTAATTACTTGGATTGATCGATCAGTGGCGTCACTAGGGTTGGGGTCCCTCGGGGCGTGTTGTAAAATCATGATGTCACCCCCCCCCACCCCTTCCTTCCACTCACCCCGATGGCCTTCTTCCAAGTCATATAAAATTCACTGAGTTGCTTAGAACTGCAGAGACATTGATATTGCAACGCTTTCATGGACTCCTTCGTCTGGTGACACCCAATTCTCATGGACTCCTTCGTCTGGTGACACCCAATTCTCATGGACTCCTTCGTCTGGTGACACCCAATTCTCATGGAACCATGGTCTGCTAGCGCCTATTTCTGATGGATCCTTGGTCTGTTAGCATCTATTTCTGATGGATCCTTGGTCTGTTAGCATCTATTTCTGATGGATCCTTGGTCTGTTAGCGCCTATTTCTGATGGATCCTTGGTCTGTTAGCGCCTATTTCTGATGGATCCTTGGTCTGTTAGCGCCTATTTCTGATGGATCCTTGGTCTGTTAGCATCTATTTCTGATGGATCCTTGGTCTGTTAGCGCCTATTGTGCCGAGTGCTTAGATGACATAGACTGAGATGCACCTGGTGCCGTGCCGAGTGCATAGATGACATAGATTGAGATGCACCTGGTGCCGTGCCGAGTGCATAGATGACATAGACTGAGATGCACCTGGTGCCGTGCCGAGTGCATAGACGGGAAAACGATTCGGAAAAAAAAAATCCCTTTGAAGCCGTTGTTAATTAATTTAAGATGAGTTCCAATGAGCAATAACACTAGCCAAAAAGATAGCACCCTAATCTTTAGGGCCAAAAGCACCTGGGCTACCTGTACTATTTTTAGTTTAGACACTCGGTAAAGTTTACGCCCGTTTATTACATCGTTTCCTACGTTAGATAAGCCGATGTCTTCAACGTGATAGAACTGATATATGTATATCTTATTATTTTTTTAAAAGTATTCTTTTCTCCTTGCAGCTCCTGTTCGCTGGCCTCAGTGGCGTGTTCTTCTGTATTAAAGACAAGAAGACAGAGGAAATCTCTATGACTTTGTTGGTCATCAAGGTACAACATATATATAGGAGCCAAAATGATCAATAAATTGATCGTGGGCCCTTAAGATATAGAAGAAGAATGTATATATATATATTCCTTTTTAAGAGACTTTTTTATGAAGACTAATTTTTAGGGTGACAATTGTACTCTGTTAATTATCGACGAAAGAAGAGTATTATTTTTTTTCCTACAACGTACGCCTAGAAAATCCTGGTATAGTGACTTAGCTCTTTAGGCGGGAATATCACTTAGCAGTAGAATCTAAACGACTGAATGTCGACCGTTGATCAGAGGCTAAATGCCGAAATGTACAAGTGCCAATCTCTCCTCTCCCCCCCCCCCCCCCCCCCCCCCCCCCCCCCCCCCCCCCCCCCCCCCNTATGGTAAACAGTTACGACCAATGGTTATGGTAAACAGTTACGACCAATGGTTATGGTAAACAGTTACGACCAATGGTTATGGTAAACAGTTACGACCAATGGTTATGGTAAACAGTTACGACCAATGGTTATGGTTAACAGTTACGACCAATGGTTATGGTAAACAGTTACGACCAATGGTTATGGTAAACAGTTACGACCAATGGTTATGGTAAACAGTTACGACCAATGGTTAGGGTAAACAGTTACGACCAATGGTTATGGTAAACAGTTACGACCAATGGTTATGGTAAACAGTTACGACCAATGGTTATGGTAAACAGTTACGACCAATGGTTATGGTAAACAGTTACGACCAATGGTTAGGGTAAACAGTTACGACCAATGGTTAGGGTAGGTGAAAAGGTAGGGTTCTTGATATTTTTTATCAACTTTTCTTATCTTATTTGCCCACGAAGACCCAGCAAGACCGGAGCTGTAACTCTGTGTCGTCAACTCAGCTGCAATCTTACAGGTCAGCACGAGACAGACTGAATCGACCGAGCGAGAGGGTCACGTGTGGCAACAGCAAAGTATGCTGCAAAGTTACCAGCTTATAAACCCCATAGAATTGCGAGTAGAAAGAAAATATATTTTTTTAACTTTTAAAACGAACAACAAACAACAAAAATTGAATTTCAGAAAACGTGTTATGTTTACATTTGTTTTTCTTATACTGTTTGCGTCATCCAGACAGCCTGCAGTGTTGTAGCTGCCATCTCCATCTTCCTTTGTGTAACAGCGGCTGTTTTCTGTGGCATCCATGTTGGACAGCTTTTCACCTACGCCTACTGTGAACACCTGGACAATGGATGCCTATGTTTTCACTCACTCGACCAGTTAACCAAGTAAGCATTGCCTGTTGGGGTGTCCCGAGTTTGCGAAAGGATAATGAACCCACTGTGTTTTGTGTGCGTCTGCGTGTGTGTGAGTGTGTGTGTGTATGTATGTGTGGCACCGCCCTTGAAATAACCAAGGCGCATACATCTGGGCTGATAATGTCCCCTGACAACTGTACTCCTGCTCTTGGCGATGCTGTTTTGTACAAGGGTGTACACAACTTTACTGCTGCTGGGATGAAAATTTAATGTATATACATTTTTTAAAACCAGTTTTTAACTTAGAATAAATCTCTAAACCCTACCTGTTAAATCTTAGTTACTCCTCACGCTACCATACTGCGTTGAACACAGAGGGAAGGGGTGTGTGGTGGAGTAACAGGTCTGACCATTTTCTTTCGTCTGCTTTTCATTGAGTGTTGCTTGGGGTTAAAATATAATAATGATTCAAAATTACCCGCCAAACCCTTTTAAAAAAATCGATCAATTTGGGATGGCCCCTGTTGCACTGAAAATTGAAAAAAAAAATTATTAAAAACTACAAAAAAATCTCGAATGAAACATGTCTGTTAAATAGGTTACGATGTCCGATCAAATATGTCCGAGAATTACATTTAATTTGTATTACTTGAATAGCTTGATAAAAAGCGTCACTAGGGTTGGGGTCACTTGGAGCGTGAAATTCATGGTGCCCCCCCTACCCCCACGGGGTCACCCCCATGGAATTATTCCTATTCATCATGCAAAATATGATAATTAATTTGCATCTATTTATATTTTTTTTAAGCGAGACTTTTAAATACAGGCTTAAAAAAAAGTCTCTTTCTCTCGGCTTACATAATGCAGTTAGCCTATGATTACACAGTTTAGCCTATGATTACACAGTTTAGCCTATGATTACACAGTTTAGCCTATGATTACACAGTTTAGCCTATGATTACACAGTTTAGCCTATGATTACACAGTTTAGCCTATGATTACACAGTTTAGCCTATGATTACACAGTTTAGCCTATGATTACACAGTTTAGCCTATGATTACACAGTTTAGCCTATGATTACACAGTTTAGCCTATGATTACACAGTTTAGCCTATGATTACACAGTTTAGCCTATGATTACACAGTTTAGCCTATGATTACACAGTTTAGCCTATGATTACACAGTTTAGCCTATGATTACACAGTTGGTCTGTTTGGATCCCCCAAGCTAAATTTTTGTTCACCCTAGCTTTGAGGATCATCAATATGTTAAATGAATGGTGAACTTGGAGTGGGCGTGTCTGAAAAATGGATGTGGGCTACTACAGTGGTGGGGGAAATGAACAACATAAATTTAAAAATGTATAAAACAATCTCGGTCTAACCTAGGTGAAACACGGATTACCTAACCTAGGACCTAAGAAAGGACTACTCCAGCTGGGTCAAATTTATTTACCATCAATTATTTTTTGTAATTGTAACAACAATTTTTTTTTTTTTCTTTAATTTCAACCTGTGTTCCAGAACGTATCTCTACACTCCAGTGCACGATTGCTTCTTCGTTTACTGCTACATCAAAATTTTCATCATTACTGCTGGATCCTTGTGTGTCCTGGGTAGTTTGGTGGCCTGCACTTTTGTTGTCACTATATGGAGGTCAAGGTACGGTCAGATCGACACGGCATTAGAATAAAGATTAAAGACTCGATGGACACATCATTAGATTAAAGATTAAAGACTCGATGGACACATCATTAGATTAAAGATTAAAGACTCGATGGGCACATCATTAGATTAAAGATTAAAGACTCGATGGACACATCATTAGATTAAGTCTAATATTCTAAACAAATATAATTGGCATGATAACATTTTACAGTGTAAAGATGAAGTCAATCGTAACTTTGTTCACTCGGCTAAGGAGCACAGTGAAAACCCATGATAATAAATGGTCAGGTGGCCCTTATCAAATGTCCAGGTGGTCCTTACCAAATGTCCAGGTGGTCCTTACCAAATGTCCAGGCGGTCCTTACCAAATGGCCAGGTATCAGAGCTTTTGAAATTAAAAAAGAGGTCATCTTGGGCTTTCCTTAACTCTGCCACAACCATTGGTAATCCTGCTACAGTACGTATTAACTGCAACATGTGTTCTTATGTGGATATTGTATGGGCAGTTTTGAATGTAGTTGAGATAGATGGAGAGGAAGAGAGTGAGAGAGAGAGAGAGAGACAGACAGACAGAGAGAGAGAGAGGATGATAGAGAGAGTGATGGGTAATATATAAATTGACATAAAGTCTTAATAAAATTATTTTTTTTTACAGATTTTGTACAGATATTTTATATTTTTGAACTATTAATTTGTTTGTGTGTGTGTAATTGTATTTGTTGACATGGCTATTGGTTGTTTGTGTGTGTGTAATTGTATTTGTTGACATGGCTATTGGTAAACAAATTCGAAGGAGTTGAAAGTTTGAAACCTTCTGAGATTCAAGAACTGAATCCTATGTTATGTTAAGCACCAGTGGCATAAGTCCATCCTCACTCAATGTTGTCATTTAAAAAAATATTTAAAAAATTGGAGTTTAGAAACCATTTGTGTTAGAGGCTAAACTCAAAATAAACTTTCACTCTTTTGAACCAAGTCAAAGCATTGCTATTTGAAATATAAAAAAAAAGATATATCAACTTCATTGATGAGGGCTGTAATAGCAGGTTAGTAGCTAACCATATTAAATATATTCAAAACATCTCCATGGTAACAACACAAAACTCAGATAACCCCACCACCCTATATAAAAAAAAAGATATATCAACTTCATTGATGAGGGCTGTAATAGCAGGTTAGTAGCTAACCATATTAAATATATGCAAAACATCTCCATGGTAACATCACCAGACTCAGATAACCCCCCAACCCCCCCCCCCCCCCCCCCCCCCACAATCTCCTTGCATATAACAAATGATCTCCCTTCCCACAAAAAAAATATTAATAACTTAATTTAACCTTTTTTAGGCATTTCAGTATATTTTCAGCTGTTTATTTAAAAATCATTACACACTAAACTTTTTAATGGTAAACATTTAAGAACGGAATCATTTGCTGCTTATAAATTTATTATTGTTCCATTATAAGTTCCATACATTTTCAAATCCAACCGCGCCTTTCATTTCATCCCCAATAATAAGTTAGAAATTCTTTAACAAAAAAAAAGCATTTTAGTTTTAAATAAGATCTATTCCATGTGTTCTTTTTTCGTCCATCGCAAGCAAAGATGACCAAGGGCAATGTTCGACTGTACTTGACCAAGGGCAAATGTTCGACTGTACTTGACCAAGGGCAATCTTCGACTGTACTTGACCAAGGGCAATGTTCGACTGTACTTGACCAAGGGCAATGTTCGACTGTACTTGACCAAGGGCAAATGTTCGACTGTACTTGACCAAGGGCAAATGTTCGACTGTACTTGACCAAGGGCAAATGTTCGACTGTACTTGACCAAGGGCAATGTTCGACTGTACTTGACCAATGGCAAATGTTCGACTGTACCAGTTGCCTTGACTTAAGCTGTGTTTATTTATCTATTTTTTAATACGAGGGAGAGTTGCCGAACTCGACAGCCTCACTCTCTCGTCCTTGCCTATTTGATCCAATGACAAGACTTAGCCAAGACGACTGGGAAAGAGACCAGGAAGCAGAAGTCGGTGACCAGTGACCAGCTGGTCGTGTCTCGTGTATTTCACTGTGGTCTTTGAAGCGTTGCACGTCACAACGAGTTGTCGGGAATTTTTATTGTGTCAATCTCCGGGTTTGATTCCGGAGCTTTTCCATCTCTCAGGTGAGCTGCCATCCGGGGTCAACGGGTGCCATCCGGGGTCAACGGGTGCCATCCGGGGTCAACGGGTGCCATCCGGGGTCAACGGGTGCCATCCAACGTCAACGGGTGCCATCCAAGGTCAACGGGTGCCATCCAAGGTCAACGAGTACCATCCATGTTTATTGCTCGTCTAGGTGTTTTCGGGTGATTGAACTCCAGTCCACAAACTTGGGATTACCTCAGATTGGACCGCTCGGCCACCCGGCCACCCGGCACCCATTCCATGTACGAATATTACAAAATCACTCAACATTCTTTTTTTTAAAGATGTCTTCCCATACTCCATCATGCAGGCTTTAGACGTTATATTTCTAGCTTGAGCTGTGCCATCCCTTGATGGAATTAGTTTATTACGGAATAGATAGAAGTAAAAAATTATATTTATAAAAAATTTCATCCCATATTCAAACATGCAGGCTTTAGATCAGTGGTTCTTAACCTGGGCTCGATCGAACCCCAGGGGTTTGGTGAGTCAGTCTCAGGGGTTCGGCGGAGGTCCAAAAAAAAAAAATCATATTTTATTTCTCCTATTAAGAAGGGTTCGGTGAATGCGCATATGAAACTGGTGGGGTTCGGTACCTCCAAAAAGGTTAAGAACCACTGCTTTAGACGTTATATTTCTAACATGAGCTGTGGCATCCCTTGATGGAAGTTTATTACGGAATATATAGAAGTTTAGAAAAATAATTTTTGGTTAAAAATTTGATGAAATGTCGTAAAATATATGTTGCACCTTAACATTTCATTGGGTAAATATTTTCAAAGAAACATTGTGCACACTATTATTGTGAGAATGCTTAAAATTGGGTAATACAAAAGGTTGGGGGTGGCGGGCGGTCAGGATGAGTGTATGGCCCCGACGAGACGGTGGTCAGAAAAAAGTTTGAGAACCCCTGCTTTAAGTGTTGCGTTAACACCGATTAAATTCAAGCACAACACCCAGCCAGGTTTATTGGCATGCCATCAACTTAATGAGGACAGTCATCCACATCCATGCTAGGCACGAATAGCCATTCATGTCAGTGTTATGCACGACTTGTCACCCATACTAATGTTACGAATGAATAGCCATCCCTATCTATTATTATACATTATCATTTTTAATGCGCAGCGTTCATCTCATAACTATTTCTTATCGACTTTGAATGTATGAGAATTTGTTATTTTATGATATCAAGGTTCAATTTTTGCCCTCTCTCTCCTTCAATAACATGATTATACGATTATGTGATCAGATTAATTATTTTTTTTTAAATGATGTCCCTAATCTTCCAAGGAGGGAGTAAAATGGAATATTCTATTTCAACTAAATTCTGATAAAGTGCCATATTTTTATCATGTCAGCGCTGCTGGAATATTCTATTTCAACTAAATTCTGATAAAGTGCCATATTTTTATCATGTCAGCGCTGCTGGAATATTCTATTTCAACTAAATTCTGATAAAGTGCCATATTTTTATCATGTCAGCGCTGCAGATAGAAAAAGGCTTTTGTCAAGTTGTAACAGCAAGGCGTTGGGTTTGACTAATATAATAATAATATATACATATATTTGCTAGTGTCCTTTACTCTTCAAAACTATTTTAACAAACACAATTTCCACATACCCCCCTCCTCCTCTTTAACCTTTACAGCAACAAAAACCACACACACGCACACACTTACACACACACACAAACACACACACACACACAAACATTAAAAAAAGGAGAAATGAAGAAAAAACACACAAATTAAAAATATTTTTTTTTTTAAATAAGAAGGAATAGAACCCTAAAAATTCTCATATCAAAAGAACATCACTTGAGTGAATGTATGGGCGCAGGTCAGACTGGTCCGTACGTCATGTATTAGTTTCACCCAGGGCTTCACATACAGGGTTTCTTCAAGCGAAATCTCCGGGGCACTGCCCCCCCAGGGGAAAGCCAAGTGCCCCCCCGGAGCAAAAATATGTCCAACAATAAATCAACCGGCACTGCTGGCCACTCCCCCCCCCCCCCCCGAAAAATCTGAAATGCCCCCCACCCCCCCCCCGGGGGGAAAATGTCTGAAATAATCACTGTTGACATATCTCAATGTACAGCATGTTAAGTACTGAGGTAAAAAATTTCCAACAATAAACCAACCGGCACTGCTGGCCACCCCCCCCCCCCCCCCCGAAAAATCTGAAATGCCCCCCCCCCCCCCCCCGGGGGGAAAATGTCTGAAATAATCACTGTTGACATATCTCAATGTACAGCATGTTAAGTACTGAGGCAGGATTTTAAAATTTAAAAAAAAAAAAATGTTCCTTATAATCAATAATCGCGGGAAGCACATGGAACACTTGATGGGACAGGATTTCCTGCAAGTTTATTAAATGTGTTAGAGGGCTTAAAATCTAGCCTCCCAAACTACATACATTAGAAGCATCCATTAGGAGCATCAATCCTTCGATCGCCAGCTACAACACAACTCTTTCTTTTTAAAAAAAGTCGATTGGTCATTATTTTAATTTAAAAATCCTCTTTTCTTAAGATTCTTGGATCTGTTCTAAAAAAAATTCCTTTGTCTTCATGTCTATGTCACTCCTTTGTCTTCATGTCTATGTCACTCCTTTGTCTTCATGTCTATGTCACTCCTTTGTCTTCATGTCTATGTCACTCCTTTGTCTTCATGTCTATGTCACTCCTTTGTCTTCATGTCTATGTCACTCCTTTGTCTTCGTGTCTATGTCACTCCTTTGTCTTCATGTCTATGTCACTTCTTTGTCTTCATGTCTATGTCACTCCTTTGTCTTCATGTCTATGTCACTCCTTTGTCTTCATGTCTATGTCACTCCTTTGTCTTCGTGTCTATGTCACTCCTTTGTCTTCATGTCTATGTCACTCCTTTGTCTTCATGTCTATGTCACTCCTTTGTCTTCATGTCTATGTCACTCCTTTGTCTTCATGTCTCCATTCTTGACCCAGTTTGTATTGCCATTCTTCGAAGTATGTTTTCTCTCTCTCTCTCTCTCTCCCCCTCCCTCTCTCTCTCTCTATCTCTTATTGATTTCTGATTACATTTTCAATCGATTTCAACTTTTAATGGCTTGAAAAATATGCAAATAATCTCAAATAACCTGAAAATTCAAATAACAGTAGGATGGTATCTTAATTTATTTATCGTACATGTAAAGCCATTCTAAATAAAGAGATCTGCACAGATTTTATCTAACAAAAAAAAGAAGTCATTTATAGCCCCATTCATCTAAGTAAAGTGAGTAATGAAAAAACTTAACTTGATTCATTCCTTACTAGAAAATTTAAAGGTGCTACTTTACCACTCAACTTTTTGATATCAAAATAGCCACAAAAACTTTATTGTCATGAATTTGAGTGTAAAAACAGAACATGTCACGTTACTCCTTCTTCTTCATGTCTCCATTCTTGGCAACGTGTGTATTGCCATTCTTTAGAGCACTCTCTGTCTCTTTGGCCAACATCTGATCAATTGGTCCACAACCCTCGAATGAACTTGGGTATCTGTAGGAGCCACCGATTCTATCCCACAGGGTGAAGAACTGCCCGTAGTTGTAGTTGTAATAGAGATGGTGGTCCATGTGGTGTGCGCTGCCATTAACAAGAGATTTCAGACTCTCGGGTACCCCGTAATTGCCATCGTGAATGGAGACCGTCCAGATGTTGACAAAAACAAAGAGGCCCAGGTAGGTGACCTATGGAAAGTAGGTTGGACAACCGTAAGTTACAGCAAATGAGGAGACAGGTCTGATCCGAGTTCTTGCGTTAACAATTTGAAAACTAACTGAATAGCGTTTTATTAATTTATTTTTTTTAATTACTTGAAAAAAATTTTTTTTAAAGGACATCCGTTCCATTATGTTAGTTGTGTTTGTCTTTTGGTGCATATGTAATAATTGTAAAAACTTTATTTTGATATGGGATAATAGAGTCATTCAAATATGTGTTTACATTTTTGAGTGGCATAAAAAAACTACACAAATGCAAACAATATTTCCCGATGTCTTATTCATGTTGAAGATTTCTTACTTTGTGGAGGGGAAACAAAAATGGATAAATATGGTAGGGCAGACTCTGCATGAAACCGTCCAGGGGGTGGAAGGCATGGCTGGCAAACGGCGTGGGCACCTGAGAAAGACAGGAATTTGATCTTGGCGCATATTGACATATCACAAGTTTAGGGAACTTTAACGTTCACATTTTATTGCGTACAAACAAAACATCTTCAAGTTTGATTTATAAACAAAGAGGGTGTGAGGAGCTGGACCATAATTTTGCGATTCCGTCTCGGGTATTTATTTATGGAGCTCTGAATTCACTCCAGACACTTAGAAGATGGGGAAAAAAAGGGGGGGGGGGTGTAGATTAAACCCTATAATTTTAAAAAGATTACAGAACGTGAAGTCAGTGAGTGATAGGAATGAGGGTTTGGAATTATGTTTGAGAGTTTTTTTGTTGTTGTTTTTTTTTTGGATGGGGGGAATGAATGAAATGAGAACAATCAACATTCTGATGGAATATTCCAACCTTAAAATTGTGGTGAATTTTATGAAGGTTCTTGTAAACACGTTTGTGGTGAAGCAATCGGTGGGTCCAGTAGATGACCATGTCAGTGAAAGCGATGAAGGTCAGCATGCTGATCAACACACCAGCATAGCCTGAAAAATAATCATTTCAATTTAACAAAATCATTTGGCGAGACATTCGTTTTCCAAAGGATAATGTATGAAATAATTAATGTTTAAATGTTTAGATACATTTTATGATTATGTCTCATGGTTCAGACTTCAGATTCGTGCTCATGTCTCATGGTTCAGACTTCAGATTCGTGCTCATGTCTCATGGTTCAGATTTCAGATACGTGCTCATGTCTCATGGTTCAGATTTCAGATACGTGCTCATGTCTCATGGTTCAGATTTCAGATACATGCTCATGTCTCATGGTTCAGATTTCAGATACATGCTCATGTCTTGTGGTTCAGATACATGTTCTCAGTTTAAAAAAAAAAAATCAATCAGTTGCGTCATTGAACAGAAGGGCAGAAAATATTTATTACCCAATCTGGTATCCCCAACATTATCATAGAGTTTGCTGTAACCTTTGACCTCCAAGAAGAATATGGCCCCCGTGGGGATGCCAACGAACGGGACCGATATGACTGTGCAAAGAATCTCTCTCTGTATCTGATTCTGAAATGAGAACTCTATTCAAACTCATTGTGAAGAATGGGAATACAAACTTAATGGAAGTAGGGGAAAGACAAGTTATAGAAATCCTAAGTTTTCTTTCTCTTTAAAAGTCTGTATTTTAAAATAATTCATTGGGTGTTCTCCCCCCCCCCCTTTTTTTTTCCTTCTTAATTTGATAGATTAACACCCAAATAGCAGAGTTCCTATTATTTTCATAAGGCATTGTGCATGTGTCGCCCTCACACCTTTAGAAACAGAGGATGTCTGAGCAGCCTCTTGTCGAAAGTTGGGAAAGAAAAGTTATAGAAATCCTAAGTTTTTTTTCTTTTTAAAAGTCTGTATTTTAAAATAATTCATTGGGTGTTCTCCCCCCCCCCCCTTTTTTTTTCCTTCTTAATTTGATAGATTAACACCCAAATAGCAGAGTTCCTATTATTTTCATAAGGCATTGTGCATGTCTCGCCCTCACACCTTTAGAAACAGAGGATGTCTGAGCAGCCTCTTGTCGAAAGTACAGCAGTAGTTGAGGGTGGCCACGGTGAAGTACAAGAGGTAAGCCCCGACGCTGACGATGACCTCGAGTGAAGCGATTTGGCGCCAGGGGTCATCTTCTCGCCAGGTGTCCGGATAAACGTAGGGTGTCAAGACGTAACTGTCCGCATAGCTCAGCACCACGTCCATTGGTGTGGACCTTAACTTCCTTTTCAAGGGGCCTCTTCTCCTGTTAAGATGTGTGGGAAATCGTAACGGCTTTCTGAAACAAATTCCAAGGCAGGTAGAGGAAATTGTTCTGGAAAGGAAAAGGAAATGGAACAATCATTTAAAAATGTTTTTATTGGAAGAAGAGTTACCATAATACAAAATGAATTTTTAGAAGTAGGATTGTTACAAGTAGGATTGCGACAAGAAGGATTATTACAAGTAGGATTATTACAAGTAGGATTGTTACAAGTAGGATTCTTACAAGTAGGATTGTTACACGTAGGATTATTACAAGTAGGATTGTTACAAGTAGGATTGTTACAAGTAGGATTATTACAAGTAGGATTGTTTCAAGTAGAATTATTACAAGTAGGATTGTTACAAGTAGGATTATTACAAGTAGGATTGTTACAAGTAGGATTGTTACAAGTAGGATTATTACAAGTAGGATTATTACAAGTAGGATTGTTACAAGTAGGATTATTACAAGTAGGATTGTTACAAGTAGGATTATTACAAGTAGGATTGTTACAAGTAGGATTATTACAAGTAGGATTGTTACAAGTAGGATTATTAAACGCAGGATTGTTGCAAGCAGCATCATTACAAGTAGGATTGCACCGACTAATCAAAAGATACTAAGCAACAGTGGAAGCGAGTGAAAAAATCAAAGCCACATTTATTCGTCATTAGATTAGAGAAAAAGCAAATGTTTTTTTTTATTACAGTCTTGGATATTTTAAAGAGTTTTTTTTTTTTTTTTTTGTTGAATTTCTGAAAAAAAATAATTTAAGTCTCCTGTTTACCATACAGATGTCTCTTTAATGTTTATTGGTAGGTTTAACAGAAAAAAAAAGAAAAAAAAAAATCTTGCTGGGCTACTCNTACTCAGACTAATGTTATCATTGATTTTACTCAGACTAATGTTATCATTGATTTTACTCAGACTAATGTTATCATTGATTTTACTCAGACTAATGTTATCATTGATTTTACTCAGACTAATGTTATCATTGATTTTACTCAGACTAATGTTATCATTGATTTTACTCAGACTAATGTTATCATTGATTTTACTCAGACTAATGTTATCATTGATTTTACTCAGACTAATGTTATCATTGATTTTACTCAGACTAATGTTATCATTGATTTTACTCAGACTAATGTTATCATTGATTTTACTCAGACTAATGTTATCATTGATTTTACTCAGACTAATGTTATCATTGATTTTACTCAGACTAATGTTATCATTGATTTTACTCAGACTAATGTTATCATTGATTTTACTCAGACTAATGTTATCATTGATTTTACTCAGACTAATGTTATCATTGATTTTACTCAGACTAATGTTATCATTGATTTTACTCAGACTAATGTTATCATTGATTTTACTCAGACTAATGTTATCATTGATTTTACTCAGACTAATGTTATCATTGATTTTACTCAGACTAATGTTATCATTGATTTTACTCAGACTAATGTTATCATTGATTTTACTCAGACTAATGTTATCATTGATTTTACTCAGACTAATGTTATCATTGATTTTACTCAGACTAATGTTATCATTGATTTTACTCAGACTAATGTTATCATTGATTTTACTCAGACTAATGTTATCATTGATTTTACTCAGACTAATGTTATCATTGATTTTACTCAGACTAATGTTATCATTGATTTTACTCAGACTAATGTTATCATTGATTTTACTCAGACTAATGTTATCATTGATTTTACTCAGACTAATGTTATCATTGATTTTACTCAGACTAATGTTATCATTGATTTTACTCAGACTAATGTTATCATTGATTTTACTCAGACTAATGTTATCGAAGTTTAACAGTTACAGTTACCTTTAATAAAAAGGGGGGGGGGGGGCGAAAAGTGGTGGTATTTTAACATCTGCCACTACTTTAACAGTACAATCATATAAGTGAGTTGTAATTATGAGTAGTAACTGAATAATCAAATTCAACAACTGCAAACTCACATTTGTTCAATAAAGTTAACCTTACCTTCTAAAAGAATGTTCCATTTACGTTACCCATATTTAATACCTGTGAATCATGTGGACACTTCTCAGTTGCTCTGTCCATATATTATGTCTCCCCCCCCCCCCCCCTCACTCCTTAATTCCCTCAAGCGATACATTTTGCGGTTTAGTACAGCTATCTAACTTACCGTGTGTTTCTGTTTGATAGTGTGGACAAAATGATAACAGTGGCGTAACAAGGCGTTGCTCGGGTGCGGACCGCACCGGGTGACACCCTCAATTTGGGGGGGGGGGGTGACACCCAATAAACAGAGGTCGCTCGAGTTGGTTACATAAAGAACAGGGTGCCACCCGAGGAGGGTGCCACCAGAATAAGGTGTCACCATAGCAGAGTTCCACCAGATCAGGTTGCCAGCATAGCAGGTTGCCAGCATAGTAGGTTGCCAGTAGAGTACATTGCAAACAAAATATGGAGTCACATTGACGTGTTTGATGACGTGATTGACACGTTTGATGAAGTGATTGACATGTTTGATGACGTGATTGACGTGTTTGATGACGTGATTGACGTGTTTGATGACGTGATTGACGTGTTTGCAACTCTGAAGACCAGGAAAGTAACGTTTTAAAGGTATGGTTCAATGTTTCAATAAAAAGTAATTTTGTTGCATTTTTAAACCGAAGTAACCAGGCCATTCCTTTTCTTTTCTTCTCATGTCTTTTGCTGCTTTAGGACTTTGCCTGGCTAATGAAGGATTCGGTCAGATCTGGTTAAGCATTGCTAAGAGCAGATCCGGCCGGGGGTTGGGGGGTTAGGGGGGGGGGAAGGGAGTCCCGGAAAAGAGTGAAGAGTGACACTATGAGTTTACCGCACCGTTAATTCTGGATGGACAGTATCTGATCTCAAGTAAATTATTGTTTAACAGTTTTTTTTAAAAATAATAATAATAATAATAAATAAAAATAGAACGTTCAGTCTGCTGCTGAAGGCGCCCATTGGACCGTCTTGGTTTTTTCCTTTCAATGTTTCCATTTTTGTTGTTGTTGTTTGTTCTCCTATTTATTTCGCACGGCGTCGTTGGAGTCATTGAAATGTTAATCATCTCGTCCTTGACTCAATGGGAATTCTTCGAGTTGCGCCCAGGCGTGACGGTGACTTGCCTCACGTAAAGGGCGCCTCATGTTGACTTCTCGGGGAGAGCTGATGACAAACTATTCGATAAAGGTCCCTCCACCAAACACACACACACCCCACACAAAAAGGGTCACAAGTTTTAGAAGGACTTGCAGCTCAAGGACGATAAACGGTTCATCTCCAGAAGCCATCGCCAAGGGTCAGCATCAGGGTTTGTTGTCGTTGTCAAGGCCAGATGGTCAGGTGGTGTGAGCTCTTCCATCGTACGGGCATGAGGTCTCGGTGACCGCCTCAATGGCGCCGTGTTCACCATTCCAGTTGACGGACATGGCCGACTTGTTATTGTTGCCACAGTGTGAAACGCACTGTGACGTAGATAGCTAAGTTGTTAATAGGATTGGTGTCACCCCGTGCGGTGAGCTCAAGATGTCGATCCCATCACCAACTCCTCGCCCCCACCCCCACCCCCCCCCCCGACTTGTACCGAATAATGTTTAACCATATCGAAAAATAACCGTCAACGCCTAAAGCAGTGGTTCTTAACCTGGGTTCGATCGAACCCCAGGGGTTCGGTGAGTCAGTCTCAGGGATTCGGTGGAGGTCCAAAAGAAAAATTTAAAAAAAAAAAAAAAAATCATATTTTATTTTTCTTATTAAGGAAAATTAAATAAGGGGAAATTGAATAATATCTGATATAACAATAATTGATTTAGCAGGTCACGTGATAAAGTTTGGATAATCCCTTGTGGACCAGACTACTAAATCTAAAGTCTAAAGCTGTGGTTCTTAACCTGGGTTCGATCGAACCCCAGGGGTTCGGTGAATAAGTCTCAGGGGTTCGGCGGAGGTCCAAAAAAATCAGAAAAAAATCATATTTTATTTTTCCTATTAAGAATGGTTCGGTGAATGCGCATATGAAACTGGTGGAGTTCAGTACCTCCAAAAAGGTTAAGAACCACTGGCCTAAAGCATTGCTTGTAAATTAGCTCCTTAAATGGTGAAAGTTGATTCACGATATTTATGTGAGAAGATTTGGCCATAGTGTGATAACACTTATCACGAAAAGAAGTTTACCGAGAAGATTGTATTGAAATACGTAATAGGACACATTCCAAGTGTTTTCAGAACCAGTATGTTCGGCATGAGTATTTGCTCGTATCTCAAGTCTTAGCTATTATTATTGTGATCGTATGTAATAAGTTATTAGTCACTATTATTAATCATGTGAATCACTGCGTCTCTGTTTTCATTTAAGCAAACAGAAATTCACAATACGAAAAATCAAAATTTAGAATATAGATTAAAGACTTTTTTTATTTCCAAACATTAAATATATTGTTTAAAGTGAACATTAAATAAATTAATTTGTTTTTGAGCCCAAGAGCAGCAGTCTGCGTAGAGCCATCTGTGTGCTTCCATGCATACCATTATAAGAGCCATCTGTGTGCTTCCATGCATACCATTATAAGAGCCATCTGTGTGCTTCCATGCATAACATTATAAGAGCCATCTGTGTGCTTCCATGCATACCATTATAAGAGCCATCTGTGTGCTTCCATGCATACCATTATAAGAGACATCTGTGTGCTTCCATGCATAACATTATAAGAGCCATCTGTGTGCTTCCATGCATAACATTATAAGAGCCATCTTTGTGCTTCCATGCATACCATAATAAGAGCAATCTGTGTGCTTCCATGCATACCATAATAAGAGCCATCTGTGTGCGTCCATGCATATCATTATAAGAGCCATCTGTGTGCTTCCATGCATACCATTATAACAAATGGTCGGGCGGCCTTTACGAGATTTCAATTTAGTCAAGTTTTTTTATATCAATATTTTTTAAAAAAATAAAAAAATAGAGGTACTCTTGGGCGTTCCTCCACACTGAGACTGTCATCAATACCCCTGATGCAGCCTGATATTTATTGCACTATGTTCCCCACACTGAGACTGTCATCAATACCCCTGATGCAGCTTTATATTTATTGCACTATGTTCCCCACACTGAGACTGTCATCAATACCCTTGATGCAGCTTGATATTTATTGCACTATGTTCCCCACACTGAGACTGTCATCAATACCCCTGATGCAGCCTGATATTTATTGCACTATGTTCCCCACACTGAGACTGTCATCAATACCCCTGATGCAGCTTTATATTTATTGCACTATGTGTTCTTATGTTGATATTTTTAGGTAAATATCCTGTGGCCAGTTTGAAAGAGAAGGGGATATAGAGTAAGAGATAGAGTTGCTATATAAATGGCATATATTCTTAATATAAATAAATTAAAATATGCACATGAATTTTGCAAAATCCAATGATTAAATTTGTGTCTTTGTTGATTATCTGCCTGTAAACAAACTCCAAGTAGTGTATGTATTTGTTGATTATCTGCCTGTAAACAAACTCCAAGTAGTGTATGTATTTGTTGATTATCTGCCTGTAAACAAACTCCAAGTAGTGTATGTATTTGTTGATTATCTGCCTGTACACATACAACAATGAGTAAACATTTCTTGCGGTCTGAGCTTCATGAACACACATCCTATGTTATGTAAAGCACCAGCAGCATCTATTTATCCTCACTAAGTGATGTCAATTTTTAAAATCAAAACACAAACATTCTTTTAGGCCAAGTTTAGAATCTGCATTTCAATTACATGCTAATTTTGAAAGCCAGAGCATTGCTATTTATTTCTATTTCTATAGATATTTTAGACCTGCCAAGGGAATAAAAACAGTCTAATAGCCATCCATTGTTACCATATAAAAAACATTTCAATCGTCCATTCCTTCCTCCTGACCACTTTGTCCAAGATACATTACCAGACTCAAGCAAGTCAACCTATAAGTACACAGAAAAATGATTGCCCTGCCCACAAACAATTATTTTAAATAAATTCAAACTTTTTAAGACTTTTCATATTTTTTTGAACCCTAATAATTTCTTTCCTAATCGTACTTTATAAATAAATAATATATTCTTGTAAAAAGTGAAAAAATACATTTTTAAGGCACATCAAAACAGGAGACAGTTATTTGAAACAACAAAAAACACACGTGATGATTGACAGTACAAACCAGTTTATTTTGACAGGCAATGTTATAAAGTAACTTTTGGTTACAGACAAAATGTCTTACGATGCTAAATTGGATGAAGATACTTCTAGCCTGTGGTTCTTACTGGAGAAATGATGTCTTCAACATTCAGTAAAATTCAAGCACAACAAAGAAGTCTATCGGTAAGCCAAGATGTGAACATGAAAAATGTTCTTCACGATTCATGGCCTCAGTAAGACATTAACTTAAGGACAGCCATCCATATCAAAATTACATATGAATAGCCATCCATATCGATATTACATATGAATAGCCATCCATATCGATATTACATATGAATAGCCATCCATATTGATTTTACATATGAATAGCCATCCATATCGATATTACATATGAATAGCCATCCATATCGATATTACATATCAAAAGCCATCCATACCAATGTTAAGCTTGAATAGCTATCGATTCATACAACTGTTATGCTTGAATAGCCATCCGCATCGATGTTACACATGTATAGCCATCCCTTATAATATTACATATGAATAGCCATTCATCTCAATGTTACACCAAAATTTTTGTTGCCAATAGTGATCTCATTATAAATATTTCTTGTGAAAATTCAATAAAATTCAATATAGATGAACATGTTATTAAAGTTATTCTAAGATATTACTGATATAAAGGTTTATTTGTTATTCTATTTGACTTTGTATAAAATTACTGGATTGATTATAATTATGACCAGAATGCAAAAAATGTTCCCCTAACCTTTCAAGCAGAGTAAAATGAAATTACTATTTTAGCAAAACACACAAAAGAAACCTTTGTCTAGCTGTAACAGCAATGTAATGCAGCTAATACAATATGTGGATGTACAAGTGTCTTTTTAGTCTTTGAAAAATATCTTAGCAAACAAAATTATCCCCCCCCTCCCTTCCAATTATTTATAAAAACTTACATAAAAAAACCAAAAACAATTTTAAGTCATAAAAAAGAGGAACAACGTTTGTCACTCCTTGTTATTCACAAAACACTTGAGGCAATGGTTCCATAAAAATCAAAGCAAAAGATAAAGAAGAGAACATCACTTATGTAAAAAGTCTTAGCCAATCTGCAGTAGCGTGCATGTCAGACTGATCCCTGGCCCAAGGGTTGGCACAGAACTGCACGAAACAGGATCTTGAATGGGATCCCTGATAAATGACGGCGGTAGAGCAAATGAGATTGGCAATTTCTGGCAAATGTTGGGAGGGTAAGCTTCTTAAAAGTGTTGGCTGGGTTATAATATAGACCCACAAGCTTCATGCTTAGAGGCACTCATCTTTATTTGGACACTAAATTTTCCCCCCCCCCCCCCAAAACAACCCTTTGCCTTTTAATAATTAAGGAATAAACATTTTTTTTTATTCTTATGGTTGTTAAATATGTTTACACTTAAAAACTGAATATTGTTGAATAACCAGATTTTCTTCATCCTTACTTCTATCATACGGTAAAGAAAGAAACTCAAAACATTTTTTGGGGTGACTGGTAGTGACAACAAGCGACTCATTAATCCATATTAAAACCATGAATAGATTTGAATGTTGTTCCCCTCAATCAACCATAGATCACAGCCTTTGGAATACACAATAAAAATTGAAGATCATATTTATGATGGTTAAAAAAAAATGCAATTAAAACATACATTCCTTTAAAAAATGTGTTAAGTGGTTATGTGAATGGAACGGACAAGCTAACGTGGTGGATGTCTCAACAATCTAGGGAGACAAAATTTCTATCTATTACTTCTTCACAATTTTTTTTTTTTTTAAAAATTGACTCTACCAATCATGTTTGCTGAACATTTCTGTACTATAGAGTTTTATTTAACGATTTTTAAAAAAAAGATGTTTAACATTTATTTTATTTTTTTTAACTAATAGAATTTTTATTAATATGTACAGAAATTTTATTTTTCATACTAACACACTTTCAAATATACTTAATTAAACCATATTGTCTTTAATATTAATGAATAGAAAGATGGATTTGAAATTAAATAAATACATAATACTAAAAAAAAAAAAATGTTAAAAATACATTTAAATAAAATTGTTCGACTTTTATCTTAATTATTATTTCATAGGACCAATGTTGACGTGGTTGAAATAAAATAAATAATGATTAAAAACAGTTTTAAGTTTCATAAATCTCAAATAAAACTTTGTAATAACTGATAAAAATGTGAAAAATTTTGATAGGATTTATGAAATAGGGATGAGTTCAATTTTTGACACAGCAATATATAGTACATCATACATAACTTATTAATACAGAGGGTAAGCAACTTAGATTTTGATAGAGGGCATGATGTTGATTCCAACCAATGAGGTTGCAGTTCTTGATAATATATCTAAAAACATTAAAAAACAAAGTGGGGGAAGAAACTCTTCACAACATAATTATTAATTTTCAGAAATATCTGTTGAATAACTTGAACCATTTGTTGAGCAAGTGTTGCACCAAGAATGCCACAGAACAAAATAATGTTGACAAAGGCTGGTCCCTTCATGAATTAATCACGATTGTATCATATTCATTGGTTCTTATATTTGTGGGACAGATTTTTTAAAATTCTTAAACTAAATGAATTCACTCAAGAAATGTTATGTTTCCATTACACATTTCAGCTCCAGTTCTGGAGAATATCATTTAAATTGTGATGATAAAATATGCAAATTCAGTGATGCATATTCAGCAAAGATCTAACTATGTTTAAATTATGTGCAGTTATTAAATCAAGGGCATTTTTTTATGAATCTTTCTCTCTTGTATGTATACATAATACCAAGTTCATGTACAAACACACCAAGTTGATGATCAGAAATACATGGTAGTATTTTAGTGACAACGGATTTCTTTGAGAAAAATTTACAGATGAAAATAGCAATTGATATTGAAGTTAAAATAATGCCTAAGTTTTGATTAAAGATTACTGATCACCTTTCAATTGCCACCAACTTTTAATGCCTTGAAGAATATGCAAATAATCTCAAATACCCTGAAAATTCACATAACAGTAGGCCGGTGTCTTAATTTATTTATCATACATGTAGAGCCATTCTAAATAAAGAGATCTGCACAGATTTTACTTAACCAAAAAAAAGGCACTTATAGCTCCATTCACCTAAGTTAAGTGAGTTATAAAAATTTTATCTCACTGTTTAAAAAAAAAACAACTTGCTCGATTCATTGCTCGATTCATTGCTTAATAGAAAATTTAAAGATGCTACTTTACCACTTGATTGTTTGATATCACAATAGCCACAAAAAATTTATTGTCATAAATTTGAGTGTAAACCAGAACAGGTCACGTTACTCCTTTTTCTTCATGTCTCCATTCTTGACCCCATTTGTATGGCCATTCTTTAAAGCACTTTCTCTCTCTTTGGCCAAAATCTGATCAATTGGTCCACAACCCTCGAATGAACTTGGGTATCTGAAGGAGCCACCAATTCTATCCCACAGGGTGAAGAACTGCCCGTAGTTGTAGTTGTAATAGAGATGGTGGTCCATGTGGTGTGCACTGCCATTAACAAGAGATTTCAGACTCTCGGGTACCCTGTAATTGCCATCGTGAATGGAGACCGTCCAGATGTTGACAAAGACAAAGAGGCCCAGGTAGGTGACCTAAGGGAAGTAAGGTGTACAAGTACAACATTGCTAGCCAAGAGAAGGATCTGATTTGAAGTCTTCCCTTGATAATATATATTTTTTTTGTAAACTGTTATTAATTTGCAACACTGCTTGAAAATGTTTTCAGAAAAGAATAGATTGACTTGCAATTACTGTTAATTTTTTGTGTGTGTTTACATAAATTGGGAAATTCTTAGTAACTTTGCATGAGTATCGCATTACCCACTCCCTCCTTTATTGTCATTTAGGCTCACATAACATTTTTTTTGGTGCAAACGATGTTCTCGGATGCATTTTAAAACTTTACATTTCTTACTTTGTGGAGAGGAAACAAAAATGGATAAATATGATAGGGCAGACTCTGCAGGAAACCATCCAGTGGGTGGAAAGCATGGCTTGCAAATGGCGTGGGCACCTAAAAAAATAGATTAAGAGAATCATAACCAAAATTTAAATTGTCTTGTCGGATATCAGAATAGCATATGTTTAGAAAACTTAAAGTTCAAGTTTTATACCATACAATCATACATCTTTAACTATGATTTATAAATAGGGCTTTGCGGCTGGCAATATTTTGAGCACTTCCACCATGTGCGTTTATTTTTGGAGTTCTAGCTCTATTCCTGGCATTTAAGTTTAAGAGACAGAAGTGGAATGGGCAGGGGTGGAGACCTGTGATTATTTTAAAAAAAGATTTGAGAAACTTATGTGAAAAGTTTGAGGGTTTGGATATATGCTGCTCAAGTTATTGGGGGGAAAAAAAGCAAAGAAAAATTAGAGCATGATATTGATAATCACACAGCCAAATCTCTATAATTTGTACTTAAGCATGCAGTGATGGTTACAGTAATTTTTTCAAAAGAAATTTTTCAGACAGAAAATTTTTTGATGGAAATTTGTTCAAACTAAAGTCTTTTTTTAAAACCAAATAATTGAAAAAAACCCACAAAAAAAACAACAACCAACGACAATAAATTTTATCAAAAGATTTTTCCCCGTTTCTTACTTGCAAATTCCCTTAAGATTCATTATTAAAAATAAACAAAAGAAATCCCCTTTAACAAATTTAACTTCAAATAAATTTACAATAACTTACTAAATTCGAAAGCCTTGTAAATATTTTAAAAAATAAAAATCAGAACATTGTAAATTCAGATTGAATATTTTTACCTTCCATTTGTGGTGAAGTTTATGAAGGTGCTTGTAAACATGTTTATGGTGAAGAAATCGGTGGATCCAGTAGATGCACATATCAGTGAAAGCAATGAATGTAAACATACTGATAAACACACCAACATAACCTGAAAATAAAAATAACATGAGTGTGGCTTTTTTTAAATATAATAATTATGACATAATTCATCTTTCTTATGCTAATTTGCAATTTTCAGCAAAAATAAATAAAATAAATAATTGCATGGGAGGAAAGCAAATTAAAAAATATTTATGACTTTTACCCATCCTGGTATCTCCAACGTTATCATAAAGTTTGCTGTAACCTCTGACCTCCAAAAAGAACATGGCCACTGTAGGAATACTCATGAATGGGACCGATATGACTGTGCAAAGAATTTCTTTCTGTATTTGATTCTGAAATGAGAAAATTATTTAAACTCATTTAAACATAGTCTAATGTGAGTAGATGAAATAAAGTTATAGAAACCCTCATTTTTCCCTCTCCAAAAGTTTTTATTTTAAATCATTAGGAGTTTTTTTCTAACCAAAGATAAAAGCACTAATATGAAAAATCAAACTTAAATCTTTCCCACTATAAATTTTTTTAGAAAAAAAATCTTGTGGAACCTTACCTCTAAAATCTGAGAATGTTTGAGTAACCTCTTGTCGAAAATAAGAAAATAATTTAGGGAGGCAACAATGAAGTATAAGAGATAGCCGCCAACATTGGCAACGACCAAAAGTGAAGCAATTTGACGCCACGGATCATTTTCTTTCCAAGTGTCTGGATAAACATAGGGAGTAAAGAAGTAACTATCCGCATAGTTCAACACCACATCCATATTTCACTTCTTAGTATTCCTGCAACAGCTGTTCCCCAATTGAGATTTAGGAAATGGTTACTTTCTATAATAAATTTCAAGGCAGTTGGAGTATTTTGTTCTGGAAAAAAGCACAAATGGAAAATTATTAAAATATGTTAATAATACAAGTAGGATTGCAGAAATGAGATTTATAGTCTATTAAATATCAGTATAAGAAAATGATATCCAGATTTAAGATGTAAAATGGTTTTAATAACATCTACTCATCTTGACTGTTTTTATAGTTAAAGGATTTTGATGAATCGTTTCCAAAACAAGAGATGTTTAAGTCTCTTGGTGTGCCATACATAATGTCTCTTTTGTTTTCAATGACGTCAAGCAAATTTTGACGATTTTCGTGCCCCCCCCAATCATCACAAA